>CM054950.1:7239542-7295776 GCA_029168755.2 Tillandsia fasciculata
AAGCGATAGCAAATAAGATACGAATTAACTCGAGACGAGCTACCGGGGCGAAACTCTCATCAAAGTCTATACCTTCAACTTGTGAATAGCCCTGAGCAATTAACCGTGCTTTGTTCCGAATAACGGTACCTTCTTCATTTTTCTTGTTCTGAAAATCCATTTTGTACCGATTATATATTGTTCCTTCGGGGCTTCGTTAATTCCCAGACTTTGTTCCTTTCAAATTGATTAAGCTCTTCTTGCATAGCTTCTATCCAGTAGTCGTCCTGAAGAGCTCATCAATATTCCTTAGTTCTACCATGGAGACGTAGCTTGCGACTCCACATTCCAATTGTCTCCGAGTTCTAACTCCTTCTTGAGGATCTCCAATGAAGTTTGATTCCGGATGGTCCTTGGAGATTCGAAGCGTTTGAGGTAACGGAGTACTCGGGGGTAATTGCGATGATTCCTGCACATTAGATGAACTAGAAGAACCATGAGATGCATCAAAATTTTCAGAAGACTTATCATGCAAAGATGCAATATCATTAGCAGAAGATTTATCATCAGAGATATATCAAGTAGATTTATCAGAAGACAAATGAGAAGCTTCATCTACTTAACATTAATTGATTCTATCATCGTCTTCGATTCAAGATTGTATATTCGATATGCTCTACTATTTGTAGAATAACCCATAAAAATTCCTTCGTCACAACGAGAGTCGAATTTTCAAGATTTTCTCGATCGCGTAAATGTAACACGACTCCCGAAGATAAGAAAATACTGATATTAGGTTTTCTACTAACCATAGCTCATATGGGGTATTCAAAGTACCCGGGCGCAAATATGGCGATTGATCACATAGACCGCGGTGTTTATTGCTTCAATCCAAAATATAAAAGGAGTTTCCTGCTATGAAGCATAACACGCGCCATCTCTTGAACAACTCTATTTTTGCGCTAGACTACACGGTTTGCTGCCGTGTATAAGGTGCAGAGAATTCATGTTTTATGCTGTTTGAAAAGCAAAAATCAATGAATTTTGAATTGATGAATTTTCCACCTCTATCACTGCGAACACGGACAATCTTTTCATTTTTCTAATCATAATACGATGGCAAATATCATTTTCTCAATCTTTTCGTTTTTACACCCCAAACTAGGTTGACGAGCTGGCCCCATTAAATCCATATGCAATAATAATGGGCGTTTAGTTCCTACATGGTTCAAATTCTTTTGAATGGATCTAGTTTGTTTTCCCTTTTTACAACCACCACACACAAGGTTTCTTTGAAGTTTAATTTAGAAACACCTCTAACTATGTCTTTGTTAGAATTCTAGATAGTTCTTTAAAGTTAATGTGACCTAGTCTTTCATACCAAAGAGCCTCATTATTAAGTGACACTAGTTACATTGTTGACTTGTTTTACCAAGAACTACATAGCAATTGTTCTGTGACCTAACCCCTTTCAAAATGAATGAATGGTTTTCATCAGTTACAAGAAGTTCTACTGAAAAAAAATTAACTGAAAAACCATCATCACACAATTGGCTAATGCTTATGATGTTAGTCTTACGGCTTTTTGGTGTTGGCATATTTCGTGAGTCAAGTCGGTGAGTTGAGTCGGAGTCTTGAAGTGATCAAATTGTCAATCAGCAATCGAAGACTCAGAAAAGATTCAACAAGAGCTCAAGTTGACACTCAGTGTTTTGAGTCTTGAAGATTGAAGCTGAAGAATTGTGGATCAATTACATCAATCTCAAGAAGAAAGTATTCAAAAGGATCAGGTATGTTTAACTAAATAATTTTGGTGATCCGAATACTTCTTATAGTGTAGAAACACTTGGATGAATTTTTATTGCATAAAAAAAAAACTGGACATGGGACATGTTCAGGATCCGGATCAGACAATCCAATCCGGATCCCGAAGGGTGTTGGTTCATGCAAATCCAATCCGGATCCAAGCCAATTCTGATCCGGATCCCGAACATTGGTTTTTGCTGAAATTATGAACGATCCGGATCGGGCATTTCAATCCGGATCCCGAACCCTTGTTTTTCTGGAATTGTCTTCTCGTTACGACGATCCGGATCGCAGTAAATCCGATCCGGATCGTCGTCCTGAAATTTCTAGATAAGGTAAGTTTTTGATTCTTATCTCTTTCCAAAGGTTTCTAACCTATAAATAGACACTTAGGGTTTCTCAAGAACGACCGATAAAAAATATAAAACTTGAGAGCAACCCTAGAGGCTAGGTTTTTATCGTTCTTCTTTTTAGCCTCTTTTAGGTCAATTCGACGGTTCTTCCAAGATCTATCTTTTGTCGAATTGATCTAATCTTTGCTTAGAGATTTCTTTCTACGGTTCTTCAATGATAATCTAAGCAAAGGATCACCATCGAAGCCTATATTCTTATCGGCTGAGTTTGCGTCGTGGATTCGACGTGGCACCGTGGATTCGGTGTGTTGAAGGCGTTTCGTGGATTCGAAACGTGTGCTCGTGGATTCGAGTGGCGTTCGTGGATTCGAACGTGTGCAGTGGACGTGCAATCGGTGAGCGCAAGGTCCGAAGAAGTTGAAGGAGGGGTTTGAGTCCGTGGAGTCGGTAATCACCTTGTTATTCTTCTTTTCTTAGTAGATTGTTATTGCGTGTTGGTCCCGTGGTTTTTCTCCTGGATTGGAGTTTCCACGTAAATCTCGGTGTGCTGTTTTTATTTTCCGCATTGGTTTTTATTTTTGCACTGAGATTTGTTTTTTAAATATTACACCTATTCACCCCCCTCTAGGTGTTTGATAGTACCTATTTAGATCCTTGTGGATCCTATATAAAAACCAACAATTGGTATCAGAGAGGGTTTTAGGTTTATCTATCATGTCGGTGAAAGTGGTAATATTTTTAGACCTCCTCTTTTTGATGGGACCAATTATGCATATTGGAAAGTGCGGATGAGAGCTTTTCTCATCTCTATTGATGAGCGGGTATGGCAAACCGTTGAATACGGTTGGGTGCATCCGGTTGAGGAAGTAGGAAATTCTACTACCCCAAAACCTCGCTCTAGATGGTCCAAAGAGGAAATCGAAAGATCTTCTTACAATGGGAAAGGTATGAACGCTTTATATAATTCTCTTTCCTCGACTGAGTTTACACGAATTTCCGCGTGTGAAACCGCGAAGGAAATTTGGGATATTCTCAAAATTACACATGAGGGTACTAATCTTGTAAAAATTCAAAAGCTCCAGATGCTTACAAGTCAATTTGACTCTATTCATATGGAAGAGCATGAATTGTTTACAGATTATTACACTAGACTTCAAGATGTAATTAATACATGTGCTAATTTAGGAGAAAAGATCCCGGAGTCGAAAATTGTAAGAAAGATACTTCGGACTCTTCCGGAACGGTTTAGGGCAAAGGTTACCGCCATTGAAACCGTTAGTCATCCGGATGAGATGAGTGTAGAGGAATTAGTAGGTGCTTTACAAACTTATGAGATGACTTTTCCTACTAATCAAATTTCTTCCAAGTCTTCTTCTAAGCTTACAGGTATTGCATTCAAATCAACAAAGGAAGAAGATAGCGAATCAAGTTCCGACGATGAAATCTCTTTGCCGATTTTGAAGAACAATTGGCGCGGATCACAAAGAAATTTCGTCGGAAATTTTGGAAGAATCGAACCGATGGATCTTCATCCACGAAACCATCTAAAGGATCATCGGGTTCTAAATCCTCTAAACTCAAAGGCGTTGCAAAACCTTCTAAAGAAAAAGAAAAAGATGATTTCGAAGGGGAAATCCGATGTTATCGATGCAAAGGCTACGGCCATATTTCAACGGATTGTCCTTCTAAGAAATCATACAAAAAGAAGGCTTTGCAAGCAAAAACTTGGGACGATTCTAGTTTCGATGAATCGACCTCAAGTGAAGAGGAAAAAGGAAAAATTGTTGCTTTTCATGCCTCTCAAATTCCCTCTTCTAATTTGTGTTTATCATCTTTAGTCACTGACTCTATTCCTTTGATTTTGCATGAAACATCAACATCCGCGGAGAGTCATCAAGTGAGGGGGAGTCGGACGAAGAAGAACTCGTTGAGGCATACCAACAACTTCTTGCGGAATCAAAGAAGATGGCCAAGCATATCAAGAAGTTGAGGAAGCAACGACTTGAGGTTCAAGACGAGAATCATGCTTTAAAGATCAAACTTCATGATCTCGAGGAGGAACAAGGACGTTTATTGGATAACAATAAAATCCTCCAAGAAAAGCTAAACCAATCGGAGACGAACGCAAAATCATATATGGACAAGATTGGTTTTCTTGAAAAGCAGTTTGAGAAATTCATGTCACCAACCAAGCTTTGACCAAGCAAGTTCATGAACTCAAATCCGACATACAAAGGTGTTCAACCGGTTCCAAGAAACTAGATTGTATGTGCGGATTAGGTCAAGCAAGCAAGGTTGGTTTGGGATTTAAAAAGGACCAAACTGTGCAGGCTTCAAGTTCCACAATGAAAATGAAAGGAAGAACTTGTCACCTATGTGGACTTGAAGGACATTTGGTGAAGAATTGCCCGAAAAAGAGAAAGAAAAATCCTTCAGCAACTTCATCTACGGAGCGAACTCAACGGAATCAAAAGACACATCAAGTCAAAGGAGTTCACTCAACCCACCAAAGGTCCGAGCCACAACTTCAATCATACAAGTGGATCATTGCGAGGCAAAGACCTAAGGTGGATCAACAGTCAAAGCGGACAACCCCCGGCCACAACGAATCAAGACAACCCAAAATCCAGCGATTTTGGATTCGGAAAGGTGATATCTTTCCTTGTCTTAAGTTCTAATTAGCTTATGACTGTGTGTAATGCTTTGATTGGTTTTTCCTTCATATTTTTCTTAATCTTTGCATTACATGTTTTTCAATGCTCTTTGTTTTTATACTTTGTTTTTGAACAAAAGGGTTTTTATTGAACAAGTGCATTGAATAAAAAGGGCTTCACGTTCATTCACTCCAAATTAATTTTATATGGATTATCAACTTTACTCCATAATCATAATCTTGAAGATACTTCATTATAGGAGTTTTTGATAGTTATAAGCATCAAATTTTAGAAATCATGTGTGATCTTTAGATGCTTAATCTATCTCGGTTGTGTGAATTCATTGTGATAAACGTGAGACAACCGATAGACTAAAATTTGGGATTTAATTCTTTCACGTAAGAGATTGCATTTTTACAAGGAAAATAAATAAATTGTAAAATGTGGAAAGAGTTACATCCCAATGAGGAGTGTGAAAACTACCACCACATGGAGGAAAGAGCTACCACCTCGGTCGTCCGAGTACTGTGTGCAACTACCACATGTTTTGGATGCTTGAAAAATATTTTTGAAATTTTTAGTTGAAGCATTTGGAGATTCATATTCAAAGTTTTTATATTTTGAACAATCTCCTGGTTGGTATAAGGTGGGATAGTTGAAAGATGCTCAAAGAGCCACCCTTAGGTATTTTAGTGCTTATCTCAAATTTGAAAGGGTAGAATTCAAGATTGATGTCATTTGGAAATCTCCGTAAGTCATCTTTGTAAATCCGTTACATCTTGATAGAGTTTGGATCTCAAGATTATTTTTGATGACTTGTGTTTGATGAATATAACATGAAAAACTGTTTATAATGTTTTATCTTTGTTTTTCATGATTTAGGAGTAAATCTTTTTAATTTTGTGAAATTAATTGGATTGAATGGCATCTATGTGAATTCATCGTTGTTTCAAGCACTTAAATTGATTTCTTGATGGAATACAAATCGGTATTTGAAAAGTTTCCAAAATCTGGATTTGTTTCAAGAATTTTTGATTTTTGCTTTCTGGTACCGGTACGCAATCTGCATTTTTGTTATATACCGGAACTGAGCTTTTATCTCTCTTTCTCTATGAACTAATGCTGTTAGTGATTTCTTTTGTCTAGTATGTTCACTGTTTGACAATTTGTGACAAAAAGGGGGAGAACAGAAAATAATGATCGTATCACAAAGGGGGAGAACATAATGCTCAAGACAGGGGGAGAACATGGAGAACATGGAGAACATGTTAGAGATGCTCAAGATAGGGGGAGATAAAGAAAAGATTGAAAGAGCCGAAAAACAAAAGAACCAAAAGGACGAATCAAATGTAGGATTTTAATTTCTAACGACTAACGTTTGATTTTGTTTGGAGTTTTGTTTTGCAGGAATTACATCACTTTAAGACTCCAAGTCCTAAGTCATAGAGTATGTTCTAGGACTGTTTGGTTCAAATGTATTTTGTATTTATTGGATCTTTCACGCAAAGAAAATCAATGTTTTGGTGATAACATTGAATTTCGATTTTTTTGGTTTAAGATGAGTGACTTGAGCGTTTTTATGTATTTTTGGGTTTTGTCACGAAATTGCCAAAGGGGGAGATTGTTACGGCTTTTTGGTGTTGGCATATTTCGTGAGTCAAGTCAGTGAGTTGAGTCGGAGTCTTAAAGTGATCAAATTGTCAATCAGCAATCGAAGACTTAGAGAAGATTCAACAAGAGCTCAAGTTGACACTTAGTGTTTTGAGTCTTGAAGATTGAAGCTGAAGAATTGTGGATCAGTTACATCAATCTCAAGAAGAAAGTATTCAAAAGGATCAGGTATGTTTAACTAAATAATTTTGGTGATCCGAATACTTCTTATAGTGTAGAAACACTTGGATGAATTTTTTTGCATAAAAATCAAAAACTGGACATGGGACATGTTCAGGATCCGGATCAGACAATCCAATCCGGATCCCGAAGGGTGTTGGTTCATTGCAAATCCAATCCGGATCCAAGCCAATTCTGATCCGGATCCCGAACATTGGATTTTGCTGAAATTTATGAACGATCCGGATCGGGCATTTCAATCCGGATCCCGAACCCTTGTTTTTCTGGAATTGTCTGTCACGCTACGACAATCCGGATCGCAGTAAATCCGATCCGGATCGTCGTCCTGAAAATTTCTAGATAAGGTAAGTTTTTTATTCTTATCTCTTTCCAAAGGTTTCTAACCTATAAATAGACACTTAGGGTTTCTCAAGAACGACCGATAAAAATATAAAACACTTGAGAGCAACCCTAGAGGCTAGGTTTTTATCGTTCTTCTTTTTAGCCTCTTTTAGGTCAATTCGACGGTTCTTCTTAGATCTATCTTTTGTCGAATTGATCTAAACTTTGCTTAGAATTTCTTTCTACGGTTCTTCAATGATAATCTAAGCAAAGGATCACCATCGAAGCCTATATTCTTTATCGGCTGAGTTTGCGTCGTGGATTCGACGTAGCACCGTGGATTCGGTGTGTTGAAGGCGTTTCGTGGATTCGAAACATGTGCTCGTGGATTCGAGTGGCATTCGTGGATTCGAACGTGTGCAGTGGACGTGCAATCGGTGAGCGCAAGGTCCGAAGAAGTTGAAGGAGGGGTTTGAGTCCGTGGAGTCGGTAATCACCTTGTTATTCTTCTTTTCTTAGTGGATTGTTATTGCGTGTTGGTCCCGTGGTTTTTCTCCTGGATTGGAGTTTCCACGTAAATCTCGGTGTGCTGTTTTTATTTTCCGCATTGGTTTTTATTTCGCACTGAGATTGTTTTTTAAATATTACACCTATTCACCCCCCCTCTAGGTGTTTGATAGTACCTATTTAGATCCTTGTGGATCCTTATATTAAAAACCAACAAGGTAGGCTTGTTAACGTTGGATGCAGTGATTTTCGTCAGAGGAAGAGAAACCGACTGGGCACAAAAACCGTTCCGCACGAACTCGGATCCTCACCGGTTCGAACGTATCCAAGACCCAAACGGTTCGTTTGACCGAAACCAAACAACTTGTCCAACTTGCTCCTTCCAGAAGAGAATTGCTTCAAATCTTCCATAAGTTGGAGTATGGTCTTCGTCATCTCCAATTTTTCTTGTTAAGCCTCGGAGTAGAGTTTTGAGAAGTGATTTACATTATCCACCAATTTGATGTGCTCCTTCTCGAAATACTCGTTCTTCTCTCGAAGAAAAATATTTATTTTGACAAGTTATCCTTTTCCTTTTTAAGAGCGTTTGAGATAGAAATTGCATCTTTAGATTGTTCTTCAAGATCCCCCAATCTTCTTCTCAAACTTTTGTTTTGTTTTGCCAATTTCTTTGAATCCTTTAATAATTTATGGTAGGCAAAAGCAAAGTCTTCACCTTCGGAATCGCTCGGTTCATCATCCGTTGCATTCTTTTCATTTAAGGAGGAGTTGAATAATGAACCAAAGGAAGTCGCTGAAAAGCACATGTAAGGTGAAGTTGTGGACGCGTGGAATGCTGTGACGTTGTTATCCTCATCACTGGAAGATGACTCATTGGAAGAGGAAGTGTCATCCCATGTGACGGCTTACATAGCCTTCTTCTTTGACGGATTCTTGTTGGGACACTCCGTTGATATGGCCATAACCTCGACATTTGAAGCACTGGATTTGTCCCTCAGAATTCTTCTTGTCCTTTGAAGAACCCTCTTGCTTTCTTGACTTAAAGCTTGAAGATCCCTTGCCTTTCTTGGACTTAACGAAGGATGAGGATTTACTTGAATTTCTCCTTCGAAAGATTCGGCGAAATTTTCTCGTCATGAGTGCAAGTTGTTTCTCGAAATCCTCCATGGATAGATTATCATCAGCGTCTGAGGAGGATGAATCCTCGTCTTCTTCTTTTGTTGATTTCAATGCAAAACCTGAAGACTTAGAAGAAGAGGAAGGCTTTCCAGAAGAATAGTTAGTAGGAAAAGTCATTTCATAAGTTTGAAGTGCACCAACTAATTCCTCTACTTTGATTTCGTCCTGGTGTTTTAGTGTTTCAATGGCTGCGACCTTAGGGTGAAATCTTTCAGGAAGAGTTCTTAAAATCTTTCTTACAACTTTAGATTCTAAAATTTTCTCTCCCAAGTTAGTACATGTATTAACGATATCTTGCAATCGTGTATAATAATCTGTGAACGATTCATTTTCTGCCATATGAATTGAATCAAATTTGCTCGTAAGCATTTGCAGTTTTTGAATCTTCACAAAACTTGTACCCTCATGTGTAACTTGTAGAGTATTCCAGATTTTTTCGCAGTCTCACATACCGAGACGCGAGAAAACTCAGTTTGCGACAAAGCATTAAATAAGGCGTTAATTCCTTTGTCGTTGTAAGAAGATGCATCAATTTCTTTCTTAGTCCACTTCAACCTAGGTTTGATGGTGACAACATCGACAATAATCTCAGTAGGATTTGTCCATCCAAACTAAATTGATTGCCAAACCCGTTCATCGACGGAAATTAAAAACGCTCTCATGCGTACTTTTCAATATGCATAATTTGTTCCATCGAAGAACGGTGGTCTATTGATGTTTCCACCTTCAACCATTGTTTACAATCCTATTCCCGCTCTGATACCACTTGTGGGTTATGAATAATATGGATCTGAATAGGAAAAAAACCACCTAGAGGGGGGGGTGAATAGGTGTAAACAATAAACACACCAAATCGTTGCGTAAAAAATAACCCAATGCGAAAAATAAATAAGTACGCAAGATTTTACGTGGAAAACTCCTTCACATGAGTAAAAAACCACGGGACCGATAATACGGCGAAATCCACTGAGATTAAATACGTACAAGGTGATTTACCATAACCCTACGACTCAACCTTTTCCATACACTCCTAGTTGATCTTCTCCGCTCGCTCCGAACGCTCCTCGAATCCACGATTTGCGTCCCAACGCCGAATCCACGACGTTCATGGTCTACTTTTAGGGAGATGTTATTTGGAGCCTTCTTTTCGTATAGCGTTAAACAGAAGCTTGAGGATGATTTAAAGATAATCAAACAGGATAGCCGGTCGGTGATGGAGTATCAAAGGGAGTTTGTGAGACTGGCTAACTGTGTTCCCTTTGTGATCCAGGACGAGTCACATAAGGCTCGTCTCTTTGTTGATGGATTGAGAGGAGACATATTCAGGCTTGTTCAGTCAGCAGATTTGCACACCTTTCAGCAGATGGTCGACCGGGCCACATTGGTTGAGCGAGGAGCGGTCTTGGCTCGCGGTCGGAGTGATGGATGGGACCGCAGCAAGGATAAGAAGCGGTCCAAAGTGCAATCCGGTGATAGCCGACCACCCAAGTACCCGAGGACACAGCAGGGGGCCAGGGGGCCATCGACTTCGGGACAGGACGGGAGAGAGACCTTGCATCATATGTGGAGGAGCACACCCAGTGACGGTCTGTTCCAGTGGCAAGATCACTGTTTCAAAGTGGGAAACAGGGGCACTTCAGATTAGAATGCCCATTCGGTCAGGAGGCTTCTTCTTCAGCAGAATCGACACCACCACCGCAGCAACAAGGCCGTGGGAGGCCATCCACAGTGCAGGCGGGACGCCCTCAGACCCCTCGACGGGAGGAGAGGGTACCACAGCCACAGTACAGCAGCCACAGGCAGGAGGGAGGATCTACTTCATGGCACCTTCAGGTACTGAGCCACAGACGGACGTGGTTGCAGGTATGATTACTATTTTTGTCATTCGTGCTATGACACTTTTCAATACTGGTGCATCTCATTCATATATTTCTCGTACCTTTGCCCATTCTTATGCATTAGGGGAAAGAGCCCTTCCTTGTGTGTTATCTGTGTTGACACCAGGGCCTCCGTTGGAGGCCAATACTTTCATACCTTCGGGCCCGGTGGTTTTGGGCGACCGTGTGTATCCGATTGATCTTGTGGTTATCCCGATTCGAGAGATTGATATGGTTCTGGGCATGGATTTGTTGACTCGTCACTTTGCAGTTATTGACTGTGAGCGAAGGGAGGTGCGGTTATAAGAACCTGGACACCCCGGACTTGTTTTCCAGGCGTGCAAGAGCACGTACTTTGCAACTGTGATGATCCGGACTCCCGCAGAACTGCGCAACCTTAAATAGTGACTGTAGGAAGCTTGTACAGTGCAACGAAGCATGTAGAAACGAAATTGGATATTTTTAAGAGACTCTGCGCGAAAATCGGAGCAAATGGAATTTTTCGGGAGCTTTTTGTAAAATTTCGGATGAGAATTTGGCGAAACGGACGTCGTATTTGGACTCAGCGCGCGAAAACGGTCAAAACCGTATATTCGCTTAAATTTTTCGGCACAGGGTACTGTTCACCGGAACAGTAACCGCCGGCCGGAATTACTGTTCCGGCCGGCGGCGGCCGCCGGCGAGCGGCGGCGGGCGGCGGCGCACGGCGGCGGGCAGCGGCGCGGCAGCGGAGCGGGGCGGAGCAAGGCAGAGGGCGCGGCCGGGCAGCGCGGGCAGGCGCGGGCAGGCGCGGGCAGGGGCGCTGGTGCGCGGTCCATGGATGGGCGTGCACCGGGTGCACGGAATCCCTGTTTCGCCACGTGGCAGCATCCCATTGGTGGGCCGGCTTCTAGAAGCATGTGGCAGCTGACACGTGGCGCACCCTATTGGCCGACAAACTTCCGGAAGACCCGGAGCACGGGCAAACACACGCCCCACGTGGACACGTGGCGCTCTTTCATTGGCCCTGCACAGGCTGTTTCCTGTTTGGTTGACACGTGGCGCTTCCTGGTTGGCTCGTTTCGGTGTTTCGTGTTTGGATCTGGATTCCGTGAGGGAATATTCCTTTTGGCCCACTATATAAGAGCCCCTCACCCCCCCTCTCATTCCACCTTGAATTGCGTGCCAAGGAGAGAGAATCAGAAAAACTCCCTCTACGAAAGTTGTTCCTCTCTCTCTCTTCTTTCTCTCTCTAGAATCTCAGAATTTCTGGAGTTACAGATAGTGAGATATCTGCGACGCGGCGCACTGCGACGATTTTTCTTTTAGGCCCATTTCCCGTCGCAGTTCCGTCGAAAATTCACTGCGGGCTAACCGGGTGGAATTTTTGGACGATTTTTGTGGCAGCGCGACCGTAAGAGGTAGGGCTTCGATTTCCGTGTTGATCATTTTGCTCCGTTTCGTACTTTTGGCACAGTTTTTAGGTCCTCTTTGACCCCCCTTTTTACTGTGGTATTTTTGGACAGCACCGACTTCTCCGATTTTTATCTTGACGTAGGAGCGTCAGATCGAGGCGTTTAAAGAGTCGATTTTGATCTACTCTTCGCGAGGAACGCAACCGTGATTTTTCTGGGATTTTAGGAGCTCATTTTAGAGGTGAAAAATTCCTCTTTTCCGTGCTGTCTGAAAAACAGCAAATATTGTACTTTTTGGGATTTATATTTATACCGGGAGCGTTGATTTGCAGGATTTGAGGACTGTGGACAACCAGGAGACTACCTGGGGTGTTGTTTGAGCTACTCGAGGTGGGCGGTTGTTGCTTACCTCATTTTTGACAAGCTCACTGGGATTACTAGAAATCCCCTAAAATATGACAATTAACTGGAACAATTGGGACAAAGTAACATGATAATTGATGAGAACCATCGGGACTACTAACAGGACTACTAACAGGACTACTAACAGGACTACTAACAGGACTACTAACAGGACAATTAATGAGAACCATTGGGACAAATTAATATGACAAATGACAAGGACCGCTGGGACAAACTCCCCTAAAATTTAATATAACCCCACAAATGATATGATGACTTATATTGGGACACTGTGATTGAGACAAAGGCTATGATCTCGCATGCAAATGAATTTTATTCAGTAAATCAATTGTTTTGAACCCTTGACACTATTTTACAACTTTTAAAAATAAAGACAGTTGCATGCATGCCCGGACATCAGGTAAGGCCACTATTCATTGCTACACTATCATATTGGGATTTGAACATGTTTCATTGTTGTCCTTTGCATTCATATGTCATTGCTCAAGTGTGAGCAGGGGTTTGGGATAGTGTAGCCAAGGTTGTGCTAGATTGTGGACTTGTGGGGTATTGCGGTGACCGCGGACAGTAGGCGGTTGACCAGATGCTTATCCTTGCATCAGATTGGGGTTGAGTTTGGTTTATTTATTGCATCAGTTGGGGATTGGGTTCCTGTAGTGGATGGAGTATTCCCACTTTGATCATAGTCATGATCCAGTCCTGCTATATTGAGACATGTGCTACAGAGATACTTGTGATACTGATGACAGAGATATTTTACTCGTGTGGGTCGCTCCCCTCGAGTGCCGCTCCGGAGTAGGCTTAGGACCGAGCCGTGTGCCGGTCGATTGGATATTATGGGATCGTGCCGTGTGCCGATCAGATACTGGTTCTTGAGCAGGCAATACCGATCGTGTATCGGTTGCTAGATTGGGTTTATTTGGTCAGATACTATTTCTGATGCATGCATACAGTTTTGACAGCATAATAGTGATAGTTTTCCTGTTTCAGCATCTTTTGTATCTACCACTTCCCCTTTTCCCTTTTGCCTCTAGTAGTCCTAGTGGGTGCGTCAGAGTTGAGGTTTTTACCCACTAGGGGAGGCTGCTGGTTTATCTGGTAGTTCTCACCCCCATTATTGTTTTCTGTTTCTTTCTTCTCCTTTATTTTGCAGAGTCATCTGCGGGAGCTGCTAGGCCATCGGCAGCTGATCGAGGTAAGGGGATCGCGAATAGATCTCCTGGGAGACTGAGAGCTGTAGATAGACGTTGTACCCCCACTCAGACTGTGAGATTCCCCTTTTATTTTGGGTCTGGCTTCCGCCAGCGGGTGTATTATTTTAGTGAGCTGGGAGATTATTGTACATATTACAGTGGTACTTGTAGTTCCAGTCTGAGATACTATGTGGTTCTTCTATTTCAGCTCTGTATTATGCTCTTTTATTGCGCATTTAATATTTGAGCAGGTTACCAGCGCTTCGTGTACGCGGGAAATCCCATGTGCACGGCGGATCTGTAGACGGGCCCGGGTCCTGATTTGCACCCGGGGCGTGACAGATTAAGTTGGTATCAGAGCTTAGGGATAGTTCAGTTGGGACTTAGGAAACCCTAGGCTTTTGGCAGACCCTAGGATAATAGGGCATGAGAGACGTGGCATTTTGCGAAAGTCGTGATTTATTGTTTGACTCTTCCAGTGAGAGAAGAGAGACCGACATACCCTATTTCTGGTGGACAGTTATGTTGGCTGCAGACAACATAAAGTCACAGAAATAGGGGAATGTCTTTGACTTTCGCTAGATTGGGTCGTGTGGGGTTTGATACTGAGTGTGATTTCTTGTGGTAGGATGCCTCCGCGACGTAGGATGTTGACGCGTTCTCAGCCTGATTCCCCTGAGTCCGATCAGGAGGAGTCCGAGCAGGGCCAGCAGAGTGAGGTGCAAGAGCTGCAGGCTCAGATGGCCCAGATGTCTGAGGCTGTTCGGCGTCAGGAGGAGGCCATGAGCCGGCTGACGCAGATGTTAGAGCAGAGGGCTCAGCCTGTTGTAGCACCCCCAGAGAATTCTCCCGTACCTTCTTCCCCTGCTGTGAATCCTCCAGTTGTACCGGTGACCCCGGCATCCCCTGTTACTCGGGGTACTGGTGGACAGCCACTGGGCTGACAGGATCTCTGACCCCGGCAGAGCAGCGGGGAGTGGTGGACCTGTTGATGAGGTTCCGCCAGTTTGACCCACCCCATTTTTCGGGGCAAAGTACTGAGCCGTGGGAGGCAGAGTCGTGGATCACGGCGATGGAGCGACGTTTTGAGACGTTGTTTATCGAGGATCGATATCAGGTAATTTTGGCAACGAACTTTTTGGAACACAACGCCGAAGCTTGGTGGCGGCGTGTTCGACCGGCTGGTCCGCCTGGGGCTCAGCTCCTGACCTGGGCGGAATTCCGCAATCTCCTTCTTGGGGCTTTCTTTCCGGAAAGCGTCCGGCAGAGGTTGGAGGAACAGTTGAGAAACCTCCGCCAAGGAGATCGGCCCGTACACGAGTACATTGCCAATTTCAATCAGTTGTTGGCATGTGTACCGAACGTGGCCAGGGACGAGGCGCACCGGATCTACATGTTCGAGCGAGGTTGCGCCGGGACCTTTTTCAATTGGTTCGCTCGCGTAGGTTGCAGACCTTGGAGGCCTCGATGGAGCAGGCACTCTACGTTGAGTGCGGGGAGGTAGTGATGGAGGAGGTAGCTCCAGCTCCCGTAGTGATCCCGGGGGCGAAGCGACCGGCACCGGAGGTTGGGGGACAATCTAGTTCGTGGAGGCCGCCACGACCGCCGCAGTCACAGTTCCCCGGCCAAGGACGGTCCGAGCGACGAGGGCCTGGTGGATCCCAGAAGTCCCAGAAGCGGCAGCAGCAGCAAAGATCACAGCCGTCGCAACGTGGGTCGCAGCGGCAGCCTCAGCGACAGCGGCAGTCTCAACAGCAACCCCGACAACCACGAACCCCCGGTAATTGTATTTTCTGTGGAGGCCAGCATTTTCCCAGCACCTGCGACCAGCGGTGGGGTCGCTGTTATGGATGTGGACAGCCTGGGCACATTCGAGCTTCGTGCCCCTTTTCGGCCCCCGCCACTCCCTCCTCAGCATCGGCTCCATCTTCATCGCAGCAGCGGTCGACGGCTCAGCGGCCCTATGCTCCAGCAAGCAGACCATCTTCTTCCCATCCCACGGATTATCGCCCTCCAGCTCAGAGTGGGCGAGTGTATGCTGCGCAAGTAGAGGACGCTTCGGCAGCAGATCATGTGGTGGCAGGTATCACCTTGCTTTCTGGCATTAGGACTCGTACTTTATTTGATACTGGAGCATCGCATTCTTTTATTAGTAGATCATTTGCATCATTACATGGGTTAGAGGTAGGACTTTTGCCACGTGCATTAGAGGTTAAGATCCCCGATCACACCTTGCACGTGGAAGAGTGTTGTTGGTCCTGCCCGATGCAAATCGAGTCCTGGATTATGCCAGTAGACCTGTTGGTCTTGAGACAGCTGAAGGACTTCGATGTGATCCTCGGAATGGACTGGCTGGCTCGGTACTTTGCGACTATTGATTGTGCCGCAAGAACCGTCACTTTTAGAGAGCCAGGCCAGGAGATGTTGGTATACCGGGGATGTCAGAGTGCTTTCTTTGCCTCTATGATTTCGACTTCCCGAGCGAGGCAGATGATCCGTCGAGGGTGTGTAGCCTTTTTGGCTAGTGTTGTTGAGGGGCCTACGGCGGCGCCGGAACTCAAGGATATCCCAATTGCCCGCGAGTTTCCGGATGTTTTTCCACCTGAGCTGACTAGCATGCCGCCAGATAGGGAGATTGAGTTTGTGATTGACGTAGTTCCAGGAACTGCGCCAATCTCAAAGGCTCCTTACCGGATGGCACCGGCTGAGTTACGAGAGCTTAAGGCGCAACTCCAAGATTTAATGGATAAGGGCTTTATTAGGCCGAGTGTATCGCCTTGGGGAGCGCCGGTGCTATTCGTGAAGAAGAAAGATGGGTCACTTCGACTTTGTGTGGATTATAGGGAATTAAACAAAGTGACCATCAAGAACAAGTACCCTTTGCCGCGCATCGATGATCTTTTTGATCAGCTGCAAGGGTCTTGTGTCTTCTCTAAGATAGATCTGCAATCCGGTTACCACCAGTTGAAGGTGAAGGCCGAGGATATTCCGAAAACGGCATTCAGATCACGGTACGGGCATTATGAGTTTACAGTTATGCCTTTTGGGCTAACTAATGCCCCTGCCGCATTCATGGATTTAATGAACCGAATCTTCCGACCATACTTGGATCGATTCGTAGTAGTGTTCATTGATGATATCTTGATCTACTCCCGAAGTGATGCTGAGCATGAGGAGCACTTAAGGATAGTGCTACAACTTCTGCGAGAGAAGAAGTTGTATGCCAAGCTGGCAAAGTGCGAATTTTGGCTTCGGGAGGTAGTCTTCTTGGGCCATGTGATTTCCGCCGCAGGTGTGGCGGTAGACCCGGCGAAAATTGAGGCAGTCCGAGATTGGCCCCGACCGACGACCGTTTCGGAGGTGCGTAGCTTTATGGGTTTAGCTGGGTATTATCGTCGGTTTGTGGAAGGCTTTGCGAAGCTTTCCACACCCCTCACTCGCTTGACGCGTAAAGGAGTGAAGTTTATTTGGAGTGAGGATTGTCAGAAAGTTTTGAGGAGCTAAAGACTAGATTGATGACCGCTCCTATCCTTTCCCTTCCTGTTATGGGAAAAGGATATGTGATCTACAGTGACGCATCACACAGTGGACTTGGTTGTGTGTTGATGCAAGAAGGGAGGGTAATTGCTTATGCATCAAGGCAACTCAAGGATTACGAGAAAAATTACCCTACCCATGACTTGGAGCTTGCTGCTGTAGTGTTTGCACTAAACTTTGGCGTCATTACCTATATGGAGAGCACTGTGAAATCTACACCGACCACAAGAGCCTAAAATACCTGTTCACGCAAAAGGAGCTGAATTTGAGGCAGCGTAGGTGGTTAGAGCTATTAAAGGATTATGATGTAGATATTCTCTACCACCCAGGCAAAGCTAATGTGGTCGCTGACGCCTTGAGTAGGAGAGCGGTGCAAAGTTTGTCTATGTTGATCACAGACCAGGCACCGCTATTAGAGGAGATGAGACGGCTCGAGATAGAGGTTGTGTCCCCTGGGGTCTCTGCTAGACTGACATCTTTAGTCGTGCAGCCCACTCTGCTAGACAGGATCAAGGAGAAACAGAGTGAGGACCCCCACTTGACCAGGATTAAAGATCAAATTCCGAGTAATCAGTCTGGGGACTTTACGGTAGATGCCTCGGGAGTACTGAGGTACAGGAACCGAGCATGTGTGCCAGCGGATGCGGAGATCCGAGAGCAGATATTGCGAGAGGCCCATTATACACCTTATACCCTACATCCTGGTGGGACTAAGATGTATAAGGACCTCAAGGCACATTTCTGGTGGAAAGGCATGAAAAGGGATGTTGGGAGATTTGTGGCTCAGTGTTTAACTTGTCAGCAGGTGAAAGCTGAGCATCGAGTGCCAGCTGGCAAGTTACAGAGTCTCCCAATTCCCCAGTGGAAATGGGACCACATTACGATGGATTTCGTGGTCGGACTTCCTAGGGCACAGGGAGGAGCAGACGCTATCTGGGTAGTCGTGGATCGACTTACCAAGTCGGCGCACTTTCTGCCCATGCAGACTACGTGGCCACTTGACCGGCTAGCCCAGTTATATCTGGATGAGATAGTGAGATTACATGGAGTACCCGCCTCCATTGTATCAGACAGAGACCCGAGATTTGTTTCGCATTTCTGGAAAAGTTTGCAAACAGCCTTGGGGACTGAACTCAGGTTCAGTACAGCTTTTCATCCGCAGACTGATGGGCAGTCAGAGCGGACGATACAAATCCTGGAGGACATGCTTAGGGCTTGCGTCTTGGATTTCGGCGGAGGGTGGATTCGACACTTATCTTTAGCTGAGTTCGCGTACAACAATAGCTTTCAAGCGAGCATTCAGATGGCTCCGTTTGAAGCATTGTATGGACGCAAGTGTCGATCACCGCTTTATTGGAGTGACGTGGGCGAGAGGCGGACCTTGGGACCAGATGTCTTGATAGAGGCAGAAGAGAAGGTCCGAGTAATTCGACAGCATCTTCAGACCGCCCAGAGCCGACAAAGGAGTTATGCCGATGTTCGGCGACGAGACTTAGAGTTTCAGGTTGGTGATCATGTATTCCTGAAAGTCTCGCCGTCCAAAGGAATCAGGAGATTCGGCATTCGTGGAAACTTAGCCCCCGATATATTGGACCCTTTGAGGTATTGGAGCGTATCGGGCCAGTTGCCTACCGACTTGCACTTCCTCCGAGGCTTGCTGGTGTCCATAATGTATTTCATGTCTCTACTTTGAGGAAGTATGTCTTCGACCCATCGCACGTCATCGACTTCACACCGCTGGAGATCAGCGAGGATTTGAGGTATGAGGAGCGCCCACTGCGAATTCTGGATCGAGAGGTGAAAGAATTGCGCAATCGGGCCATTCCCTATGTGAAAATCCAATGGGGCAATCATGACGAGCGCGAGGCTACATGGGAGCTCGAGTCGGAGATGAGGGATGCTCACCCCTACTTATTCGAGACATCGGACTGAGGATTGTTGTTGAGTCTCGTTTCGAGGACGAAACTCTTTTTAGTGGGGGAGGATGTGATGATCCGGACTCCCGCAGAACTGCGCAACATTAAACAGTGACTGTAGGAAGCTTGTACAGTGCAACGGAGCTTGTAGAAACGAAATTGGATATTTTTAAGAGACTCTGCGCGAAAATCGGAGCAAATGGGATTTTCCGGGAGCTTTTTGCAAAATTTCGGATGAGAATTTGGCGAAACGGACGTCGTATTTGGACTCAGCGCGCGAAAACGGTCAAAACGGTATATTCGCTTTATTTTTCGGCACAGGGTACTGTTCACCGGAACAGTAACCGCCGGCCGGAATTACTGTTCCGGCCGGCGGCGGCCGCCGGCGAGCGGCGGCGGGCGGCGGCGCACGGCGGCGGGCAGCGGCGCGGCAGCGGAGCGGGGCGGAGCAAGGCAGAGGGCGCGCGGGCAGCGCGGGCAGGCGCGGGCAGGGGCGCTGGTGCGCGGTCCATGGATGGGCGTGCACCGGGTGCACCGAATCCCTGTTTGCCACGTGGCAGCATCCCATTGGTGGCCGGCTTCTAGAAGCATGTGGGAGTGACACGTGGCGCACCCTATTGGCCGACAAACTTCCGGAAGACCCGGAGCGCGGGGCAAACACACGCCCCACGTGGACACGTGGCGAAATTTCATTGGCCCTGCACAGGCTGTTTCCTGTTTGGTGGACACGTGGCGCTTCCTGGTTGGCCGTTTCGGTGTTTCGTGTTTGGATCTGGATTCCGTGAGGGAATATTCCTTTTGGCCCACTATATAAGAGCCCCTCACCCCCCCTCTCATTCACCTTGATTTGCGTGCCAAGGAGAGAGAATCAGAAAAACTCCCTCTACGAAAGTTGTTCCTCTCTCTCTCTTCTTTCTCTCTCTAGAATCTCAGAATTTCTGGAGTTACAGATAGTGAGATATCTGCGACGCGGCGCACTGCGACGATTTTCTTTTAGGCCCATTTCCCGTCGCAGTTCCGTCGAAAATTCACTGCGGGCTAACCGGGTGGAATTTTTGGACGATTTTTGCGGCAGCGCGACCGTAAGAGGTAGGGCTTCGATTTCCGTGTTGATCATTTTGCTCCGTTTCGTACTTTTGGCACAGTTTTTAGGTCCTCTTTGACCCCCCTTTTTACTGTGATGGTTTTTGGACAGCACCGACTTCTCCGATTTTTATCTTGACGTAGGAGCGTCAGATCGAGGCGTTTAAAGAGTCGATTTTTATCTACTCTTCGCGAGGAACGCAACCGTGATTTTTCTGGGATTTTAGGAGCTCATTTTAGAGGTGAAAAATTCCTCTTTTTCCGTGCTGTCTGAAAAACAGCAAATATTGTACTTTTTGGGATTTATATTTATACCGGGAGCGTTGATTTGCAGGATTTGAGGACTGTGGACAACCAGGAGACTACCTGGGGTGTTGTTTGAGCTGTTCGAGGTGGGCGGTTGTTGCTTACCTCATTTTTGACAAGCTCACTGGGATTACTAGAAATCCCCTAAAATATGACAATTAACTGGAACAATTGGGACAAAGTAACATGATAATTGATGAGAACCATCGGGACTACTAACAGGACTACTAACAGGACTACTAACAGGACTACTAACAGGACTACTAACAGGACAATTAATGAGAACCATTGGGACAAATTAATATGACAAATGACAAGGACCGCTGGGACAAACTCCCCTAAAATTTAATATAACCCCACAAATGATATGATGACTTATATTGGGACACTGTGATTGAGACAAAGGCTATGATCTCGCATGCAAATGACTTTTATTCAGTAAATCAATTGTTTTAAACCTTTGACACTATTTTACAACTTTTAAAAATAAAGACAGTTGCATGCATGCCCGGACATCAGGTAAGGCCACTATTCATTGCTACACTATCATATTGGGATTTGAACATGTTTCATTGTTGTCCTTTGCATTCATATGTTGTTGCTCAAGTGTGAGCAGGGGTTTGGGATAGTGTAGCCAAGGTTGTGCTAGATTGTGGACTTGTGGGGTATTGCGGTGACCGCGGACAGTAGGCGGTTGACCAGATGTTTATCCTTGCATCAGATTGGGGTTGAGTTTGGTTTATTTATTGCATCAGTTGGGGATTGGGTTCCTGTAGTGGATGGAGTTTCCCACTTTGATCATAGTCATGATCCAGTCCTGCTATATTGAGACATGTGCTACAGAGATACTTGTGATACTGATGACAGAGATATTTTACTCGTGTGGGTCGCTCCCCTCGAGTGCCACTCCGGAGTAGGCTTAGGACCGAGCCGTGTGCCGGTCGATTGGATATTATGGGATCGTGCCGTGTGCCGATCAGATACTGGTTCTTGAGCAGGCAATACCGATCGTGTATCGGTTGCTAGATTGGGTTTATTTGGTCAGATACTATTTCTGATGCATGCATACAGTTTTGACAGCATAATAGTGATAGTTTTCCTGTTTCAGCATCTTTTGTATCTACCACTTCCCCTTTCCCTTTTGCCTCTAGTAGTCCTAGTGGGTGCGTCAGAGTTGAGGTTTTTACCCACTAGGGGAGGCTGCTGGTTTATCTGGTAGTTCTCACCCCCATTATTGTTTTCTGTTTCTTTCTTCTCCTTTACTTTGCAGAGTCATCTGCGGGAGCTGCTAGGCCATCGGCAGCTGATCGAGGTAAGGGGATCGCGGAATAGATCTCCTGGGAGACTGAGAGCTGTAGATAGACGTTGTACCCCCACTCAGACTGTGAGATTCTCCTTTTATTTTGGGTCTGGCTTCCGCCAGCGGGTTGTATTATTTTAGTGAGCTGGGAGATTATTGTACATATTACAGTGGTACTTGTAGTTCCAGTCTGAGATACTATGTGGTTCTTCTATTTCAGCTCTGTATTATGCTCTTTTATTGCGCATTTAATATTTGAGCAGGTTACCAGCGCTTCGTGTACGCGGGAAATCCCATGTGCACGGCGGATCTGTAGACGGGCCCGGGTCCTGATTTGCACCCGGGGCGTGACAGCAACTGTCATCTCAGCCTCGCGGGCAAGGAATTTGATTCAGGGTGGTTGTTCGGCATATTTGGCTTCAGTGGCTTCAGTGGATTTGATCCACAGCACAGAGTGCGCCCGGTCTTCGCCGCTGCCGCCTCTTAGCGTAGACCCGGTCCACGCCTGGGCTGTGCACCGGCGCCCAGCCCGAAGGCCTGGTAGCCCGTTTCGACGCAGGTTTTGACCTGATTTGCTCCGTTTTTGAGTTTTTGGGACACTATTTGGCCTCCGCCATTGTTGGGGTTGGGTGGCTTTTTTACCGTTGGATTTCCGGTTTAACCCACGAAGTATGGATTCGATGTGGGCTCGGGTTTCCATTGATAGAATTGATCTCCGGTTGCGAGGTTCTCACTGTTTCGCCATCGGAAGCCCGGGTGGACATACGATTTATGAAATTGTGTTACGGTTATGTTTTTAACAACGATTTTTGGTGTAGTTTGTGTTCGGTCAAGGTTGAGGTGATTTGTGGGAGTTTTCACGCATCGTTTTCTTCGCCGTTGGAGATAGGTAGTCTAACTAAGGTAGAGGATGTTGTTGGACAATGGTGTCCGCCCCTCCTCTCCCTTTTATTTTAAATTGTATTTTGGCATAACTGTTTTGAGAAAAAGAAAGGACAAGGTATTGGTTACTTAGCAAAATTGGTACATATAAAAAAAGGACAAGACAAGGTGCATGACTTTATCGGGTACAGCTACCACGATATAGTCGACAGTTACAGGTTTTGAGGCTCATGGCGCTATCACATACACCAGCGGTTTGACCACCGCAAGAATGTACTTTTTCTTAGAAGTTGGTCTAAGGACCCGTGAACTTTACGCGGGGATTACGTAGGGGCCCTCCGAGGTGTTAAGGAGAGGGTTAGAAGAGCACCAAAGGATTTAGCAAGGTTGGTTATTCCTTATGTCTACGGACTAAGGGATGGTATGTATGAAATGGATGTTCTGGTTGACGGTTTGTTGTCCTATTTACTCTTTGTAGCTCGTTACTGCATATCATGATTATGTTATTGATTATTTCCTTTCCTATATTTTGGTCACTAACTCCTACTATGTGACAGGATCCGGCGGGGACGGATGAGAGGCATCGGCTCACGAGTAACATCGCTTTTCGTCATTTCAGTGACCCCTTTTTACTCCTCTTTTGTTCTTACACTATGTGGATATGGATGGCATGATATATGAACAACTTGTGACGTGGATGATGTGATGTGAACAGTTAGAACGTTGGAACGACGTGATGGCTTGGGATAATGAACTTTGATTTTTCATTCTTATCTTGTGATAGTTGGATATGTATGTGGAGGTTTTGAAAAGATAAAATGATTGCGAAAATGGATTTTTAAAAACAGAGTGTCGGGTGGGCACTATTTTAAAACCTTGTGGCTTTATCCTTTCAAATTGGAGTATGCTGAGTGGGCGAATTTTCTTTGAATGATGTACAAATTTATATGGTCCCTTATGTGAGAATGTGTATGTTAAACTAGTGAGGTTTGGTGATTGTATGTTGTGCGGCAACGTGCATATACAAGGGAGACTTTGTCCGTTTGTGTGTAGTAACCTTATATATGTGGCGGGTCTGGGCACGTGCCGGAGGGTAAAGGTTTTTAGCAAAAAAATTTGGGTAGTTTTTCGCTTTCAAATTACTCTCGAGGCGTGACAGTCACAGTTGGTATCAGAGCCATTCACCAACCGAAAATATGAAATAAGTCTCAACTGAGCCAAGGTTATATAGCGGGTAGAGAGTGGCTCCCTAATGACCGTTGTGGGTGGAGTGTAACTACCCACAAGGTCGACTAAGGCTAGCGACGAGTCTCACATCTCTTGGTGCTTGTGAGTGTCTTTGAGCCTAACGAGGACGTCAGGGCATAGAGGAGGAAAGAATGTGACATCCCCGAAATTTAGATTAGTCCAATCTATAAATAATATAATAAGACTAAATCTCTTAACCCGGCTATAACATTTTAGGTGGTAGCAAGGCCTAAGAGGTTAAGAATGAGTACTTCTAGGATGGGGGTTGAGTAGTTCTAGGATGGGTGACGCCCTGGAAAGCGAGGAGTCACATTATATATATATATATATATATATATATATATATATATATATATATATATATATATATATATATATATATATATATATGGTCCGGCTACTATACTCTTATTAGTAAAAAAAATTTGTACTAATAAGTTTTCATCCCTTGGATGAAGGAATGTGCGGTTAGGATTATAGTAGTTCCTAAGATTTTTACTATTTCCCCAACAACCTAGTAAACCCTAGGGCCTCGTTTGGCAACCGGTATAAGAGGGGGATAAGGGGGTTATCCCCCCCTTTATACCCAAACAGTATTTAAGTGTGGGGGGAACAGCTGTCCCCCCCCCCCCCATACTAGGTATTCCGGTATAAGGGTAGAACAGCTGTTCCACCCCACAGGTGGAACAGCTGTTCCACCTGTTGCTTATTATTATTATTATTTTAATTAAAAATTTTTAAATTATAAGATATTTAAATTTATAAAATTTTAAATTTTTTTATTTTTTTTATAAATTTTAATCCCCTTTATTATTCTTACTCCTCTTTAACTTACCAAACACAATTTTTCTTATCCCGGTACAACCTTTATACTCAACCAAACACAAAATTACTATAATTCTTGTTTGTACCTGAACTTATACCAATCCCCGGAATAATCAATTTTCGCTTATACCCGAACCAAACGCAGCCTAGGTGTACCACTATCATCCTAAGTAAACCCCTTTATACTCATAACTTTTTTATCCTTGGATGAAGGAATGTGCGGTTAGGATGATAGTGGTTCCCCTAGGGTTTACTAGGTTGTTATGGAAATAGTATAAATTCTAGGGACTACTATAATCCTAACCGCATATTCCTTTATCCAATGGATGAAAACTTATGAGTACAAAAGAATTTTACTCATAAGAGTATAGTAGCCGGACCCTATATATATATATATATATATATAGTACGTCTCCTATGCTTTCGAAAGTATAGAGACCTTCGTGCTTATAAGTTATTTTTAATGATAGAATATCCGATTCGACGATCGGCTCCGTTACACATGATCTACGCTATTAGAACTGTTTAGAAATTAAATTTCATAATTTTTCGACATCATTTACCAAATGATCAAATAGTCAAAAACTATTATTTCAACGGCCGATGTGATATGTTTATAAGTTCAACGGTGTAGAATAATCCAAATTAGGTGAAAATTTAATAGAAAATTCTACTTAATATCAAGAATAAGATCAATATACTTTCGATTGAAGATTTGAGTTTTTTATCACTATGTTTTATGAGATTTTTTTTTTTAGCCATTCATTTTGGGGCTACTCGATCACTAGGCAACTGAAGTCAAAAAAGTATGAAAATTGGTTTGTAGAAAGATAGTTCCAATATTGTAGATTAAGTCTAACGAAACTGATCGTCAAATCGGATGTCCCATCACTGAAAATAATTTACAAGCACGAAGGCACCCGTACTTTCGAAAGCATAGGAGACTAGCTCTATATATGAGTAATACTACTATACTATTGATAGTATTAGGGCCTTACTACTATAGTCTCATTTTCGATTTTAGGATGTTCAAATCAACGATCCACGCCATTAAATATGATTTAGGGTATATGAAGTTCTTAGAAAAAAAAAATTTATAACTTTTCGACATCGTTTACTAGGTAAATCATGTCAAAATAAACGATGAAAATTGAACAATTTTTAAAATTTGAGGATAACACTTTTGAATTCAAAATCAAGAATGTTGATCTTGATTTAAATGGATTAAAGCATTTTCTATCAAAATTTGAATAAATTTAGATTCTTCTACACCGTTAAACTACAAACTCGCCATAGTAGCCATTGAAAATTAATAATTTCGAAATGATTTGATCATAAAGTAAACTATGTTGAAAAGTTATAATATTTTTTTTCTAAGAACTTTATAAATCCTAGATCATATTTAACGGTGTGGATCGTCGATTTGAACACTTTAAAATCGAAGATGAGGCTATAATAGTAAGGCCCTAAAACTATCAATAGTATAAGAGCATATATGAGTCCGGCTAATATGCTATCGATAGTACCATACAGTTGGTGCCACCAAGTTTTCCGCCGATCGATCTGCCCCTTTGACCATTTCAACCCCTTAGATTATACTATTACACCAACGACCCACTAAACCCCACCCACTAAACCCGATGAGACCACTATTATCCTAATCACATATTCTTTCATCCAGGGGTTATAAACCTAATGGCACCGATGACTTGGTGTTATTAATAGCATAGTAGCATATTATATATATATATATATATATGCTACTATGCTATTAATATATATATATATATATATATATATATATATATATATATATATATATATATATATTAATATGCTACTAGCATATTAATATATATATATATATAATATGCTACTAGCATATTATATATATATATATATATTAATATATATATATATATATATATATATATATATATTAATAGCATAGTAGCATATTATATATATATATATAATATGCTACTATGCTATTAATAACACCAAGTCATCGGTGCATATATATATATATATATATATATATATATATATATATAATATATATATATATATATATATATATATATATATATATATATATATAGTAGAGCTTATATGCTTTTAAAAGCACAAGCCTATCCATACTTGTGAATTTTTACCATTCGATTTATATTGGGATTTGTGCTTTTTACTTTATCTTTCTCTCTCTTTAGTTGACTTTACAAAAATATAAATCCCAATACAAGTCCAATGGTAAAAAATTCACAAGCATGGATGTGATGACCCGGATCTCTGCAGAGCTGCTACAGTGCGTTGGGGTGGCTGTTGGAGGCCTACATGGTGTGTTGGAAGTGTTTGGGGCATAATTGGGCACAAGAGTTGGACTTCGGAGCTTATTTGGACCATGTGAGTGATCGGTGGACCCCGTGGAGGGTTTAGAAGTGGTTTCGCGCGAATCGGATATTTAATTTGGGCTCCGCACGAAGTTTGGGTTAAGAACACATTTCCGGGTGCCTTCGGCAATTTTTAGAGTTGGAATTTGGCGAAACGGACGTCAAATTCGGATTCAGCGCGCGAAAACGGTCAAAATGGACTACCCACTGGTCATTTTTGAGCTCGGGTTACTGTTCACCGCCGGAACAGTGATTCCGGCGATCGCCGGCGGCGGCCGGCGGCGGCGGGCAGCGGCGGAGAGCGGCGGCGCGGCCTCGGGCAGGCGGAAAGCGGCGGCGGGCAGGGCGCGTGGGCGCGGGCAGGGCGCGCGGGCAGGGCGCGCGGGTGCGCGGTCCACGCGGCCGGCGTGCACCGGAGAGGGGTGCCACGTGGCAACACGTGATTGGACGGTTCACTGGTCCCGGTCCACGGAGTTGTGCGGTGCACAGTGGACTGGGCGGGAAGACACGTGGCAGCGTAGCATTGGTTCGGTGTTTGTGGTTGTGTGCACCGGGTGCAGTGAGCGAGAGGTTTGACACGTGGCGCGCGGGGATTGGGCGCGCCACTGTGCGCGGCAGGCGCGGCGGTGCGCGGTGTACGGTGGACCGGATAGGGACACGTGGCAGAGGTTGTTTGGTTCGGTGTTTGAGATTGTTGTGCACCGGGTTCAGCGAAATTATGGCTTGGACACGTGGCGCGCGGGGATTGGGCGCGTCACTGTGCGCGTACGGGCGGCAGGCGGCGCGCAGGCGGCAGGCGGCGGCCGGCTGGCGTGGCGGGCACGGCGGGCAGGTGGCGCACGCGGGCGCCACGTGGCGGCCCGCCATTGGCGGGCGCCAACTGCCCGTTGACCGGGGGTACGCCACGCGGCGCGTGGTGAGCGGCCGGTTCCGCTGTCCCGTGTTCGGGGACACGTGTCGGCGCGTGGAGCGGGTCGGACGTCCGGGCGGTCCGACCGGATCCCGTGCGGGATGGGCCGTCAGTGGGCCGGGCCACTGTGCGGGCCCGTGGCGGGCTGTGGAGGTTCCGGGCCTGCACAGTAACGGGCCGGGCCGTTACTGTAGCAGCCCGAAGTTTTCGGGCGCCCGAAAGTGGGACACGGGGTCATTTCTGGATTTGTTTGGAATGGCCTATAAATAGCCAACCCGAGCCTCCTCATTTGGCTTTTTTCTCCCAAACCGCGCATCTTCTGCCCGAGCCACCTTAAGGAGATTTGTTCACCTCTTGATGCTTGATCTTCCTGCCAAGTTCTGGGATTTTAGGAGGCTCGAATCCCGAGGTTCCCCATTTTACGGCGCGGCGCGACGATGCATTTCCTGTTTCCTTCTTCGGCGCAGCAGTGATGTTTTGGCTCCCCTGGGCTACCCCGAGGTCCTTTTTCAGTGATTCTTGCGCCGATGACTCCTTACAGGTAAGGCTTCAACTTTCATTTTGATTGCGCTTTTCCGTTTCGAGGTTTTGGCACGTTTCCCGAGGCATCTTTGACCCCCATTTTTCTGTGGTGGATTTTGGACAGCACCAACTTGCCGATTTTATATCTCAGCCTAGGAACATCGGATCGAGGCGATTCAAGAGTCGATTTTGATCTACTCGTCGCGAGGAACACAGTGGTGATTTTTCTGGGATTTTAGGAAATTGTTTCGAAGGTGAAAATTACTGTTTTCTCAGTGTACAGTGTGCAGTTTTTCTTTACAGTTTGATGTTTGGATTACCACCTTGCCGAATTTATAACTTGGCTTACCGAACTCGGATTTGGGCGTGCAAGGTACCGTTTCGAAGCTATCGACGCGAGGATCGCCGTGATATTTTTCTTGGATTTTTCTGGGCACTTTCTGCAGGTGATAATTTAACAGTTTCGGGACTGTTGTTGTATGGGTTAATTAAAGCAATATTTGGGAGCCTAAGTGTATTTAGTGGACTTTGTGTTGTGCCAGGAGTGTTTCGGGTGTACTGTACTTGTTGGAGCGCAGGATTGGAGTTTTTGGTATTTTCAGCTGTACGGACCCGGACAGTTAGCGCTTCAGGTGGGTGGTTGTTGCATGCCTCTATGTCTGACTTACTCACTAAGTTTATTAGAAAACCCCCTTTGAGCATATTGATTGATTAATATGCATGATTGACTGATATACATGTGAGCCTATCATCTGTGATTAATTTAGTGGATATAGCATGTTGGGGATATTATTGGGATAATATTGCTGTTGGAACATGATCATTGGAATAATTTAATAAGTGATGATTAACATGCCACATTAGCACCTAGATTTATGAAAGTGGATTAAATGGATTAATTGTTGGGACATAATGATATATCAATGTGCGGGTTTCACTGTGAGATTTATTATGGATCAGGGATATTTACATGTGTAGTTGACTGATGATTTTAGCATGATGGACATATTTATGTGGATTTATTATTTGTTACACCTGCAAAACTGTTATTTGCTATTCTCCATTTCATATTGCCTGAGGACTTTTGCATGCTTATTTGGACATCTAGATAGGCCACTATTTTATTGCTACACTATCATATTGGGATTTGACTTAGGAGAAACCATGATTGCTTTCTTTCTCCTTTTTATTTAGACTTTTGAGTCATGTTGCTCGGGTTCGAGCAGAGGTTTGGGATAGTGTAGCCGGGACCTGAGGGTCAGTGACAGGGTGTACCTGATGTTGGATTGTGGGTTATTGCGGCAACCGCGGACAGTAGGCGGTTGACCGGATCTTGATTATTTCACCCAATTGTGGGTTGGGGGTTATTGCGGTGACCGCGGACTTTGGGCGGTTGACCGGATGTTTACTATTGCATCAGATTGGGTATCAGATTTCTCTAGTGGATGGTATTTCCCACTTTTGAGTACTATTGTATCGGATCGGGGTTTCATTAGTGGACGGAGTTTCCCACTTTGATCATTGTCATGATCCAGTCCTGCTATTGTGAGATATTGGTTACAGAGATGCTTGATACAGTGATACTTTACTCGTGTGGGTCGCTCCCCTCGAGTGCCACTCCGGAGTAGGCTTTAGACCGTGTTGGGTTCCGGTCAGTTGGTGAGTTGTGAGTGATGGCAGAGCAGGCAGTACCAGTTTTACTGGTGGCACTAGATTGGGTCTATTTAGCCAGATGTTGTTTCCTGGTGCATTCATACCGTCATTTCCTTCGGTATTGCATTTAGAGGCATACTTGTTGTGGTTTCCCCTTTTATTCAGTAGTTCTGTTTACAGCTTTACTACCTGCCCTTTTCTTGCCTCTAGTAGACTTAGTGGGTACGCCGGAGCTTGAGGCTTTACCCACAGGGGGAGGCTACTGGTTTACTAGTGGTTCTCACCCCCACTGTTGTTTCCTCTTCTTTTTCCCCCCCTGTTTTGCAGAGTCCTCTTTGGAGTTGCTGATCTTCGGTCGTTGTTCGGGGCGAGGGAGTCACGAGCTAGATCGTTACCACCCGAGGAGTGTAGCTGTATCCCCTGGTTGGAGATTCCTCGTAGCTGTTGGCTGGTTTTTACTGTTTATCTGGAGGAGAGAGATCTTTTGTATTTGGAGAGACTGATGTACTATAGTTTTAGTTTATCTCCTTTTATAGTCGAGAGATGCTGTACTGAGGACATTGTATGATGATTATCTGTATTTGAGGGAATGGATATTGTACTTATTTCATGATGTATAGTAATTGGATTTTATTTTACAGCATTTTATTTCAGCTCTGATATTTGTGTAGCTATAGTACTATCTTTTGCAGGTTAGACGCTTCGCCTATGCGGGTTTTGGCATAGGTGGCGGATCTGTTGGCGAGCCCGGGTCGCAGTTTCGACCCCGGGGCGTGACAGATTAAGTTGGTATCAGAGCTTAGGGATAGGTCAATTGGGACTGTAGAAACCCTAGGCTTATGGTTGGACCCTAGGATGACTTCGTGAGAGTCGTGAGTTTTGCGAGAGTCCTGATTGAGTTTTATACCTCTCCCGAGTGATGGGATGGGTGATTGGCATGTTTATTCTCCTAAGCAATTATGTTGGCTGCAGACAACATAATGCGGCGGAACGGTTGACATGCTCTAGACTCTCGCCGGATTGGGTCGAGTTTTGTTTTGTGCTGTGGTGCAGTTGGTCGTGGTGAGCGGTGTCTCCCCGACGCGTTGTGCGGATTGGTGTGCACTCGTCGCAGCGGTGGAGCTTGAGCGGATTGTTTTGGGGCCGGATACCCGGATTGAGGTTAGAGAGCTTCAGGCCCCGATGGCAGGATTGTCTGAGGTTTATCAGCGGCAGAGTGAGCCGCTGGTCTAGGTGACACAGTTGTCGGAGCAGTGGGCAGCCCGACAGTGTTTTTCTCCTGAGACCACCTGGTTACAGTATCCTCAGCGGCAGTGATTTCTGAGGCGCCGATGGAGCGAGTGGCCCCTCCGTGCTAATGTTTTGTGTTGCAGCACCGAGGCGGGGTGGATTGTTGATAGTGGATGAGTTGTGGGACATCATCGATCGATGGAGCCAGTTTTGGCAGATGAACCACCCTGATTTATGGATTTGAGTTGGAGCCTTTGGAGGCAAAATCGTGGTTGGTGGTGATGGAGTGATCAATTGAGAGTCTCCCTGTGCTAGGGAGTTGATGCAGTTGTTGAACTGTACGCTCCAGGTTTCGAGGGACGAAGCGCGTAGGATGCGTGCGATTGGTAGTGGATTGCGCCAGAATACCCTTTTAGTTTATCTGATCCCTCTGTTTTGGATTTTGGATTTTGGATGCCTCGATGGAGTAGGCATTGTGTATGGAGCGTACTGTTGCAGTTCCTGTGGATAGGGATCTGCCGCCAGAGGCGAGTTCTGGATAGAGGCGCCTGGCGCTAAGTGTTGGGGGACAGATCGGCTGGCAGAGGCACTTTCCCTTTTCCAGGTGGTGGACATCCTTGTGGACGGATTATGTAAAGCTTACCCAAAGGAAGGTTACCCTTTGTGATGGATAACATTCGTGTTTGGGGTACAATGGATGTGCTTGAGGGGTGAGCTGAGTAAGGATAATTGAATGAGGAATTGCAGGAATTAATTGTGTTTTGTCTTATGACGATTGCAATAATGGATTTTCTGAGATGTCAGAGGTCAGGTGGACCCCGGTGGCAGCATCAGCATCGTCATCAGAGTGGCGCAGCGGTAGCGTGGATTGTTGTCTGCGAAGGGCTTTATTCCTTGCCTCAGTGTGAGCAAAGGCGGAGAATTGTGCTCCTTTTTGTGGATAGCCTTGATTTTCAGGCAGATTAAGTGACGACCACCTACATTGAGCGGTTGAGACTGTGCTGCCTGGGTGGAGGGCACCAAGGCAGTGGATCGGGTCGTCGCAGGTGTGATTTCATCACAGCAGTCGGAGTTAGAGCATGTTGCATTCCTGCATGGACTAGAGGTAGATTTGTTACCACATGCACTAGAGGTACAGGTTCCTGTTGGGGTGGTGCATGTGGGGGAGGCTTGTGGATCATGTCCAGTGCAGTTGAGACCTCGAGTGGTATCGGCAGACTTATTGGTAGTTGTACCTGGTCAGTGTTTGACCCAGTGCGTGGGATTGGTTGGCACAGTGCCACATGGTGTATGACTGCGGAGAGAGAAGGTTATGATCTTCTGCAAGCAGACATTAGAGACTTGTTCTTTGAGACAGTCAGAGCACACAGGTTGCAGCGACAATGCGAGAGGTGCTTACGGCGGCACCGGGACGCAAGGATATCCCTGTTATCGTGAGATCCCGGGTGTGATTCCACCGGAGCTGATGATAATGCCGTCGATTAGAGAGATTGAGATTGCGGTTGACGTGGTTCTGGGAACCACGCCAACCCCGATAGCACCTCATTGGATATCACCTGTAGAGCTGGCAGAGCTGATGGCGCAGTCGCAGGATCTGACGGATCGAGGGTCTGTTCGACCTAGTGCCACCCGGTTGTTGTACGGTGGTGATGCCACACCGTTGATGCACAGTAGTGATGTCATGTCGTGGACACACGACAGTGAGGGTCCTTGTGTGGTGTGACCGCAGGCAAGTCGGGATATTATTTAGGACCTTTTTGATGGAGTTATACCCCGACAGTGGTCTGCTTAGGATGCAGGTATCTTTTTGGGATCATACAGCTGAGTATTTCGCCAAGATGGTGTTCGGGACCCGGTAGGGGCATTGTGAGTGCAGTAAGGACAACTGGAATGACTAAGGCCCTGTCATCTTAGGATTTGAGGAATTGTGTGTTCCAGCTGCACTTGGAAGAATTTTTGGAGATATTCTTCTGGGATATTTTGATTTTACCCCATCTCTGTATGGTTTAGAGCTGGTGGAGTACTCATAGATGGTGTAACAAGGTCTGTGAGGAAGAAGCTGTATGCCAAGTTGTTGTGGCACGAGTTTTAGCTTCGAGAGCATATCTTCTGGGATCACTTAGTCTAGCCATAAGAGGCGGTGGTGGAAGTCCGGCCAAAATGGATGCTATGCGAGAATGGCTGAGACCGGCAGTTATTTGTTGAGGTGAGGAGCTTGTGAGCCGGATAGTGCCAGCAGAGCTTGACGAATTGGTGATGAGATTGATACCAGCCCTGATTTCTGCATCGCCAGTGTTGGGAGATGGAATTGTGATATACTGTGATGCCTCCCATAGTAGCTATGAAGTTACAGTTGGATTTGTGGCAAGCATCCAATATCACCCTGATAGGGCCACTGTGGTGGCGGATACCTGGAGCAGGAAAGCTGTCAGGGGTCGAGCTTGTTGATGCCACAGCTGGCGCTGTGTGGACTGTCGAGGCAGACGTGGCGTATGATGATGTCACTGAGGAATCTTTGGATGATAGACCGCGGCTGAATGGTTCGCTCGGATGGTCAAGATTCGGGAGCGACCGGGCGAGGACCCCTCCCTCCTGGTCAGGGCTCCTTTCCTTTTGGAGTTGCCTTGCATGTCACTGGTTGGGAGTTGAGGACACAACTCCCGAAATTCGATGAAGTGATCGTCTGGAGCAGTTACCCTTTCTCGAGCCTGGAGGATTGGATTTACCAGCTGCAAGGGTACTGAATCTTCTCGAAGATTGATTTGCGATTTGGTTCTTTCGACTGCTTACCGTATGTGCTGATGCCCGAGAGTTGGGGAGGTGTTGCTACACCCTGATGGTTTTTGGATTAGAGATCAGAGTTATATGATCAGTTGGAGGACATATTGGTGCCCCGGGAGTACAGAGGTATTCGGATCGAGCTTGTGTGCCGATGGACTTGTGGTTGGATTATCTGAGGCCCTGGGAGGAGCGGAGGCTTGTACCGATGCAGATTACTTGGTAGCTCGAGCGTTAGCCCAGCTGTCCTTGGTTGAGTTGGTACGATTTTTCTGGAGTGCCCGCCTTCTTTTGTTCTAGTTGGAGACCCGAGGACCGCATCGCGCCTCTGGAGGAGGTACTTGTCAGCCTTGGGAGCTTGAGTGGTGGATGATTGGATGTTTACCCCCCTTTATTTGGTTGAGATTCCGTGTTGAGGAACGACTTTAGTTTCGAGGACGAAACTTTCTTTTAGTGGGGGAGGATGTGATGACCCGGATCTCCGCAGAGCTGCTACAGTGCGTTGGGGTGGCTGTTGGAGGCCTACATGGTGTGTTGGAGGTGTTTGGGGCATAATTGGGCACAAGAGTTGGACTTCGGGCTTATTTGGATCATGTGAGTGATCGGAGGACCCCGTGGAGGGTTTAGAAGTGGTTTCGCGCGAATCGGATATTTAAATTGGGCTCCGCACGAAGTTTGGGACTAAGAACACATTTCCGGGTGCCTTCGGCAATTTTTAGAGTTGGAATTTGGCGAAACGGACGTCAAATTCGGATTCAGCGCGCGAAAACGGTCAAAATGGACTACCCACTGGTCATTTTTGAGCTCGGGTTACTGTTCACCGCCGGAACAGTGATTCCGGCGATCGCCGGCGGCGGCCGGCAGCGGCGGAGAGCGGCGGCGCGGCCTCGGGCAGGCGGAAAGCGGCGGCGGGCAGGGCGCGTGGGCGCGGGCAGGGCGCGCGGGTGCGCGGTCCACGCGGCCGGCGTGCACCGGAGCGGGGTGCCACGTGGCAACACGTGATTGGACGGTTCACTGGTCCCGGTCCACGGAGTTGTGCGGTGCACAGTGGACTGGGCGGGAAGACACGTGGCAGCGTAGCATTGGTTCGGTGTTTGTGGTTGTGTGCACCGGGTGCAGTGAGCGAGAGGTTTGACACGTGGCGCGCGGGGATTGGGCGCGCCACTGTGCGCGGCAGGCGCGGCGGTGCGCGGTGTACGGTGGACCGGATAGGGACACGTGGCAGAGGTTGTTTGGTTCGGTGTTTGAGATTGTTGTGCACCGGGTTCAGCGAAATTATGGCTTGGACACGTGGCGCGCGGGGATTGGGCGCGTCACTGTGCGCGTACGGGCGGCAGGCGGCGCGCAGGCGGCAGGCGGCAGGCGGCGGCCGGCTGGCGTGGCGGGCACGGCGGCAGGTGGCGCACGCGGGCGCCACGTGGCGGCCCGCCATTGGCGGGCGCCAACTGCCCGTTGACCGGGGGGTACGCCACGCGGCGCGTGGTGAGTCGGCCGGATCGGCTGTCCCGTGTTCGGGGACACGTGTCGGCGCGTGGGGCGGGTCGGACGTCCGGGCGGTCCGACCGGATCCCGTGCGGGATGGGCCGTCAGTGGGCCGGGCCACTGTGCGGGCCGTGGCGGGCTGTGGGCCGGGCCGCACAGTAACGGGCCGGGCCCGTTACTGTAGCAGCCCGGAAGTTTTCGGGCGCCCGAAAGTGGGACACGGGGGTCATTTCTGGATTTGTTTGGAATGGCCTATAAATAGCCAACCCGAGCCTCCTCATTTGGCTTTTTTCTCCCAAACCGCGCATCTTCTGCCCGAGCCACCTTAAGGAGATTTGTTCACCTCTTGATGCTTGATCTTCCTGCCAAGTTCTGGGATTTTAGGAGGCTCGAATCCCGAGGTTCCCCATTTTACGGCGCGGCGCGACGATGCATTTCCTGTTTCCTTCTTCGGCGCAGCAGTGATGTTTTGGCTCCCCTGGGCTACCCCGAGGTCCTTTTTCAGTGATTCTTGCGCCGATGACTCCTTACAGATAAGGCTTCAACTTTCATTTTGATTGCGCTTTTCCGTTTCGAGGTTTTGGCACGTTTCCCGAGGCATCTTTGACCCCCATTTTTCTGTGGTGGATTTTGGACAGCACCAACTTGCCGATTTTATATCTCAGCCTAGGAACATCGGATCGAGGCGATTCAAGAGTCGATTTTGATCTACTCGTCGCGAGGAACACAGCGGTGATTTTTCTGGGATTTTAGGAAATTGTTTCGAAGGTGAAAATTACTGTTTTCTCAGTGTACAGTGTGCAGTTTTTCTTTACAGTTTGATGTTTGGATTACCACCTTGCCGAATTTATAACTTGGCTTACCGAACTCGGATTTGGGCGTGCAAGGTACCGTTTCGAAGCTATCGACGCGAGGATCGCCGTGATATTTTTCTTGGATTTTTCTGGGCACTTTCTGCAGGTGATAATTTAACAGTTTCGGGACTGTTGTTGTATGGGTTAATTAAAGCAATATTTGGGAACCTAAGTGTATTTAGTGGACTTTGTGTTGTGCCAGGAGTGTTTCGGGTGTACTGTATTTGTTGGAGCGCAGGATTGGAGTTCCTGGTATTTTCAGCTGTATGGACCCGGACAGTTAGCGCTTCAGGTGGGTGGTTGTTGCTCGCCTCTATGTCTGACTTACTCACTAAGTTTATTAGAAAATTCCCCTTTGAGCATATTGATTGATTAATATGCATGATTGATTGATATACATGTGAACCTTCTATCTGTGATTAATTTAGTGGATAAAGCATGTTGGGGATATTATTGGGATAATATTGCTGTTGGAACATGATCTTTGGAATAATTTAATAAGTGATGATTAACATGCCACATTAGCACCTAGAATTGTATGAAAGAGGATTAAATGGATTAACTGTTGGGACATAATGATATATCAATGTGCGGGTTTCACTGTGAGATTTATTATGGATCAGGGACTATTTACATGTGTAGTTGACCGATGATGTTAGTATGATGGACATATTTATGTGGATTTATTATTTGTTACACCTGCAAAACTGTTATTTGCTATTCTCCATTTCATATTGCCTGAGGACTTTTGCATGCTTATTTGGACATCTAGATAGGCCACTATTTTATTGCTACACTATCATATTGGGATTTGACTTAGGAGAAACCATGATTGCTTTCTTTCTCCTTTTTATTTAGACTTTTGAGTCATGTTGCTCGGGTTCGAGCAGAGGTTTGGGATAGTGTAGCTGGGACCTGAGGGTCAGTGATAGGGTGTACCTGATGTTGGATTGTGGGTTATTGCGGCAACCGCGGACAGTAGGCGGTTGACCAGATCTTGATTATTTCACCCAATTGTGGGTTGGGGGTTATTGCGGTGACCGCGGACTTTGGGCGGTTGACCGGATGTTTACTATTGCATCAGATTGGGTATTAGATTTCTCTAGTGGATGGTATTTCCCACTTTTGAGTACTATTGTATCGGATCGGGGTTTCATTAGTGGACGGAGTTTCCCACTTTGATCATTGTCATGATCCAGTCCTGCTATTGTGAGATATTGGTTACAGAGATGCTTGATACAGTGATACTTTACTCGTGTGGGTCGCTCCCCTCGAGTGCCACTCCGGAGTAGGCTTTAGACCGTGTTGGGTTCCGGTCAGTTGGTGAGTTGTGAGTGATGGCAGAGCAGGCAGTACCAGTTTTACTGGTGACACTAGATTGGGTCTATTTAGCCAGATGTTGTTTCCTGGTGCATTCATACCGTCATTTCCTTCGGTATTGCATTTAGAGGCATACTTGTTGTGGTTTCCCCTTTTATTCAGTAGTTCTGTTTACAGCTTTACTACCTGCCCTTTTCTTGCCTCGAGTAGACTTAGTGGGTACGCCGGAGCTTGAGGCTTTACCCACAGGGGGAGGCTACTGGTTTACTAGTGGTTCTCACCCCCACTGTTGTTTCCTCTTCTTTTTTCCCCCCCTGTTTTGCAGAGTCCTCTTTGGAGTTGCTGATCTTCGGTCGTTGTTCGGGGCGAGGGAGTCACGAGCTAGATCGTACCACCCGAGGAGTGTAGCTGTATCCCCTGGTTGGAGATTCCTCGTAGCTGTTGGCTGGTTTTTACTGTTTATGTGGAGGAGTGAGATCTTTTGTATTTGGAGAGACTGATGTACTATAGTTTTAGTTTATCTCCTTTTATAGTCGAGAGATGCTGTACTGAGGACATTGTATGATGATTATCTGTATTTGAGGGAATGGATATTGTACCTTATTTCATGATGTATAGTAATTGGATTTTTATTTTACAGCATTTTATTTCAGCTCTGATATTTGTGTAGCTATAGTACTATCTTTTGCAGGTTAGACGCTTCGCCTATGCGGGTTTTGGCATAGGTGGCGGATCTGTTGGCGAGCCCGGGTCGCAGTTTCGACCCCGGGGCGTGACAATGGATGACTTGTACTTTTAAAAGCATATAAGCTCTATATATATATATATATATATATATATATATATATATATATATATATATAGAGAGAGAGAGAGAGAGAGAGAGAGAGAGAGAGACTCCTATACTTTCGAAAGTACGGAGGTCTCCGAGTTCGTAAGTTGTTTTCAATGATGGGACATTCGATTCGACGATCAGTTCCGTTAGATTTGATATACAATGTTGAAACTATTTACAAACCAAATTTCATAATTTTTTGACTTTATTTGCCTAGTGAACGAGTAACCCTAAAATAAACGGATGAAAATAAAAATTTTCTAAAAAACTGTGATACAAAATTTAAATTTCAAATCAGAAATTATGGTCTCACTCTTGATATTAAGTAAAATTTTTTACTAAAACTTTACGTAATTTGGATTATTCAACACCGTTGAACTTATGAACATACCACATCAACCATTAAAATAATTATTTTCAAGACCTTTTGATCACTTGGTAAATAATAACAAAAAAATCTGAAATTTTGTTTCTAAATAGTTCTAATAGCGTAAATCATGACTAACGGAGCCGATTGTTGAATCGGATGAACCATTGTCGAAAATAATTTTCAGGTACGGAGGCCTCCGTACATTCGAATATATATATATATATATATGTATATATATATATATATATATATATATATATATATATATATGTATATATATATATATATATGTATATATATATATATATATGTATATATATAGAGAGTTGTGCTGGAATGCTATTGATAGCACCAGCCCAGCTTTGCCACCCATTTTGTAGCCATTGAATTGCATTGAGATTCGTGCAAACCCTTTAATTAAAAAAAAAAGCTTTTTATTTTTTACTTTTCTTTTTACTTTTTTTTTTTCTCTTTTTTTATTAAAGAGCCTCGACGAATCTCAATGCGATCCAATGGCTACAAAATGGGTGGCAAAGTTTGGCTGGTGCTATCAATAGCATTCCAGCCCAACTCTCTCTCTCTCTCTCTCTCTCTCTCTCTCTCTATATCTCTCTCTCTATATATATATATATATATATATATATATATATATATATAGAGAGAGAGAGAGAGAGAGAGAGAGTTGGATTGAAATAGGACTCCGTTGCTACTAATTTGTTTTTGATAATGGAGCCTCCGAATCAATGATCGGCATCGTTGAATAAGATCTAGACCACTGAAACTGTTTAAAAATTAAATTTTAAATCTTTTCGACATCAATATCCAAATGATCAAAAGATTGCAAAATTTATAATTTTAATGGTAGAGTTCAGACGTTTGCTCGTTTAATGGTGTAAAGAAATTTAAATCAATTGAATTTTGACTAGAAAATATTCTTTAAACTATTTAAAACAATATCTATACTCCCGATCTTGATTACAAGACTTCTATAATCACTTTTTGAAAGATATTCATTTTTCAGCCGTTCAATTTTGTGTCCGCTTGATGGAGAAAAAAAGAATATCCAAAAAATATAAAATTTAATTTTCAAATAGTCCCAGTGGTCTAAATCATATTTAACGGTGTCGATCGTTGTTTTGGAAACTCCATCATCAAAAATAAATCGGTAGCAACAGAGTCCGTTTACTACCAATAGTATTCCAATCCAACTCTCTCTCTCTCTCTCTCTCTCTCTCTCTCTCTCCTCTCTCTCTCTCTCTCTCTCTCTCTCTCTCTCTCTCTCTATATATATATATATATATATATATATAGAGAGAGAGAGAGAGAGAGAGAGAGAGAGAGAGAGAGAGAGTCCAACAACTATGCTTGTAAAAGCGCCAAGCAATTCGTGCTTGTAAGTTTTCTTCCGTTAGATCTATCTCTTTGACTAATTTTATCCCTTAGATCATGCTATTACACTAACCGCCCACTAAACCCAATGAGCCCACTATCATCCTAACCGCACATTCTTTCATCCAAGAGCTAAAAACCTACAAGTAACAATGACTTTATACTTTTAAAAGCATATGAACTCAATTTTATATTTATATATATATATATATATATATATATATATATATATATATATATATATATATATATATATATATATATATATATATATAACTAGGCTACTATGCTATTAATAGTACCAAATCATTGGTGTTACAAAATTTTTAACCCTTAAATTAAAAATTGTGTAGTTATGATGAAAGTGGGCCCCTAGGGTTTAAAGGATGGTTGGGAAAATAGAATGATCTAACGAGTGAAAATGATCAAAGAGGTTGATCATTTTCACTCGTTAGATCATTCTATTTCCCCACCCCTAGGGTTTAATGGATGGTTGGGGAAATAGAATGATCTAACGAGTGAAAATGATCAAAGAGGTTGATCTAATGGTAGAAAACCTAATAGCACCAAATCTTTAGTGCTATCGATAGCATAGTAGCCGGACTATATATATATATATATATATCTAGGCTGGAATGCTATTAATAACACCAAGCCATTGGTGCTATTAAGTTTTTAATCCTTAGATTAAAAAATGTGGTAGAAATAAGAGTAGGCCTCTTGGGTTTAATGGGTACGTGGTTGGAAAATAGTAAAATTTAATGGGTGAAAATGATCAAAGGGTTGATCTAATGGTAGAAAACTTGATAGCACACCAAGCATCGATAGCATAGTAGCCGGACTATATATATATATATATATATATATATATATATATATATATATATATATATATATATATATATATATATATATATAGTGTAGGGCTACTATACTCTTATGAGTATAGACCTCTTTGTACTTATAACTTTTCCGTCCTTAGATGAAGGGATGTGCGGTTAAGATGATAATGGTCCCCCTAGGGTTTAGTGGGTTATTGGTGAAATACTATTAATCCTAAGCGATCACTATAATCATAACCGCACATTCCTTCATCCAAAGGCCGAAAATTTGTGAGTATGAAAAAATTTATACTCATAAAAGTATAGTAGTCGGATTATATATATATATATATATATATATATATATATATATATATATATATATATATATATATATATATATATATATATATATCAAATCGGCATATGAAAAGATTTTATATATCAAATCTGGCATATGAAAAGATTTTATACTCATAAAAGATTTCTTTTGTCGACTTGATTGTGTGGCCATCTTCGTGATAGGCTCGACCGATCAAATCCGGCATTAGATCGTTACTATGTCGTACGTGCATATTTACTAAACACCCGTCTCCTTAAGGCGCGCGCCAAACGACATGACGACGGTTCTCCAACCGATTTGATTGTGCGGCCATCTTCATGATAGGCTCGACACACAAATCCCTACTCCAAAAAAAAAAGAATAATAATAAAATAAAAGTAAAAAGTATAAAAATAAATCAACTTGATCAAACCGCCATCTTCGTGATAGGCACCGGTCGAGCTAATCGCCATCTTCGTGATAGGCACGGCTCGACTCAATCAAACCGCCATCTTCGTGATAGGCACCGGTCGAGCCAATCGTCATCTTCGTGATAGGCACGGCTCGACTCGATCAAACCGCCATCTTCGTGATAGGCAACGATCGAGCCAATCGCCATCTTTGTGATAGGCACGGCTCGACTCGATCAAACTGCCATCTTCGTGATAGGCACCGATCAAGCCAATCGCCATCTTCGTGATAGGCACGACTCGATTCGATCAAATCGTCATCTTCATGATAGGCACCGATCGAGCCAATCGCCATCTTCGTGATAGGCACGGCTCGACTCAATCAAATCGTCATCTTCGTGATAGGCACTAGTAGAGCCAATCGCCATCTTCGTGATAGGCACGGCTTGACTCGATCAAACCGCCATCTTCGTGATAGGCTCGGTTCGAATCAATTCGATTTAAACCAGATTACCAACTGAACCCTATGGACATAATTCGGAATGAATATGTCGAGATAAATAGTGAACCAAGCTATAAATGATTCAATGTGAATTGAAATTGGCTCAACTCAAACAGAACCACAGGAGGCCAAAGCCGAGCCGAAACAAATTATAAGTCGGTTCATTCCAAACAGAACCACATGAGGCCCAAACCGAGCCGAATCAAATTACAAGCCGGTTCAACCTGAATGGAATCACAGAAGAACCGAGCCAAACCAAACCAAACTACAAGTCGGCTCAACCTAAACCGAGCCATTAAGGATACACCTTCAACCTAAGCGGATTCAACTTAAACTGAACTGCATGAGGTTCGAACCAAACCGAACCACAAGCCGGTTCAATTTAAACCAAACTATAAAGGATTTAACTTGTCGGTTCAACCCAAACAGAACCACAGGAGGCCAAAGCCAAGCCGAACCAAATTGCAAGTCGGTTCAACTTGAACGGAATCACAGGAGAACCGAGCCAAACCAAACCGAACTACAAACCGGCTTGACCTAGACCAAGCCCTGAAGGATACACCTTGAACCTAGACTGATTCAACTTAAACTGAGCTACATGAGGTTCGAGCCAAACCAAACCACAAACCGGTTCGACTTAAACCAAACCATAAAGAATTCAGCTTGTCGGTTCAATCCAAACAGAACCACATGAGGCCCAAGCCGAGCCGAATCAAATTACAAGCCGGTTCAACCTGAACGGAATCACAGAAGAACCGAGTCAAACCAAACCGACCTACAAGCCGGCTCGACCTAAACCGCGCCGTGAAGGATACACCTTGAACCTAGGCGGATTCAACTTAAACTGAACTGCATGAGGTTCGAACCAAACCGAACCACAAGTCGGTTCAGTTTAAACCAAACTATAAAGGATTCAACTTATCGGTTCAACCCAAACAGAACCACAGGAGGCCAAAGCTGAGCCGAACCAAATTACAAGTCAGTTCAACCTGAACTGAATAGCAGGAGGATCGAGCCAAGCCAGATCAAACCATAAGCCAATTCAACCTAAATCGAATCTGGACGAAACTATATGCAACTTGAATTGAACCATGAACCAGCTTGACCCCAAATCGAAATCAAAGAGTTCTAAACCAAGCCGTGAAGAGGGCGATTCAAATCAAACTCAAACGAATTTCGAACCAAATCACAGGAGTTTGATGCAAACCAAATGCAAAGGGATTCTAAGTTGAACCGAACCCCAAGGTGGCTCAACCTGAATCAAACTCAAACGGATCTCAAACCAAACCATAAGATTATGATCCGAACCAGACCGAACTATGAAAGGGTCCAAGTTGAGCCGAACTATAAGGGCCCGACCCAAATCGAATTCAAAGGGTCTCGAACTTAGTCATAAGGGTTCGACCTAAACCATATCTCAAAGGGTTCTGAACCAAAGTATAATGGTTCGACTCAAATCAAATTCAAAAGGGACAAATCAAGTGAAAGCGTAAACCGACTCAGCTCAAATCAAATACAAAATGTTCAAACCAATTCAATTTGAACCCAACCCGAACAATGGTTCAAACCGAACTTCAGGGATGATCCAAATCAAGTAAACAAGCTCCACCCGAACTGAAACAAATCAAGAGTTCAAACCGAGCTAACTCCAAATGAATCTGCTGAGTCAACTTAATCGACTCACAAACCCATTCGACCGAAAAGTCATTAAACTAATCCCAAATCCAAACGACCGAAAAGTCATTAAACTAAACCCAAGTTCAAACGACCGAAAAATTATTAAACTAAACCCAAGTTCAAACAACCCAAATCATATCAAACACAACCCATTCGATCAAAAAGTCATTAAACTAATCCCAAATCCAAACGACTGAAAAGTCATTAAACTAAACCCAAATCCAAACGACCGAAAAGTCATTAAACTAAACGCAAATCCAAACAACCAAATCCAAACGACTGAAAAGTCATTAAACTAAATCCAAATCCAAACAACCAAATTCAAACGACCGAAAAGTCATTAAACTAAACCCAAATCCAAACAACCAAATCCAAACGATTGAAAAGTCATTAAACTAAACCCAAATCCAAACAACCAAATTTAAACGACCGAAAAGTCATTAAACTAAACACAAATCTAAACAAACAAATCCAAAAGACTGAAAAGTCAAGAAACTAAACAACACAAATCATATCAAACTCAACCCCATTCAACTGCCACCCATTTTCGAAGGGCCACCAAGTTAATAAATTGAGCATCTCACTCATGTACAGTGGGGGTATGCCCCTGCTTAAGCCATGTACTCGAAAGCCATATCAATAAAAGTTCGGTCTCTTTCATCATCAGCATTTATTTTTGGTCTCTTAATCGAAGGTCCCATAACACTGCAAGTGTGGGGTAATTAACGGCAGATTCTTGAGTCTATTGGAAGTCATGAACCTACAAACCTGATTTCAAATACAAAATTCAAACAAACTCGATCTGCATCATGAATGACCACACACACACACACACACACATATATATATATATATATATATATATATATATATATATATATATATATATATATAAAGAAAGAGAGAGAGAGAGAGCGCTAGGCTTCTATACTATTTATAGTACGGAGCTTCGGTAGTATAGTCTCATTTTCGATCTTAGGGTGTTCAAATCAACGATCCACTCCGTTAAAAATGATCTATAAAGTATTTAGAAAAAATATTTTTTTTTTTCGACATAGTTTACTATATGATCAAATCATTTCAAACTATTTAAATCAAGATCAGCATCCTTAATTTTAAGGGTTAATTACATACGGCTCCCTATAAACATATCGAATAACAGATATATCCCTACAAATTTCAACTTTTCATATTTATCCTTTCAAAAGTTCAACGTTATTCATATATATCCCTCCGGTTTATTATCGTTAGTTCACTGTTTATTTTTTAACAGATTATATGTGAAATGACAGTTTTGCCCTTTAAAAAATGTCCCTCCAAAAAATAATGCAGAAATATTTAGAAGGATAAAAAGGTAAATTTACCTCACTAACTAACCAAGATTAAGTATTTAACCTATGGTTAACTATATTTTTCAAACAGAGATAGACGGTAGGGATATATATGACTAACGTTGGACTTTTGAAAGGATAAATATGAAAAGTTGAACTTTGTAGGAATATATCTGCTATTCGATATGTTTACAAGGAGTCGTATGCAATTAACCCTAATTTTAAATTCAAAATTTCTATTCTCAAATTTTTAAAGATTATTCAATTTTCACCGTTCATTTTGACATCGTTTATTTACTAAGTAAACGATGTCGAAAAGAATTAAAATTTTATTCTTAAGAATTTCATAAATCCCAAATTATATTTAACAGTGTAGACTATAGCACTAAAGCTCCGGTACTATCGATATTATAGGTGCAGCTCCGGTACTATCGATATTATAGGTGCTTAACTATATATATATATATATATATATATATATATATATATATATATATATATATATATATATATATATATATATAATTATTATTGGCGGTAATTATTTAAATTTGAATTACGATATGAAAAATATTTTTAATAAAATATTAAAGATTAATTTACTTTTTTAAAAGTTATATTTTTTATTATAAACTTTTGGATAAATATAAGAAACAAATTTATGTTGATTTGAGATAACAATAAAAATATTTATGAAAGGCTCACTTTTTAGCGAAAAAAATATTATATTTCATTTGCGAAAATAGAAAACAAATCATATTTACCAAATTTTTGCCAACCAAAGAATATTTACTATAGAATATTCTTCACATGCATAAACACACATAGAAGATATTTGCAGTATCCAATATCTTTCAATTAACTAACTAAAATAAATTAAATTCGAAAAGTAGAATGATTTAAAATAAATCATATCAAATCAACTTTAAATTTAAAATTTGGTTCATAATTTTAAAGATAAATATATATTTTATTTTCAATTAATTTTAAATTATAAATTTTGAATCTGTCAACAAATTATTTCAAATCAAAAATAATTAACTAACTTAAAAATAAATTAAGTCTATTAAGTATGAAAGATAGATTAGTTGATAAATAGATTTCAAGTATTAAATCATGGGGGGGGGGGCGGGGCGGGGTTGGGGGTGTTGGTGTTAGAATTTATTTTAATTTTGTGATTTAAAATTTAATTTTGATCTATGGACCTTCTAGATGGTCCAATATTAATAGGCTTACCTAAGAGCCCAAAATCTTACTTACTACATATAATATTTAGTCCTATATTAAAAATTTATCATATATGATAGTAATATATATATTCTTTTTTCTTTGTATGAATTGATTGAAAGAAAGTGAAGGTGAAGCCACCCCAATCTGGAAGATAGTGGAGGCTCTCATATGGATCTCTTCATCAATCATTTCTTTTTGAGCTGCACATCACGCACGCACATTATCCTAACTCTGTTCAATATTTGAATAATTTTAATTTAAATTAATTTAAAGTGTTATTTTGCTAAAAGAATTTTTTAAAAAAAATTTAATATTCTAGAAACAAGATTAAAATATTTTATCTCGCAATTTTTTTTAGTATTGTAGATATAATACTGTTGATATAATTTCATATTGCCATAGTTATATATATATATAGTGTTATTATTGCATTGATAATTAAAATCTTAATATAATTACTATTTTTATATATTTATCTCTATCAACTTTAGTTTATAAATTGTCAACTTACATAAAACAACTATTTACTGTTATAGATATAGTGCAATTTTGTGACTTTGTAGTAGGTTACTTGATAACAGATTCATAATTGATGGAGAACTCGTATTCGGCGAAACTATTTACTTTTGATGGTCGTAACTTTAGAAAATAGCAGAACCAAATGAGGTTCTAGCTCACCACACTTGGGCTAATTTCTACTATCTTGAATCCTGTCGAAAATGGCAATGGAACTACACCTGAAGGTGCTATTCAGCCTATGGTAAATCTACCTCAGACTCGCAGCCAAACTCAGAATGTTTCTACTTCTTCTGCTGTTGCACCTACCCCTGCACCTGCACCTGCACCTGCACCTCCTATTGATCCTAGCATGATTAACTATCATTGTTTGAACCGGATTCTTAACACCATACCTGATAAACTTTATGACATATACTGTAGTGCTCAAACTGTTAGGAAACTATGAATTTCTTCAGAATAGAAGTATAGTCAAGTTGATCCCACTAAGAAAAGATACCAAACTTCTGATTTGATTAAGTTTTAGTTTAACTTCTGATTTGATTATGTCTGACCAACTTCATGATTTTGAGTACATAATTGAGCAGCTTAGATCTAATGGAGTAGATCTTGATTAGAGTTTTTTAGTTGCCACCCTTATAGATAAACTGCCTCTCTCTTGATCTAACCATACAAATGATCTTAACCATAATCGAAAAGAACTTTTCTTGAACTATGTCCTAAGATCCATTAGGATAGAATAAACCAACCAAGCTAGAGATAAAAAGCCTAGCGAGCCAACTACCCAAGCCAACCTTCTAGAGAACCCTAAACCTAAGGGTAGAAACTTTCAACCCAATAAAATTTTTAAGAAGAAGCCTTTCCACCATAAGAAATTTAACCCAAACTTTAAGAAGCCTAAATCTGAGGGGAGTGGAGTTAATTCTGGTTGCTTTGTGTGCGGGAGGACCAACCACTTTGCGAAGGACTACTACTACCGCAAGTCTCGGCCTTTCGCGCCAAAAAATAAGAAAGGAGCTCCTCCTGAGCGCCAGATGAACATGTTGACTGCTGAGCCTTGCCCTTCTGATTGCACTATCATGTTAGAATCTAGTTTGCCTGAAATTAACCGAACTTTTAGTTCTTCTGATTGGTGGATAGATACTGAAGCAAATGTTTATGCTTGTTCTGATCGCGCTTTGTTTTCCACTTATCATGACTCAAGTGGAGGATCGATAAACATAGGGAATGCAGCTTCTTCTCGCGTACTTGGGACTGGTCGAGTGGATTTAAAGTTGACGACTGGAAAGACCCTTACCTTATACGGCGTGCATCATGTTTTTGATCTTAGGAAGAATTTGATTAGCGGTTCTCTTTTAGTTGAGCAAGATTTTAAGTTAGTTTTTGAATGTAATAAGTTAGTGATTACTAAGGGTGTGAACTTTATTAGGAAGAAATTTTTAAGTGATGGCTTATTTAAACTTTATGTGATATCTCCTTCTATTAATGAAAGTGCTCTTATTTTGAATGTTGTTTCTTCTAATGTTTGGCATGGAAGATTGGGGCATGTGTATTTTAATACAATTAAAATGTTAGTGTATCTTGATTTAATTCCTAAATCTGTTTCACCTTATCATAGATGTAAAATTTGTGTGTAAGCAAAGAAGCCTAGAAAACCTTTTAAATCAGTAGATAGAGATTGTAATCTTTTGGAACTTGTGCATAGTGATATTTGTGATGGAAGTAGATCCGGTAGGGATGGAAGCAAATAGTTTGTGACCTTTATTGATGATTATTCTAAATATTATTATATTTACTTGATTAAGACTAAAGATGAAGTTTTGAGTAATTCAAGATTTATAAGGTCGAGATAGAAAATTAACTAGATAAGAAAATTAAGATAGGTGATGAATACACTTCAAATAAGATGACTACTTTCTATCAAGAGTTTGGAATTGTGTATCAAGTGATTGCACCCTATACACCTCAATCGTATGGAGTAGCAGAAAGAAAGAATATAACTCTGATGAACATGGTAAATTCTATGATTATTAGTTTAGATGCACTCGAGAACTTGTGGGGGGAAGTTTTAATTTCTGCATTTGTAATTCTCAATAGAATTTCCCACAAGAGTTTTCTGTCTTTTCCTATGAGCTTTGGAAAGGTAGAAAACCTAATCTTAACTCTGATGAATATAACTCTGATGAACATGGTAAATTTTATGATTATTAGTTCAGATGCACTCAAGAACTTGTGGGGGGAAGTTTTAATTTCTGCATTTGTAATTCTCAATAGAATTTCCCACAAGAGTTTTCTGTCTTTTCCTATGAGCTTTGGAAAGGTAGAAAACCCAATCTTAACTATTTTAAAGTATGGGGGTGTCTTGCTAAGGTGAAAATACCTAAGAACAAGAAGAGAAAGATTGGACCTAAGACAGTAGATACAATTTTCTTAAGTTATACTTTGGATAGCAATGCCAACAAATTTTTGGTGGTGAATTCTGAAATTAGTGAGATTTCTAACAACACTATTATTGAAGATAGAGATGTTGTATACTTTGAAGATATTTTTCCTTTTAGGACTAAAATAGATAGACCTATTCCTATTGAGCCTATAGGTAGCTCTAGTAGACCTACAACTAGTGAACCTATAAAAGAGATTGAACCTAGAAAAAGTAAGCGTCCTAGGGTTAAGACAAATTTTGGAGATGATTTTTGTGTCCTACTAGTAGAAGACACCCCATCTACTTTTGACCAAATTATGACATCTGTAGATACATTCTTTTGGAAAGAGCCTATTAATTTGAAGATGCAATCCATTCTATAGAATCATACTTGGAAGTTATTTAATTACCTTCTAGTTGTAAGCCTGTAGGTTGTAAATGAATTTTTAAGAAGTTGAGGCCTGATGGTACTATAGAGAAGTATAAAGCTAGATTAGTAGTTTAGGATTTTTTTCAGAAGTCTGGTGAATATTATTTTGATGTGTATGCTCTTATTGCTGGGATTACTTTTATTAGAGTGCTGATTGACTTAGCTTCAGTCCATAATTTGATTATTCATCAAATTGATGTTAAAACAACATTTCTAAATGGTAATTTAGAGGAAGATATTTATATGAAGTAACCTAAAAGAATTGTAGTTGCTGGGTAAGAAAATAAAGTGTGCAAGTTAACTAGATCTACAATTGACAAATGTGCACAAGAGAATGTGGAGATTAAAATGAATAAATTTATGAAAATGAGACACAAGTTCATTCGGCAGAATATTAAGAAAAATATAATTACTTTGGTGTTTGTGAGATTTGTAAAGAATTTGACTAATCAACTTACCAAAGGATTGTCTAATATGATGATCCTAGAATCGTCGAGAGAGAAATTGCTTGGCTCACAATAGTAGCTACCGGCGACGGCAACCCAACCTTTTTGAAAGTTCAATAGGTAGAAACAAGTCGAAAAAGGTAGTTGTGAGGAGCACTGACTTTATATAGTCATCCCTAAGGCGACGGTGCTCATATCTGTAAGTGGATAAGAAGGGTATTTACCCTAAATAGTTCCAAGACCCATGAGACAGGATGTGACCTTGCAGACACCCTTTTGAGAACGTACTATATGTGTGGAGTCGTGAGACCGCGACTACGGAAAGAGGACGATTTTTTAAAACACACATAAAACGATATAAGCACATGGCCATAAAAGCGCTAACCTCCTTCCAACCTAATCGACTGCACCATATGTACGGATTGTGAAAATCCGATTCACTGGCCTTGGTTCAAGACGTAGTCCACCATTGTGCCCTCAGATATACATAAACTTGCACTAAATGAAGGATCATACCCGAAAGGTATCTTCGCCGAATACATGATATAAGAGATCCAGCAAATTTTCTAGTTATTTTGTATCTTATTTTATTTTTTATTTTTTTATTTCAAGTTTTAAATCATGTGGGGGAATGTTTAAATTTATTTTAATTTTGTGATTAAAAACTTGATTTTGATCTATGGGCTTTCTTGGTGGCCCAATATCAATAGGATTTATCTGAGAGCTCAAAAATCTTACTATATATAATAATATTTAGTTCCATATTGAAAACTCATCACATATAATAACAACATATATATTCCTTCTTTGTATGAGTTGATAGAAAGAAAGTGAGGGTGAAGGCCATTTCCAAAACACGAGCACCAGTCAGGCAGGCGACGCGTGCGCACGATCTAAACTCTGTTCACTTATGGACATCCAAGGGCCTCATGGACTACCGCCTTCTCGGTAAGGTCCAACGACTAACCAAAGATCTAGCCGTTGGACCCTGTCTGGAGGTGGGCTGCTAGAGATAGCTTTCTTGTTCTATATATTGGTGAAAATTTGTTAAATCATATAAAGACGAGTAAAATACTACTTTGAGATTCTTCTACACTGAGCTTTATAATTTTCTTTCTTTTACTAGATCTCTGAAAGTCGATGCGATTCATTCTGCGTCATCCCAGAATTGTGCCGACAGGATGATTCGCCGGAGCCTCGCACGTCTCGACCTATAGACCTTCTCTAATCCCTGTTGTTAATTTATTTATAGTATTCTTGTAATTTGCATGCAAACTTATATTTAAATATTTTTGATTTAAATTATTTTAAATTGTTATTTTACTAAAAGAAATTAAAAGAATTTTCCAACACTATCACTATTCCCTCTATTTTTTATAACTTATATTAAAAATATCATTAAAAATGACAATCAAGCTAGTGAACCTATTGATTTTAACAAAACTAACTTAATTGACGAACTAATTCAATGAAAAACCGAAGGAAAAAGTTGTCAATCTAAATCGGCCTATTTCAGAATGGCCTATTGTAGATGGGTCTCCATAAATTTTAATCAAAAAATGAAGGAAAGGCACCCCATGATTATCCATATCTAAAACAGCAACAGTAGTTGGCCCTCAAGAATAACACACAAATCCTAGTTATTAAGGCCACAGATAGTAGTAGTCCTCTTGAAAACACATAACATAGAGGAAGAACCTCAAGAAAAGTAGCTACATAGAGAATAAATTATGTCAAAGAACTAGATCGCAATACTATAAAAGCTTGATAAACTATTTATGCGTCAAGCAACAGCAAATTCCACAAATTATGAAAGATGAATTAATTTCATGGAAAAGAACTTCCAAATGTGACAGAAGAACTACAAAAACATTTAAAAGTACAAGGAGGAAATCGAACCTAACTTTTGTTAGCAGGTTTTGGCGGTCTGAGAACATTCCAATCAAACTTCTCGCGCTTCTGCGGCTTATGAGATCCTTTTTTACTACTTTTGGACGACGACTGCCCATCGAAATCTGAACCGCCGCTCTTAAGCAGTTTATTAGGAGACACTGTTTCCATCTCGGTTTCGGGCTGCTTTCTTTTTAGATCCATTTCAGAGGCATCCTCTGGGCTAGATGCATTAGAGTCTTTTGATCCTTCTGTAGAAACACCATCTACTCTGCATTACCAAATAAAAGAAAACAAAAGAAAGAAAGAAAAGTATTAGATAAGAAATACTGCCGCTAAAGAAAGGAAAATTTGTTTCTCTTAAAAATAATTTGAACTAAAAGCACTCAAGCTATAATCAATTGTAGAACCACAAAAGAGATTTATTAATGCCTAGTCATCACAAGTTTTGACAGGTTGAATATATGACATATATTGGTCCAGGTTAATACATCAAGAAAAAGGGACAAAAAGAATCAGAGCACTCAAAACCAGATTCACACAATTGTTAGGGACTTCTTGGCTAGTTTGTAGATTGTGGTTTTGAACTTCTCATCATTTGTACTAATTTATGGCAGCGTTAGAGAAGACTATCTCCAATGAGAGGGCAAGGAACAAAATTTAGTAGAAGAGAGCACGACCTGAACTTCATATTTGAATTTTAGCATCATTTACAACCTGACAACAACAGTAACATAGATCATTTATAGGTGTTAAGCCATATTATACGTGAATCCTAATTAACTCAATCAATTGGAAGTCTTGATTAAGTCTAACTTTTGAAGTTACTTGTTAGGTATGCTATTAGCATACCTTCAGTGACTTTATCCTCGTTAACATACCTTTAGTGATTTTATCTTTTTTGTTTTAGATAATTTTAGAGTAGCTAAAAGAGATTTCTTGAGACCAAAGTTTTAAGAACCTGTACATAAAGCCTTGTTGCCATAGAGTCAAGAATTTAAGAAAACTCTAGAATTATTTTGATATCGAGTTGAATAGCGGAAAAGGAGAACTGCATCAATCAATGATTATCTAAAATCCTCTGAGGGCATTTGTGGCATCTTAAGGCATTCAGATGCTAAGTCATGCATGTCCATCCATTATGTAATGTCCACAAAATTCAACAAAGCCCATCTAATTGTATCAGATAACCATAATTTCATTGCTTATCAAATATTTATCATTCCATACATGAGATAGTATTGGGTTTACTCATACAGACATTTACATAAAGCAGAAAAGCCTTACGCTACCAGAGCCACAAAAAGAACAAATCAGTTCAAATAAAAAATGTTGTTGAAATATTAAATTCGCTTTTTTTGTGATCAAGGCCAAGTCAATAAGACGTTTAAGTATTTTGAACTTATCATTTGAAGGTCATAGCAAAAGCAATAAATAAAGAAAATTCGAAACCATGTATTGGCGGTAAGGTTGGCAATCCAGCTCGTTGTTAGCATACCAGCTCACGTTCGGCTCGAAATGAACTCAAGATTGGTCGCCCGTTTAATAAACGAGCCGAACAAGAACAAAGGTCAAGTCGTTCGAATTCAGTTCAATATAGTAGGGCTACTATACTCTTATGAGTACAGAGCCCTTCGTACTCATAGGTTGTTTTCAATGATGTTGCTTCCGAATCGACGATCCATACTGTTAAATATAATCTAGAGCATTTGAAATTTTTAAAAAATGAATTTTGTAATTTTCTAAAATTATAATCAAGTCCATCAAGTGAGCATAAAATGAACGGTCAAAATTGAACGACCTCCTAAAAATAGAGGAACGAATTCTTTAATTTAAGATTGAAGTTATTGATCTTTATCTAGATAATAAATAAAATTTTCTATTAAAAATTCAATCAATTCCGATTCTTATACACCGTTAAACTAGCAAGTATCATACACCGGCCGTTAAAAATTGTCAATTTTAAGATCTTTTAATCGTAAGGTAAATGATGTTGAAAAATTACGAAATTTGATTTCTAAAACTTTCAAATGCTCTAAATCATATTTAACGATATGGATTGTCGATTCAAAAGCTCTATGATAAAAAACGACTTATGAGTACGAAGGCGATCGTACTCATAAAAGTATAATAGCCGGACTCAAACATATATATATATATATATATATATATATATATATATATATATATATAGAGAGAGAGAGAGAGAGAGAGAGAGAGAGAGAGAGAGAGAGTCCGCCTACTATACTATCAATAGTACCAAGTATTTTGTGCTACCAAGTTTTCCGCCCTTGGATCTACCCCTTTGATCATTTTCACCCCTTAGATTATACTATTTACCTAACAACCTACTAAACCCTAGGGACCCACTATCATCCTAATCGTACATTCCTTCATCCTAAGGTCAAAAACCTAACAGCACCAATGACTTGGTGCTATTAATAGTATAGTAGCCGGACTCTCTTGAGAGAGAGAGAGAGAGAGAGAGAGAGAGAGAGAGAGAGAGTCCGGCTACTATACTATTAATAGTACCAAGTTATTGGTGCTATCAAGTTTTCTACCCTTAGATCAACCCCTTTGATCATTTTCACCCGTTAGATTTTACTAATTCCCCAACCATCTATTAAACCCAAGGGGCCCACTATCATCTCAACCACACATCTTTTAATCCAAGAGTTAGAAACTTAATAGCACCAATGACTTGGTACTATTAATAGTATTCCGGCCTAGCTCTATATATATCTATGTATATATATATATATATATATATATATATATATAGAGAGAGAGAGAGAGAGAGAGAGAGAGAGAGAGTCTAGGTACCATCCTTTTAGGACGGAGGCCTTCGTCCTCCCAAGTCGTTTTCGATGATAAGGATTCTGAATTAATGATCGGAACCGTTAAAGTTGATTTAAAATATTTAAAGCTTCTAGAAACTAAATTTCATAAATTTTAAAAATTATTTACATAGTGATCAAAAGATCACAAAATTGACAGTTTTTGACGGCCTATATGAGCCGCTTTGCTTGTTTAACGGTGTAGAATAATTCAAACCGCTTGAATTTTTTATTCAAAAATTTTTCATACTATTTAGATAACGTTTGATAACTCATATCATAAATTGAGATAGTCTAACATCTATTTTCACAAAGCTATTCGGTTTTGGCCGTTCATTTTTCGACTCTCCGATTAGCTTGATAACAATTTTGAAAATTTATGAAATTTAGTTTCTGGAAGCTTTAAATATTTTAAATCAATTTTAACAGTTCCGATCATTGATTCGGAATCTCTATCATCGAAAACGACTTGCGAGGACGAAGGCCACCGTCCTCCTAAAGGATAGTAATTGAACTCTCTCTCTCTTCATATATATATAGTAGGGCCGGTGTGCTATTAGGAGCACGGAGGTCTCCATGCTCCTAAGTCGTTTTCGATGATTGAACTTCCGAATAGACAATCGGCTCCGTTAGACTTGATCTAGCATATTTGAAGTATTTAGAAATAAATTTTGTGATTTTTTGTTATCATTTACCTAGTGATCGAAAGGGTTCAAAATCAATAATTTTTAATGGTTGATGTGTGTCGTTTTCATATTTAACTATGTAGAAGTATTTAAATCAGATAAAATTTTGATAGAAATTTCTTTATACTACCTATAGCAAGATCAATATCTCTGATCAAAAAATTTACTGCTACATCATAATTTTTTATAAGATTTTTATTTTTAGTCCTCCATTTTTAATCCTTTCAATCACTAGGTAAATGATAACTAAAAATCACGATTTATTTTCTAGATACATCAAATATGCTAGATCAAGTCTAACGAAGTCGATCGTCGATTCGGAAATTCCATCATCGAAAGCGACTTGA
>CM054950.1:7295876-7382169 GCA_029168755.2 Tillandsia fasciculata
TAAGCCCGGATATATCCTTCAGTGTTGGGATTTGGTGCGAGAGATCAATCAGCAACCGCAGGAGGTTTCACCTGAAAAGCGGTGAAGCCGATCAGCCGGTTATCAAAGTACAATCAATTCGGATTTGGTATCCTATGGAAACGACATGGGATCTTGTTGGATCTCATAGATTGCCGATTGGTGGATCGGTGGATGACCGACAAGCACGAGTGGTGCATGCTTCTATCTTGGCCATTGCCTTGTTGCATGGCACAGTAAAAAGCAGAATTGCATAGCACTCTCGACTGCCGAAGCGGAGTATATTTCTGCAGGAAGTTGTTCAACCCAATTGATTTGGATGAAAAGCGTGTTGAGCGATTTCCGGATTTCAACATCTTCGGTAACCATTTTATGTGACAACACTAGTGCTATTAACATTTCAAAAAACCCTGTGTTGCACTCTAGAACAAAACATATTGAACTTAGATATCATTTTCTTAGAGAGCTAGTTGAATCAAACATTCTTCAACTGTCATATATTTCAACTGAGGATCAATTAGCTGATATCTTAACAAAACCTTTGGATCAAAAACGTTTTATTCATTTGCGTAAAGCAATTGGCATGCTTTCCTTGAAATAAACTCCTTTGAAACCTTTGCTTAGGTTAGGTTTTGTTTTTGTTTTTGTTTTTGTTCTTTATCTATGTTTTGTACATAGGACATTAATTGAGCATAAATCATGATTGACTTTAATTGCATCCTTTTATGCATTTAGAAATTTATTATGCTTTTGATGTCATAATATTTCAATGTTGCAATGATCATTTACGTTAATTAAACCATCTTTTAAGTGATCAAAGTCAATTTCTCTCTCAATGATCTCTTGGTATAGTCATTATCATATTTGATTGCTTAGTCGAGTATGAATTCGAGATCAATGGTTTGGTTGAATACCTTATATATATTAAATAATTGATAGCCAATTGAGGGGGAGTCAATGAATGTAAAATGCTCAAAAGATGTGGAAAGAGTTACATCCCAATGAGGAGTGTGAAAACTACCACCACATGGAGAAAATGAAAGAAAAAATACTCCATGAATGAAAAGCAAATTTTTGTTTGAAAATTATTGATGAAAACGCATATTGAAATACTTGACTCAGTCGTATTTCATGGTTGGTATAAGGTGGGATTTTTGATTAAAGATGCTCAAAGAGCCACTCCTTCAACAGATTGTCTAGATATATTATCTAACTTATCTGGGATTTCAAACATCTATTGATCTTGGTATTTCATTTTCTTTACCAAAATTGATGATTTGATAAAGGCATTACACATAAGATCAGGATAGATGTAATTGAAGTTGTTCAACTTTAAGTGTTTTAACTTTCGTAAATTTTCGTTTCATTTTTGGATATTTTTGATAGATTTTCATAATCTATTTCTTGTTGTATGAAACGATGCCTTTTGTTTAAAGTTGACATGGTAAAGTGCTTACATACTTTTTCTGGATTTTATGGAATTTTTCTGAATTTTTCTGAAGAAAAAGTTGTAGCCGATCCGGATCGGGTCAAGTGATCCGGATCCCGAACGCAGGATTCTTCCTGCGGGTAGCCGATCCGGATCACATTCTCGTCCGATCCGGATCACGGCTAGGGTTTTATAAGAAACAAAGAGGTTTTGATTTCTTTTACCCTAATCTTTTGTTTTCAAGTCTCTAGAGCTTCTCTCTCTAGATTTCTTGCATCTTTGAGCTCCAAAACTCAAAGTTCTTCGGATTCAAGTAAGTTTTATTGATCAAAACTCGGTTTTTACAGTTTTTAATCAAACGTGAGTTGAAATCTTGGATCTTTTTCGTTTGTGAATGGTTTTTGATCAAATTTCTTTTGAAATAAGAACTCTGGGTCAATTAGTTTTGCTTTTATGCTGGGATTTCTCAAGTAACGAGTTTTTAGGCTTCGATTTCTAAAAATTCGGTTTTAGGGCATAAAAGAGGAATTTTTGAAAATCATGGAATTGATCTATTTTTAAATTCTTTTTGGAAAACTAATTTGATTCTTGGCTTCTCTACATGATTATGATTGTCTAGGTACAATTTTTCAATTTTTCAAAATTGACGATTTTTCATGTTCTTGAGTTGGCTCTTCACAGGACACTTTTCAAACTCTAAGCACTAGATCAATGGCTTCTCCTGGTTGATTCTGTTACTGGTCACAATGGTGCACACGAGTACATCTGTTAAAAAGGAACCAGGCGTCTAACTCGTGACAACCGAAAGAAGCTATGGAGACAGCTCAGACTACGATGAAGAGAATGGGACGAATTCTTCAAGGATGTTCAACGAAAAATTGATGAAGAGGACAGGAAATTCACCAAAGGAAAAAGACTTATGAAATCTGCCTCAACAACCAAACAATATACAAGAAGAAGAATGTTCCAAGAAGTACGAGTCAGCATAGTGGGCCTCTCACAGAGCACGCTCACTTTCTGGAATTCTGCAAACTGAATCTCCATGGACTGCAGGACAAGATGCACCATCTGCATCTAGACAGCGTCCATCTCACTCAAAGACACAGACAACTGACAGAGATTTTGGAATCGATTCGTCAGGAACAACAAAGAATCTCTGCTACACAAGAAGAATATCGAGAGAGCTTCAGCAGATTTCTTCTGAACACAAGAAGATCAAAAAAAGTACTCAAACCTTATGAATTGCTTAAAGGGATTCTGAGCAACTGAGCTGTACTAGTTCAGATTCTTCAGACTGAGCAGCATCTTCTACCTTATCTCTTAGTTTTAAGGATTTTTTTTCTCTCTCTACTTTCGATTAGTTCTCAGTTTGTGCATATTTTTGAACTTTATGTCTTTAATTTACTCTCCTTACATATTGTAGCTTTGCTACGTTTTGGCTTTTTTTGTGACAAAAAGGGGGAGAGAGTTAGAGAGAACTTGATGAAATCGATGATATCAAGAATTATGGTAAGTGAATCAAATAACTTTGAACAATGATTGTGAAATCGTGATATCAAGGTAAGTATGAATCTCAACTCAACTTGGTTTTTCTTTTGTGATTTGTGGCATGCTTCTATACTAACTATTCGACTAACTATTTGGGCATGTAATATGACTAACAAGTTGATGTTGGACTAACATACTTTGACATTGGTTTTCAACTGCTTAGAGGATATGTTGGTTTTAATATGGTTCTCTTACATATCTGAATTTTCAAATGTCATGATGAGAAAAACTCTATCTCTGTATCTGGTTTTGAATGTTTCAATTCTTGAGGTATCTAACGATTTTTTTGTCAAGAATGTTTTCTGTGTGCAGAGATTACAGATGTCTAAGTCTAGAGTCTGTCTTAGGAGTTTATCTCATGTATTTAATTTCTGGAACTCTTTTGTAAATTTTTGTTGTATGGTGATAGCAACAAAAATATCTTTTTGAATTTTCTTTGTGGATTTGTGTTTTGTCACGAAACCGCCAAAGGGGGAGATTGTTACGGAATTTGAGTTGGCGTATTTCGTGAATGTATTAAGTCTTGAAGATTGAAGATGAAGAAACTTTGGATCATATACCTCAATCTCAAGAAAGAAGAATTCAAAAGGATCAGGTACGTTTAACTAAATAATTTTGATGATCCGAATACTTCTTATAGTGTAGAAACACCTGGAAGAGGTTTTAATTGCTTATTCATCAAAAACTGGACATGGGACATGTTCAGGATCCGGATCGTGGCTTTCAATCCGGATCCCGAAAGGTGTTTGTTTCATACATTGCTGCAATCCGGATCACAGCTTGTGCAATCCGGATCCCGAATGGGTGTTTTGTGAAAATGTATGAACGATCCGGATCGGGGATTATGATCCGGATCCCGAACAGGCTATTTTCTGGAAACCGCTTTTGTGCTTCTGCAATCCGGATCGTGGCTTTCCAATCCGGATCGCCGTCGGTAAAACTTTCCAGAAAAGTTTGTTTTTGATCCGAATATTCTTCCTAGGGTTTCTAACCTATAAATAGCCCTTCTATTTCATTTCTAGGGCATCGGAAAATAGATCGCATTTCATTTCAGAAAAATAGCCGAAAAGAAAAATCCACATATATAGAGAAGAACGGAAATCATTAGATATTCTATGGTTCTTCATCTATATTGATTAGTTTGATTCTAGGTTTTTCATACTCACATCTTGAGTAGAATCAAACTAATGAATACTTAGATGGTATTTCCGATCTACTCTTGATCTAAGTATTCGGCGGATCATCACCACCCAAACAAACAACGATTTACCCAAAATCGGCGCGTGGACTCGCGTGGCCTTGTGGATTCAAGGTGCAACCGCTCTCGTGGATTCGGAGCGAGGTGCGTTCGTGGATTCGAAGCGTGCCATTGGGTGAAGACCGTGGATTCGGTTGGACGTCGTGGACTCGACGTTGGACGCTGTGGATTCAGCGTTGGGCGCGGATCGTGGATTCGAGAAGCGTCGTGGAGCGAGCGGAGAAGATCTACTAGGAGCGTATGGTAAAAGGTTGAGTCGTCTGTGAGTACGTTATATCACCTTGTACGTGTGTTAATTCTAGTGGATTTCGCCGTGTTATCGGTCCCGTGGTTTTTTACTCCGGTTTGGAGTTTTTCCACGTAAAAATCTTGTGTGTTCTTTTATTTTTCCGCATTGGGTTTTATCGCACAATGATTTTTTGAGTGTTTATTGTTTACACCTATTCACCCCCCTCTAGGTGTTTTTTCCCCTATTTAGATCCTTATTAACCTAAACCCAACAGCATGCAAATGACTTTTATTCAGTAAATCAATTGTTTTAAACCTTTGACACTATTTTACAACTTTTAAAAGTAAAGACAGTTGCATGCATGCCCGGACATCAGGTAAGGCCACTATTTATTGCTACACTATCATATTGGGATTTGAACATGTTTCATTGTTGTCCTTTGCATTCATATGTTGTTGCTCAAGTGTGAGCAGGGGTTTGGGATAGTGTAGCCAAGGTTGTGCTAGATTGTGGAATTGTGGGGTATTGCGGTGACCGCGGACAGTAGGCGGTTGACCAGATGTTTATCCTTGCATCAGATTGGGGTTGAGTTTGGTTTATTTATTGCATCAGTTGGGGGATTGGGTTTCTATAGTGGATGGAGTTTTTTCCACTTTGATCATAGTCATGATCCAGTCCTGCTATATTGTGATACTTGTGGGACATATGCTACAGAGATACTTGTGATACTGATGACAGAGATATTTTACTCGTGTGGGTCGCTCCCCTCGAGTGCCACTCCGGAGTGTGTTGCAGACATGCTTAGAGTCTTTGACACTCCTATCCCCTATCGTACCGATTTGGCAACTATCCCCATCGTGTTATGCAATGGCCAGCATACCGATTTGGCAAGGCATAGCAGACAGTATCAGTTATTGTTACTACAGTCATGGCATTTAGAGGCATAGTGGTGATAGTTTCCTTTCTTTTCAGCAGCCTTTGTAACTTACTACTGTTCTTTTTGTTGGGTTATAAGTAATGGATCTAAATAGGGGAAAAACACCTAGAGGGGGGTGAATAGGTGTAAACAATAAACACTCAAAAAATCATTGCGCAAATAAACCCAATGCGGAAAAATAAAAGAACACGCAAGATTTTTACGTGGAAAAACTCCAAACCGGAGTAAAAAACCACGGGACCGATAACACGGCGAAATCCACTAGAATTAACACACGTACAAGGTGATATAACGTACTCACAGACGACTCAACCTTTTACCATACGCTCCTAGTAGATCTTCCCGCTCGCTCCACGACGCTTCTCGAATCCACGATCCGCGCCCAACGCTGAATCCACAGCGTCCAACGTCGAGTCCACGACGTCCAACCGAATCCACGGTCTTCACCCAATGGCACGCTTCGAATCCACGAACGTACCTCGCTCCGAATCCACGAGAGCGGTTGCACCTTGAATCCACAAGGCCACGCGAGTCCACGCGCCGATTTTGGGGTAAATCGTTGTTTGTTTGGGTGGTGATGATCCGCCGAATACTTAGATCAAAGATAGATCGGAAATACCATCTAAGTATTCATTGATTTGATTCTACTCAAAATGTGAGTATGGAAAACCTAGAATCAAATCAATCAATATAGATGAAGAACCATAGAATAAATCTAATGATTTCCTTTCTTCTCTATATGTGGATCTAAGGCCGTATAAAATGATATTTGAAATGACGGCTCTATTTGGATGCCCTAGAAAAATGACCATAGGGTCTATTTATAGGTTAGAAACCATTGGAAGAATATACGGATCAAAAACAAACTTTTCTGGAAAGTTTTACCGACGGCGATCCGGATTGGATTTGGCGATCCGGATTGCAGAAGCACAAAAGACGGTTTCCAGAAAAATCAATGTTCGGGATCCGGATCGTAGTCCACGATCCGGATCGTTCATACAGTTTTACCAAACACAATGTTCGGGATCCGGATTGCAATTCCTGATCCGGATCGTTCAAGCAAACAGGTAAAACTATGTTCGGGATCCGGATCATGGAATGCTGCGATCCGGATTGAACCAGTGTATGAACGAACACCCTTCGGGATCCGGATTGCAAGCCACGATCCGGATCCTGAACATGTCCCATGTCCAGTTTTTGATGATTAAGCAATTAAAACCTCTTCCAGGTGTTTCTACACTATAAGAAGTATTCGGATCATCAAAATTCTTTAGTTAAACGTACCTGATCCTTTTGAATTCTTCTTTCTTGAGATTGAGGTATACGATCCAAAGTTTCTTCATCTTCAATCTTCAAGACTTAATACATTCACGAAATACGCCAACTCAAATTCCGTAACAATCTCCCCCTTTGGCGGTTTCGTGACAAAACACAAATCCACAAAAGAAAATTCAAAAAGATATTTTTGTTGCTATCACCATACAACAAAAATTTACAAAAGAGTTCCAGAAATTAAATACATGAGATAAACTCCTAAAACAGACTCTAGACTTAGACATCTGTAATCTCTGCACACAGAAAGCATTCTTGACAAACAAAATCGTTAGATACCTCAAGAATTGAAACATTCAAAACCAACTACAGAGATAGAGTTTATTCTCATCATGACATTTGAAAAATTCAGATATGTAAGAGAATCATAGTTAAAACCAACATATCTTCTAAGCAGTCAAAAACCAAATGTCAAAGTATGTTAGTCCAACATCAACTTGTTAGTCATATTACATGCCCAAATAGTTAGTCGAATAGTTAGTATAGAAGCATGTCACAAATCACAAAGAAAAAAAAGTTGAGTTGAGGTCATACTTACCTTACTTAGTCATTGATATTCACAATCATTGTTCAAAGTTCTTTGCAAACTCTAACTCTCTCTCTCTCAAACTCTCTCCCCCTTTTTGTCACAAAACAAAGCCAAAACGTAGCAAGAGCTACAATATGTAAGGAGAGAAAAAAAAAACGTAAAGTTTTAATAATATGCACAAACTGAGAACTAAAAGTAAAAGAATCCATAAGACTAAAACCCAAAAATCCTGCACAAAAAGAAATGAGTCAAAGATAGTCAGTTGTCAGAATCTGAATCGTCAGAACTTGTGCAACCCAGCTTGTAGAACATCTTTGTCAATCGCTTGTGCACAGAATTTATCTTCTTCGTGATGGTAATGTGAGCTGCTGTAGTGATCTCAAGCTCATTGGCAATTCTTTGTTGTTCCTTCACAATTTGGTCCTGCTGAACGGATAGTTGTTGCTGTGACTTAAAAATCGTATTTAACGATGCTTCACCATCTGTGCCAGGTGCTTGCCGAGATGGTGAGGCATGCGTGCTTGTACCGGGCTTCGTTCCAGATGCAGAAGGTTGAGTGACATGTGGCAACTTGTGAAGGGATTTGACAATCGTGGACTCATCTATCATGCTCAGACATTGATGATAGGTTGTAGAAGTGATATCAACTTGAAATTTCTTTAAAATCCTCATTATAATCAATGGAAATGGAATTCTTTCAGCAGGATGAGGATGCTCGACATATCGCGCCATTCTATTCCAGATGATGTACGGAATGTTGATATTCAATGCCGTTGCCTCTGATGGATGTCCTATGAGATACAAGAACAACAACCGTTCCCATCTCACAACCTTCGTCTGCATGTTTGGAAGTATATTGTAACACGTGATGAAGTTTAAGAAGCGATATTCAAGACGAAGTTCTTTAGATCGAACAGATTTTTCGGTTGATTGTGTTCCCTCGAGACAAATTCCCTCGATCACTTTTCGCCATAAAGTGTTTGTCAAATTTACTCCTTTCAGGTAGTGAGCTCCTGTCTTGCTGGCTTCCATTCCCAAAACCTCACCAATCAATTGTGGAGTGATCTTAAACCTTGTGCCTTGGATATTCGTGTAGAACTCCATAGGACCGTTCTCAAATTCCCGAAGATGCCGTGCATTGGTATAGAAGGTCCTCACATGGTGCAGGCAGTAGCCGAGAGTTTCTGGGAAGCGACACACTTGAATGAGATTCGCTTGTTCAATCAAAATACCAAATTCAGGGCAGTGACCTCGTAGAGCCTCAATGTTCACGTGCCTTTCACCAATGCATTCGCGATGTGCAAACGCTCTAAGACGATCATTGTTAACAAATACTTCTTCAACACGGGGCGGAGAGTCAGGAGCAATTGGCGGGTCAACACTGGTGTTCTGTCTCAGTCCAAAACGTCGAGCAAGTCGTTTGCGTTTTATAGAGATAGTTGGAGCAGACATAGGAGCTTTCCCAGTGTCCATGGGAGCCTTTCCTTTTTGTCTTGAGGTAGTCGGCAATACCTCATCATCATCATCATCCGTTATCATATCCCAGTGAATTTCATTCTCGTTTTCTTCAAGTTCAGTGTCACTAATGACATCGACTTCTCCCTTTCTTTGGAGTTTCTTGGCCCTTTTCAATTTATTAGTTGCTCTAGTAAGCACCATTGTAACAAGTAGCAGGATCAACCAGGAGAATGCCATTGATCTAGTGCTTTGAGTTTGAGAAAGTGTCCTGTGAAAACCAACTCAAGAACATATGAAAAATCGTCAATTTTGAAAAATTTGAAAACATTGTACCTAGACAATCATAATCATGTAGAGAAGCCAAGAATCAAATTAGTTTTCCAAAAAGAATTTTAAAAATAGATCAATTCCATGATTTTCAAAAATTCCTCTTTTATGCCCTAAACCAGAATTTTTAGAAATCGAAGCCTAAAAACTCGTTTATCTTGAGAAAACCCAGCATAAAAGCAAAACTAATTGACCCAGAGTTCTTATTTCAAAAGAAATTTGATCAAAAACCATTCACAAACGAAAAAGTTCCAATTTTTCAACTCACGTTTGATGAAAAACTGTAAAAACCGAGTTTTGATCAATAAAACTTACTTGAATCCGAAGAACTTTGAGTTTTGAAGCTCCAAGAAGCAAGAAATCTAGAGAGAGAAACTCTAGAGGCTTGAAAACCAAAGATTAGGGTAAAAGAAATCAAAATCTCTTTGTTTTTATAAAACCCTAGCCGTGATCCGGATCGGATCGAGAATGTGATCCGGATCGGCTACCCGCAGGAGAAATCCTGCGTTCGGGATCCGGATCACTTGCCCCGATCCGGATCGGCTACAACTTTTTCTTCAGAAAAATTTAGAAAAATTCCATAAAATCCAGAAAAAGTATGTAAGCACTTTACCATGTCAACTTTAAACAAAAGACATCGTTTCATACAACAAGAAATAGATTATGCAAAATCTATCAAAAATATCCAAAAATGAAACGAAAATTTACGAAAGTTAAAACACTTAAAGTTGAACAACTTCAATTACATCTATCCTGATCTTATGTGTAATGCCTTTATCAAATCATCAATTTTGGTAAAGAAAATGAAATACCAAGATCAATAGATGTTTGAAATCCCAGATAAGTTAGATAATATATCTAGACAATCTGTTGAAGGAGTGGCTCTTTGAGCATCTTTTATTAAAAATCCCACCTTATACCAACCATGAAATACGACTGAGTCAAGTATTTCAATATGATTTCATCAACAATTTTCAAAACAAAAATTTGCTTTTCATTCATGGAGTAGATTTTTTCTTTCATTTCCTCCATGTGGTGGTAGTTTTCACACTCCTCATTGGGATGTAACTCTTTCCACATCTTTTGAGCATTTTACATTTCATTGACTCCCCCTCAATTGGCTATCAATTATTTAATATATAAGGTATTCAACCAAACCATTGATCTCGAATTCATACTCGACTAAGCAATCAAATATGATAATGACTATACCAAGAGATCATTGAGAGAGAAATTGACTTTGATCACTTAAAAGATGGTTTAATTAACGTAAATGATCATTGCAACATTGAAATATTATGACATCAAAAGCATAATAAATTTCTAAATGCATAAAAGGATGCAATTAAAGTCAATTATGATTTATGCTCAATTAATGTGCTATGTACAAAACATAGATAAAGAACAAAACAAAACAAAACAAAAACAAAACCTAACCTAAGCAAAGGTTTCAAAAGAGTTTATTTCAAGGAAAGCATGCCAATTGCTTTACGCAAGTGAATAAAACGTTTTTGATCCAAAGGTTTTGTTAAGATGTCAGCTAATTGATCCTCAGTTGAAATATATGACAGTTGAAGAATGTTTGATTCAACTAGCTCTCTAAGAAAATGATATCTAAGTTCAATATGTTTTGTTCTAGAGTGCAACACAGGGTTTTTAGAAATGTTAATAGCACTAGTGTTGTCACATAAAATGGTTACCGAAGATGTTGAAATCCGGAAATCGCTCAACACGCTTTTCATCCAAATCAATTGGGTTGAACAACTTCCTGCAGAAATGTACTCCGCTTCGGCAGTCGAGAGTGCTATGCAGTTCTGCTTTTTACTGTGCCATGCAACAAGGCAGTGGCCAAGATAGAAGCATGCACCACTCGTGCTTTTCCGGTCATCCACCGATCCAGCCCAATCGGCATCTGAGTATCCAACAATATCCAAAGTCGTTCCCATAGGATACCAAATTCCGAAATTGATTGTACCTTTGATATACCGGATGATCCGTTTCACCGCTTTCAGGTGAACCTCCTTCGGTGCTGATTGATATCTCGCACAAATCCCAACACTGAAGGATATATCCGGGCGACTAGCCGTGAGATATAGTAGACTTCCAATCATACTGCGATACAGTTTCTCGTCTACATTCTCACTTTGTGATTCACTTCCAAGTCCCTTATGGCTAGTTCCCATTGGAGTCGGAAAATCCTTAGAATTTTCAAGATCAAACTTTTTGACCAACTCCAGTGCATACTTGGATTGACACAAGTGAATTCCTTCATCGTTTTGTTTAACTTGTAATCCAAGAAAATAATTCAATTCGCCCATCATGGACATCTCAAATTCGCTTTCCATGGTCTCCGCGAATTTAGAAGCATCATTATCTCTCGTTGCTCCAAAAACAATGTCATCGACATAGATTTGAGCAACTATGAAATTGTTTTGATAATGCTTCACAAAGAGAGTCCTGTCAGCTCCCCCTCGAGTGTAGCCCTTTTCCAAAAGGTGCTTTGTCAACCTTTCGTACCATGCTCGCGGTGCTTGTTTCAGACCGTAAAGAGCCTTTTTCAGACGAAAAACATGGTTAGGTAGTTTATGATCCACAAAACCTTTCGGTTGAGCTACATAAACTTCCTCATTTAAAAATCCATTTAAAAAGGCGCTCTTAACGTCCATTTGAAATAATCTGATTTTAAAATGACAAGCGATCGCAAACAATATACGAATGGACTCGAGTCTAGCTACAGGGGCGAAAGTTTCATCAAAGTCTATACCTTCTACTTGAGAGTAGCCTTGAGCAACTAACCTTGCTTTGTTCCTGATGATAGTACCTTCTTCGTTTTTCTTGTTCTTGAAGATCCATTTGGTACCTATCACATTGTGTTGCTTCGGAGGCTTCGTCAATTCCCAGACTTTGTTTCGCTCGAATTGATGGAGCTCTTCCTGCATTGCTTTAATCCAGTAATCATCTTGGAGAGCTTCATCAACATTCCTTGGTTCGATTTGAGATACATAGCATGCAAATCCGCAAACCAATTGTCTCCGTGTTCTAACTCCTTCTTGTGGATCTCCAATGATGTTCGATTCAGGGTGATCCTTGGAGATGCGTAACGTTTGAGGTAGAGGAGTAGACGGAGGTACACGAGATGATTCCTGCACATCAGATAAGCTTGAAGAACCGTTAGATGCATCAACATTATTATCGAAAGAATTGTTAGAAGAAGATGCATTAGCAGGTGTATCATCATCAAGAGAGATATCGAGGGTAGATTTTTCAGATTCAAAATGAAAAGCTTCATCTACCTTAACATTTATCGATTCTACGATCGTCTTAGATTCTAAGTTAAAAACTCGATATGCTCTGCTGTTTGTAGAATAACCTAAGAAAATCCCTTCGTCACTTCGAGAGTCAAATTTTCCAAGATTTTCGCGATCACGTAAAATAAAACACCGACTCCCAAAGATACGAAAATATTTGATGTTAGGTTTTCTACAAAACCAAAGTTCATATGGTGTATTCAATGTCCCCGGGCGCAAATACACGCGATTGATAACATAAACAGCAGTGTTCACCGCTTCAGCCCAAAAATAAAAAGGTAAGTTCCGGCTGTGAAGCATAACACGTGCCATTTCCTGTACGACCCTGTTTTTGCGCTCGACTACACCATTTTGTTGAGGTGTGTAAGGTGCGGAGAATTCATGTTTAATGCCATTAGAAGTGCAAAAATCAATGAATTTGGAATTTATGAATTCCCCACCTCTATCACTCCTAACTCGAGTAATCCTTTCATTCTTTTCATCATAATACGATTGCAGATTTCGAGAAAAGAATCAAAGGTATCAGCTTTTTCTTTTAAGAAAGCTACCCAAGTATATCTAGAAAATCATCAACCAACAAGAAAATATACCATTTACCTCCCAGAGATGGTTGACGAGTTGGCCCCATTAAGTCCATATGCAAAAGTTCCAAAGGCCGTTTTGTACCTATGTGGTTCAAGTTCTTGTGTGCAGTCCTAGACTGTTTTCCCTTTTGGCAACCGCCACACACAAGGTTTTGTTCAAAAGAAAGTTTCGGAACCCCCTTGACCACATCTTTATTTGAAATTCTAGCAAGTTCCTTAAAGTTTATGTGACCTAGCCTTTCATGCCAAAGTGTTTCATTTTTCAAAGATGCTAGGTTACATTTTTCAGAAATCTTAGTAGGAACTACATAACAATTGTTTTCTGATCTAACCCCCTTTAAAAAGAAAGCATGGTTCATGTCAGTTACAGTGCATTTATCAGATGAAAAATTAACTGAATAACCACTATCACAAAGTTGACTTATGCTTATGAGGTTAGTCTTAAGGCCATGAACAAATAACACATTATCTAGAACCGGGCCATCTGGAATAGCTACCGTTCCCTTTCCAACAATTTTGGAAGACCGACCATCTCCGAAAACAACAAGTCCTCCGGAGTTTTTCTCAAATGTTTGAAAACAGTTTTTATCGCCGGTCATATGACGGGAACACCCGCTATCCAGGTACCAAGACGAACTATCATATGCATGCAAGGAAACATTGGTAGCAAGACAAGGGAAGATTTCACCTTTGCGCACCCAAACCTTTTTGGAATGCGTCGGTAATGATCGTGAAGTTGATTTCCTAGGTGAGAGCGTCTTGCTTGAAGAATTGCTGCTCCTTGATGATGTCGTCTTGAGCGGTGACTACCAAGGCTCTTTTCCTTCAAATTGTTTGCAGTTGTTTTTCGAGGAATAGCCTTTTGGTAGTCATTGCAAGAGGTGCTTGAGGTGTGCGTTTGGCTTCCGTCTTGCAATTTCTTCTTATGTGCCCTGAAATGCCACAACGAAAACATACCTTGGTTCTTGTCGATTCCGAGGAGGATGTAGTAGGTTTGTTGTCGTTGCTTGTCGTGAATTCCGGTGTCGGAGGAGGAGATACCGACTGAGGCACAAATACTGTACCACTCGAACTTGGAATGTCTCCAGTTTGAGTGTATCCGAGGCCGAACTTATTTCTTTGACCGAGACCAAGAAGTCTGTCCAACTTACTCCTTCCAGAAGAAAATCTCTTTAAGTCATCCTTCAGTTGGCGTATGGTCTCCGTCATTTCCAATTTTTCCTGTCGAGCCTCGCCGTTGAGCTTCAAGAAGTAATTCGCTTTGTTCACCATATCCATATAATTCTTCTCGAGTTGCTCATTGGACTCTTGAAGGGAAACATTTGTTTTAATCAGATTATCCCTTTCCACTTCAAGATCGGTTGAGAGAGAGGTTACCCTTTTTACTTCATCTTCAAGATCCTGCAATCTCTCTTTCAACCCCTTGTTTTGCTTAGCCAGTTTCTTTGAATCCCTCAAAAGCTTATGGTAGGCTAAAACAAAATCTTCACCTTCCGAATCATCTGATTCATCGTCCGTTGCAATCTTTTCAACAGTGGAGTTGGACAGTGAGTCGGATGTACTTGCCATTAAGCACATGAAGGGTGAAGATGTAGTGGACGCGTGGAAAGCTGTCGCGTTGTCTTCTTCATCACTTGAGGATGACTCATTTGACGTGGAGTTGTCATCCCAAGTAACGACTTGCATCGCTTTCTTCTTTGCCGGATTCTTGTTGGGACACTCCGTTGAAATGTGGCCGTAGCCTCGACATTTGAAGCACTGAACTTGTCCCTCAGAACTTTTCTTATCCTTTGAGAAGTTCTCTTGCTTTCTTGACTTGTAAGTTGAAGAACCCTTGCCTTTCTTCGACTTTCCGAAGGATGGAGTTTTGCTTGAATTTCCCCTTCGAAAGTTGCGGCGAAACTTCCTTGTCAAGAGAGCGAGCTGCTTCTCAAAGTCCTCCATAGAAAGGTTCTCGTCGTCGTCCGAGGAGGATGAATCCGCGTCTTCTTCTTTAGTTGATTTCAATGCGTAACCTGAAGACTTAGAAGAGGATGCCTTTCCAGAAGAATAGTTAGTAGGAAAAGTCATTTCATAAGTTTGTAAAGCACCTACTAATTCTTCTACACGCATTTCGTCCGGGTGTTTAATTGTTTCAATGGCTGCGACCTTCGGGCGAAATCGTTCAGGAAGAGTTCTTAGAATTTTTCTTACAACTTTAAATTCTGGAATCTTCTCTCCCAAGTTAGCACATGAGTTTACGATGTCTTGCAATCGTGTGTAATAGTCAGTGAAGGATTCATTCTCTGCCATAGAGATAGAGTCAAACTTGCTCGTAAGCATTTGCAGTTTCTGAATCTTCACTAGGTTAGTTCCCTCATGCGTAACTTGAAGAACATCCCAGATTTCTTTCGCAGTCTCACATGCCGAGACGCGAGAGAACTCAGTTTGTGACAAAGCATTAAATAGAGCATTAATCCCTTTGCCATTGTAAGAAGATAAATCTATCTCTTCCTTGGTCCATTTCGACCTAGGTTTTAAGGTGCGAACATCATCTAAAATTTCAGTTGGATTAGACCATCCTAATTCAATTGATTGCCACACCCTTTCGTCGATGGAAATTAAAAAGGCTTTCATCCGTACTTTCCAGTACGCATAATTTGTTCCATCAAAGAAAGGGGGTCGATTGATGTTTCCACCTTCAACCATTGTTTACAACCCTATTCCCGCTCTGATACCACTTGTTGGGTTATAAGTAATGGATCTAAATAGGGGAAAAAACACCTAGAGGGGGGTGAATAGGTGTAAACAATAAACACTCAAAAAATCATTGCGCAATAAACCCAATGCGGAAAAATAAAAGAACACGCAAGATTTTTACGTGGAAAAACTCCAAACCGGAGTAAAAAACCACGGGACCGATAACACGGCGAAATCCACTAGAATTAACACACGTACAAGGTGATATAACGTACTCACAGACGACTCAACCTTTTACCATACGCTCCTAGTAGATCTTCCCGCTCGCTCCACGACGCTTCTCGAATCCACGATCCGCGCCCAACGCTGAATCCACAGCGTCCAACGTCGAGTCCACGACGTCCAACCGAATCCACGGTCTTCACCCAATGGCACGCTTCGAATCCACGAACGTACCTCGCTCCGAATCCACGAGAGCGGTTGCACCTTGAATCCACAAGGCCACGCGAGTCCACGCGCCGATTTTGGGGTAAATCGTTGTTTGTTTGGGTGGTGATGATCCGCCGAATACTTAGATCAAAGATAGATCGGAAATACCATCTAAGTATTCATTGATTTGATTCTACTCAAAATGTGAGTATGGAAAACCTAGAATCAAATCAATCAATATAGATGAAGAAACATAGAATAAATCTATTGATTTCCTTTCTTCTCTATATGTGGATCTAAGGCCGTATAAAATGATATTTGAAAATGACGGCTCTATTTGGATGCCCTAGAAAAATGACCATAGGGTCTATTTATAGGTTAGAAACCATTGGAAGAATATACGGATCAAAAACAAACTTTTCTGGAAAGTTTTACCGACGGCGATCCGGATTGGATTTGGCGATCCGGATTGCAGAAGCACAAAAGACGGTTTCCAGAAAAATCAATGTTCGGGATCCGGATCGTAGTCCACGATCCGGATCGTTCATACAGTTTTACCAAAACACAATGTTCGGGATCCGGATTGCAATTCCTGATCCGGATCGTTCAAGCAAACAGGTAAAACTATGTTCGGGATCCGGATCATGGAATGCTGCGATCCGGATTGAACCAGTGTATGAACGAACACCCTTCGGGATCCGGATTGCAAGCCACGATCCGGATCCTGAACATGTCCCATGTTCAGTTTTTGATGATTAAGCAATTAAAACCTCTTCCAGGTGTTTCTACACTATAAGAAGTATTCGGATCATCAAAATTCTTTAGTTAAACGTACCTGATCCTTTTGAATTCTTCTTTCTTGAGATGAGGTATACGATCCAAAGTTTCTTCATCTTCAATCTTCAAGACTTAATACAATCACGAAATGCGCCAACTCAAATTCCGTAACACTTTTATGTCGCCTCTGGTAGTCCTAGTGGGTGCGTCAGAGTTGAGGTTTTACCCACTAGGGGAGGCTGCTGGTTTATCTGGTAGTTCTCACCCCCATTATTGTTTTCTGTTTCTTTCTCCTTTATTTTGCAGAGTCATCTGCAGGAGCTGCTAGGCCATCGGCAGCTGATCGAGGTAAGGGGATCGCTGAATAGATCTCCTGGGAGACTGAAAGCTGTAGATAGACACTGTACCCTTCACTCAGACTGTGGAATTCTCCTTTTATTTTGGGGTCTGGCGTTAGCCAGCTGGTTGTATTATTTTAGTAGCTGGGAGATTATTGTACATATTACAGCTGTATTTGTAGTACCAGTCTGAGATACTATGTGGTTCTTCTATTTCAGCTCTGTATTATGCTCTTTTATTATACATTTGATATCTGAGCAGGTTACCAGCGCTTCGTGTACACGGGAAGTTCCGTGTGCACGGCGGATCTGTAGACGGGCCCGGGGTCTGGTTACACCCCGGGGCGTGACAGCTGTAGAGTTATTTCCAGCCTTTCCTTTATAGTACTGCATTTGTTACTTTATAGCTCTAGTAGATTTAGTGAGCAGACCGTCGGCCTTGGTAGCGGTACCCACTAAGAACTACTGTTGGTTGTAGTTCTTACACCCGCTATTGGTGATTTTCTTTTTCCAGGGACTTCTTCTCCAGTTCCTGCTGCTCTAGTTGCTGCTCCATCTAACCGAGGTAAGGGAGTCGCGAGTTAGATCCCTACCCGTTTTCAGCGAGAGAGTAAATATACCCCTTTTGGTGATGTTTTTAGTACTGTCAGTGGTTCGGAGATATCTTGTATTTATTTTACTTGAGTTGAGAGTTCTATTTTGGAGAGACTTTTGTATTGTGAGGACCTGACATGTACTATCTGGAGTTGTATTTATCTATTTCTGCAGTTTACTTTTTCGCTCTGATATCTGTATAGTGGTTAGTATTATCTTTTGCAGGTTAGTCGCTTCGTTTATACGGGGCTTCTCGTATGGGCGGCGGATCTGTTGGTGGGCCCAGGTCACAGTTTTGACCTCAGGACGTGACATTAATCCTACCGGAAAATGTCATAAGATAATAGTATCAGTCTCAGGAATATAGTCATTCCCGGACCATCGGGGAATGGCCAGTCGAGTAGTGCCGGTCACACCAATGACTAACCTCCGATACTACCGAAATTTCCAGAGACCAGTGGGCGGTCGGCTTAATAGAAGTCGACCCTAGCAGAGGCGTTCGGGCAAATAACCCGAGCGTTAGAATCTTTTGAGAGAACACAATTGTCTCTCGAGAAAAGCAACCAAACACACAGTATGCGCCTAGATGCAACGTTGGCCGCCGTCACTGCCTCAAATGATAGTATTCTTCGACTCGGGCAATTTTTAGCTAGAAATGAACCATACCACGGAGGTCTACCAAGACCTCCATCCACCCTGCCACAGCCATTGCCGACGTAATCGATCCCGATGGCGTCGGCAATGATGGCAGCACAACCGCAAGGAGTTGTGCAACCAATGGCATCTTTCCAAACGGCTCAGCCTGTGGGGGCAGTTCAGCCGCAGACAGCTCCGTACTAGACGGGGTATAGGCTGATGGGTCCGAACATCGGCCACCAGCCGTTTGGGGTGTGCATGTGAGGACCCGAATCCCCGTGGAAGGATTACTATTTGATCAGCGGCTTCTGGAGGCCTATGTTGTGTGTTGGAGGTGTTTGTGCGCGAATCAGACCCAAGAAATGGACTCAGTGCGTAAAATAGATCAAGAGTGCCTATTCGGATGCCCTCGTCGATTTTTAGAAGTGGTTTCGCATGAAACGAACATCGGATTTGGATTCAGCACGGAAAAACGATAAAAATCAGCTATTTGGAGTCCGGATGTCCAAAAAGGGACATCCGGAAGTTTACCGCGTGTTTTGGTGCATCGGGGGAGCTGTGGACCGGGGGGAGACACGTGGCGGCTTCTGGTTGGCCGGCTTATGCGTGCGCGGTCCATGGGAGCACGCGCGGGGAGCCGTGGACCAAGGCGGAGCCACGTGGTGGCTCGGGACTGGCCGTCTCACGAGGCTCGGTCTATGCGGCATTGCGGGAGTGCGGTCCATGGACTTTTCTCATGCGCTGGGCGCAGTGAGCGCCAGGGGGTGGACGCGTGTCGACGCTTCATTGGTGGGGCAGGTCGGGGCAATTGGGGGCAGGCGCGGGCGGCATGGGCCCGTGCGGGGGGCGCCACGTGGCGCCCCACCATTCGCTGCCACCGCCCCGCCTCACCCCTTTGTCGGGACACGCGACAGCGCCCGGTTGGCCGGGCGCCGTTGTCCCGTGTTCGGGACACGCGTCACGCCTGGGACAATCCGGGCGCAAGGTGGATCCGCTGTTGGTGCCGCCTGTTCGGCGCCCGAAAATTTCGGGCACCCGAAATCGTACCCCAAAGGGGTGATTTCCCCTCCCCCCCCCCCAAGCCTATATAAATAGTTCTTCTCTCTCTCTCCTTTCAGTTTTCTTGGGGGATTTTTGAGCTTAGCCTTTTGGTCGTGGCTTCTTTCACCTGTACTTCATCTCTCACAGAGATTTAGTGATTTTTGGAGACCTCGACATCGGCGATTTCTGCGATTCGACGCAGTGCGATGTTCTTCTTCCGGTGTTCTTCTCCATCGCATTTCGGTCCACGGGCTCCCCTGGGCTACCCCGAGGGACTTTTCGAGTGATTCTTACAGCATTTTCTTCACGACTGGTAGGGCTACATTTCTTGTATTTACCGCTTCCGCCCGTTTAGAGTTTTATTGGGTTTTTCGGATCATCTTTGGGACCCATTTTTCTGCGGCAGATTTTGGACAGCGGATGAGTGTTTATGGATTTTCTCGGCCTATGGGCATCGGAACGGGACGTATGAGGACTCGATCGACATCTACTCTTCGCGAGGATCGTAGTCGTATTTTTATTGGATTTTTTGGAGGACACCTCGAAGGTGATATTTTGACTTCTTCCGGACTGATTTTCTGTAGAGATGTGATTTTGGGGATTTGTGCTTACCGCGGTGTTTTGCTTGTATCTCAGTGACCGGAAGGAGTTTTTGGGTGTTTTTGGATTTGTTGGAATCGTGAGAACCTGAGGAGTATCCACGTTCAGTTTCGGCTCTGTTGGACTTCGGATCGACACGCGCATTCAAGTGGGTTGCTTCGTCTCCAGAACCGGTGGACCGTTCTCTAATTCTATCTGATAGAATGCATGCATGTTAGTGTACCAACATATGGTTGAGATGTAAGCTTGGTAAATGGTATTTGTTTGAGAAATTGCAAGATATAATATTCATGTTATGCCTAATAAAAACTTGCAAGATTTAGATATCCATATTATGGTTAATGAAAGCTTACCTAAGGGAAGTGTTACCCTATGTGTTTGATAGTATGCATGATTTAATGTACAATCTATAGGATTAAGATGTAAGCATGAGAAATTGTCTAGATCATGTGGATTGATGCTTACTTGATTTATTGTACGTGTTTGATGGATTTGAGATCTCGCAGGTTGTAAAATGGATTGTGTTTACCTATGCTAGTTGAGAGCATGTTGAGGGAGATGAGGCTTATTTTGATTGATTTTGGTGATCATATCTGTTAATGTTTCCTATCTTATGATTCAGTTTATTTAAATGCTATTATTGGAACTTGACCTAGCACCCCGTCGTATGTTGCATGTTTAACCAGACTAGCAGAGAACCTTCACTTGGGCTAGGTTCTTTTATGCTTTAGACATCCCACACTTTGCATCTTTTCCTGGACATAGATTTTTCTCGCCCGGGTAGTTGGCCGAGTGGTCAGGTTATTGTGGGACGTATGTTTCACTCGTGCCTGGGGGTTGAGTGGAGTCTGATAGCTGAGATTAGATCTGTGCTAGTGTTGTTGGGAGCCGTTTGGGTAGACGGTGGTCCCGGGCCGTCGAGTATCTTCAGGTCAGTGTTGTTGGGAACCGTTTGGGTTGACGGTGGTTCCAGGACGTTGAGTGTCGTTCGACCAGTTTTGTTAATCCTGAGTAGTGGGTCGATCCCAGCTGTGGAGTATCTCCAGCCAGTGTGTTTAGCGTGGCGAGTTGGGTGTTTCATTTTGGGAGCCGATTGGATCGACGGTGGTCCCGGCTGTGGAGTATCTCCAGCTAGTGAGTTTAGTGTCACGAGTTGGTTGAGTTCGCTAGTGTCTCGAGATTCGTGAGAGCTTGTTAGTTGAGTCGTTGAGAGTACTCCGACCGTCGTGCGAGATGTTTGAGGATCTTGAGTCCTTCCGTTCTGAGAGTGAGCGTGGATTTTGATTATAGTCTGCAGGAGCCACATTGAGCTCGACAGAGATGCGCGGATACATTTTCCTCGGTGGGGTCGCGCCCCTCGAGTGCCCGTCCGAAGTGGGCCTATTACTTTAGTATCGCGACTTGTCGACGTCGTCCGCGTGGGACGCCCTACGTAAATCCCGTCCTCTTGTGGATGTGTGGTAGTAGGTGGGCGCAGGCTTGACTAGACACTATGTGGCAGTCAGTTCGATTGGGTCGATTGAGCACCTCGGGTGCGAGTGGTCGCATATCTTTTCATCTGTATCACCCATTGAGCATTTAGATAGAGGCATGGTAGTTGTTGTGTATCTCCAGCTTTTCTTATTCAGTTTTTACTGCATTGTTATCTTATGCCTCTAGTAGACTTAGTGGGCAGACCGTCGGGCTTGGTGGTGGTACCTACTGAGAACTATGTGTTGGTGTAGTTCTCGCACCCATGGGGGTTCTCCCCTCCTCTCTTTCTTTCCTTTCCTTTGTTTTACAGAGTCTTCTGCGAGTGTTGCTGATCCTTCTGTTGCTGATCGAGGCGAGTGAGTCGCTGATCCCTATCTGTCCTTGGAGAGTAGCTGTACACTCTTTGTCACGCCCCGGGTGTGAACCAGAACCCGGGCCCGCCAACAGATCCGCCGTGCACACGGGATTTTCCATGTACACGAAGCGCTGGTAACCTGCTCAGATAGATAATATACAATAAAAGAGCATAAACAGAGCTGAACTAATAGAACTAAAAGTAATCTCAGACTGAAATAAGTTACAACTGACATAAAAGTACAATATACTCCCAGCTCACCATAAATATACAACCAGCTGGCTAAAGCCAGTCCCAAAAGTAAACTAATATAGTCTGAGATACAAAAGGGGTACAATAAAAGTCCAGCTACTCTCACAGTCGGGGTAGATGATCTAGCTAGTCCGCAATCCTCTTACCTCGATCCGCCGCTGAAAGCCCAGCAGCTCCCGCAGACGACTCTGTAAAACACAGGGGAAAAGGACAGAAAACAACAATGGGGGTGAGAACTACTAGATAAACCAGTAGCCTCCCCTAGTGGGTAAAACCTCAAACACTGACACACCCACTAGGACTATAAGAGGCAAAAAGGAGGGAACAGTAGTAAGCTATAAAGGCTGCTGGAAAAGGGAATGCTACTACAATGCCTCTAAATGCAGTGCCAAAAAGATAACTGTATGCATACAACTGTAAGGCTAGCCATGCAACTATAAGGCTAACAGACCAAAGAAACCCAATCAAAGGGCCGGGAAGTACCGGCACTGCCTGCTCTGTCATCACTCACAACTCGCCACTCTGTCGTCACTCACAATGGTGCCCGGCGCTCGGCACGGTGTAAAGCCTACTCCGGAGTGGCACTCGAGGGGAGCGACCCACACGAGTAAAGTATGTAAAGTATCCCTGTATCAAGTATCTCTGTAAAGTAACCCTGTATCAAGTTTCCCTGTATGTAAAGTATCCCTGTATGTAGAGTATCCCTGTATCAGGTATCTCTGTAACCAATGTCTCATAATAGCAGGACTGGATCATGACTATGATCAAAGTGGGAAATATCCATCCACTAAAGTAACCCTGATCCCCAATCAGATGCAATAATAATCAACAAGTGGAAAACACTATCCACTAGGAAAATCTGAAACCCAATCTGATTCATAAGTGAACATCCGGTCAACCGCATAATGTCCGCGGTCGCCGAAACACCCTATAAGTCCAAAATCTGATAAAGTAATCAACATCTGGCTGACCGCCTCAAGTCCGCGGTTACCACAATGCCCCACAATATATATAATCGAGTCAAACCTGTCCCAGACTCAAGTCTCAACTACACTATCCCAAACCCTGCTCTAATCGAGCAACATATATCCGAATGCGAAGGAGAATAGTGAAACATGGTTTCTCCTAAGTCAAGTCCCAAAGATAGTGTAGCAATAAATAGTAGTCCATCTAGATGTCCAAACAAGCATGCAAAGGTTCGCATCTAAAAACAGAAGGAAAGTATCGGATATTTATTTAGAAAAAGATGGTTTTATGATAAGACTTTAGCATGCGATGATAGGTTACAGCATATGTCCAACAACAGTGTCTCAGTTTATCATAAATGAGCTGTCATATTATTTGTGGGGTTTACTCATGCATTTCATGATTAAAAGTACCGATTATCAGTTTAAAGTCGGGAGTCTCTAATACTCCTAGTGAGATAGTCAGAAATGAGGTAAGCAACAACCACCCACCTCGAAAAGCATGCACAGTACTCCAAGAAAATACCCGCTGTCCTCTATGCACACCGTCAGCTGAAACAGTATCCTACAACATCACATAAGTGTACACGGCGTAAAAACTACAAGTCTCAAAACAGATTTGCTGTTTTTATAATCAGCACGCAAAACGAGGAATTTCACCTCTGTCCCGAGCTCCTAAAATCTCAAAAAAATCACGGTTGCGTTCCTCGCAAAAAGTAGCCCAAAATCGACTCTTGAATCGCCTCGATCTGATATTCCTACGCGGAGAAACAATTCGTCGAAGTCGCCGCTGTCCAAAAACCCAAACAGCAAAAGAGGGGGTCAAAATACCTCGGGAATCGTGCCAAGGAATCTGAATCCAGAGAAACGATCAACACGGAAAACGAAGCCCTACCTCTTAGGAACACACTGGCAAAGAAATCGTCGAAAAAGGACTCTTGTACAGCGCAGGGGACTCCTCGGACTGAAATGCGACGATAACGGGCCAAGTTTGGGGGAAAACGAGGCACACTGTAAAATCCGGATCGCCGCTGTCGAACTTCCAGAAAATCTGGGAACGCACCACGAGGTAGAAAATATAGTGAGGAACAACTTTGCTATAGTGCACTTTCTCTCTTTCTCTCTCTAGCTCTCGGAAAATGGAAGAAAAGAGTGGGGGGGAAGGCCTATTTATAGGCCCAAAAATCTTTTGGGAAAATTCCCTCTATGTCCCAACTTTCGGGCTGCTACAGTGCGGCCCGACCCAATTCGGGCGCCTACAGTGCGGCCCGGCCCGCCAATTTCCGGGCGCGCACAGTGCGGCCCGGCCCAGCCCAGCTCGCGCACTGGATCCGGCCGCACGCTTCACGCCGTCCGACCCGGCCCAGGGCCCGCCACGTGTCCGCCAAACAGGCGGCAGCCGTGCGGGCCCAACGGGAATGCGCCACGTGTCCCCCGTGATTGGCGGCGCGATGGGCGCGCCCGCCAATCGCGTGGCGACACGTGGCCCCGCCCGACACGGCTGTCGGCGCCGCCGCCGCCACGTGCCCCCATGTGCGCCCATGTGCGCGTACGGCCGCCGCCGCGTGGTGATGCATGCGCCACGCGCACATGGACCAGCCAACCCGGGGCCGCCACGTGGCGCGCCCCGGTCCACCGTGCACCGCGCCCCCCTCCGCGCCTGCCCGGCCTGCCCGCGCACCCTCCCGTGCGCCGCGCGCCTTGCACCGGCCCAACCGCGTGCCGCCACGTGGCCCGCCGGTCCACTGTGCACCGGCGGCCCATTCCGTGGACCGGGAGGCGTGCGCCGGCCCAATCAGAGGCCGCCACGTGTCCCCGGCCGGTCCACAGGTCCCCCCATGCACCATTTTGCGCAGAAAACTTCCGGGGGTCCGTTTTTGGGCATCCGGACTCCAAAATAAATAAGTAAATAGCCGTTTTCAAGCGTTTTTCCGCGCTGAATCCAAATACGGCCTCCGTTTGGCCCAAAGCTTTATCTAAAATTCAGCAAATACCTCCGAAGGCCAAACCAACAGTAAATACCACACTGTGTCCATCCGAAGCATCCCTTTGATGCACTGTGGCCTAATACACCAATGATAGGTGTTTCATACCAAGAATTCACGGAAAAAACTATACGGAATCCTGGACCACTACACTCTTGTTGGAGATTTATAGTACAGACAGTTAGATTTGTTTAATTTTTACTCTTTGAGAGTTTCCTTTATTTTGAGAGACTGATGTTTTGTGAGGATTTGACATGTACTATGAGCATGTACATTGATGTATTATTATTTTAGTTTATCTTCCCGTTTGGGTTCTTAAATGTTGTATCAGAGGATGATTTGATGTATGATGATTATTTTCGGGGGGAGATGGATAGTGTATCTTTTTGTTCAGTTGTACAGTGATTGGATTTTAGTTTTTCAGCAGTTTACTTTTTCGCTCTGATATTTGTTTAGCTGTAGTTTTATCCTTACAGGTTGGACGCTTCGCCTATACTGGTTTTTCCGTATAAGTGGCGGATCTGTTGGCAAGCCCGGGTCGCAGTTTCGACCCCGGGGCGTGACAGTACATGCTCTACCTCCCCCGCCGGTTTTTCAGCCTCAGGCTAGAGGCATTAAGAACGACGAACGAGCCTCAAATCAGGGGCTTGCCCAGAATCAAGCTGACCAGTTTGGGCCACCACCAGCAAACCTAATAATGGTTGTGCAATCAATTCCGATGGCGCCGCCAGTGACGGCACAACAGGCGACACCTCTCCAGACGGCATATCCGCTGGGGGCAGTACAGTCGCAAGCGGCTCCTATCCCAGTAGAATATAGGCCGATAAGAGACCAGACATCGGCTACCAGTAGGAAGCCGCTTTCGGTTTATCTACTTCACCCACTCCGTCGGTTCATCAATCCCAAGCTGGGGGCAAGAGAGCTAGGGGGCAGGCCCCGAATTTAGGACCTATCGAAAATCAGGCGGATCAAGTTACCGCGCATCCTGTAAATGTAAATCCGGTACAGCCGGCGGTCCTTACGCCCCCGGCAGGGAATGCTGAGCTACATGCTTAGATCGGAGAGATAATAAAGGACGCGTTCGGCACAGAGGCCAGACCGGCTATACGGCCAGTCTTCAGGTCCCCGTATCTCGCGAATGTGGATGTGGAGCACCCGTACTTGGCCAATTGGAAAACGCCAATGTTTGATAAATTCTTGGGTGAAGTAGCTGAGAACACGGTCGAGAATATTGACCGAGGATAATTCGGTCGTCGACAATAAAGATATAAATTCGGTCGATGCTAAGACGACCGAAGGAGAGAGTGTTGGCTCACGAGGCCAAGGATGAAATAAAAGGAGATTAGCCGATAAAGATTGACCACATTGGAGCCGAGGGAAAGACCGGAGGAAGACGAAAGAAAATAACATCTCCTTCGTCAAAGAGGGTTCGGCACACGAGGAGCCGAATGGTCTTAGTGAAAGTGAGATTTCGGTCGATGAGGCTGAAATCTATGCGCCTGAAATGATCAGAGATCGCTAGCTGTATAAGTGTCAGTTGCTAAAGCCGACCAAGACTCAAGAGTACAAGGCTCGGGCGTCGGTTAACATGGTCAACACGAAGGGAAAGAAACTGATGCAGAAGCCCGATCTCCCCGAAAAGAGACGTCGGCACGAAAGATGCCTCGGCTTTACATCCGATGTAAAGCCGAGATGACCACTGAAGATTGTGTTGAGACCAGAATTTTCGCACTTGAGCGAGTGACACGTGGCGTCTACCGTCATCTAAAGATATCAGTCGACGGAGGTTTGAGTCAACAAAGAAGGACTCGTGTCTCGATTGAGACCGGTCTCAAGCGCGAAAGAGTGTGTCACGCGACATACGCCAGTCGGCCAAAGGCATCAACCGACAGAAAAAGCGGTCGAGATAAGGAGAACATCGTCTCATCCGGAGTCGACTTCCACCGAAGACGAAAGCTAGACCGCTCAGTCGAGTGACGAGGAGGTTGAAGTCAGAGTCAATTCTCTGCTGCTCAAGCCGAAGAAGGAAAGACTTTGAAAGGAAAGAGCGCGGGATTCGGGTCGCAAACCCCGTAACGGACAAGCGGCACCTGGCATTGGAAAGCGCCATGAATCACACTTCGACGCAAAAGTTAGGGGATGAATCTAGACGGAAAGCAACTACTATCCTTTTAAGGAGAATCATTTAAAAAAAAAAAGAGAGATAGTTGAGAATTTTTCGATAACTTCCCCCAAATCACGCCGATTATTTCAAATCGACGATTATACGCATGGTTCGGGAATGTATAAATATTCGAACTATCGAAGAAGAAGGGATCCTGCAACCTCGTAAGCTAGGACCACCCCCCTGCTTTTTCGTATCTTTCATATCTGCATTTACTGTTTTCCTAGATAGATTTACCGTATTTCCTAGGAGTAGATTATTTGTAATTTCTATCCCTTTCCTTCTCCTCGTATCCCCTTTCTATGCAATACAATTCCTAATCGGCTCCTTAGCCGTGTAAATTATTTGTCTCTTTTCTCTGAGTCGGCTACTCTAGGCCGGACTCAGTCTTTCTCCACCTCTATATCCCGTTTCCGCTAATCTAAGCTGAACGGTTGCGAGAGTTGCTGAAAAGAACCAGGCCAACCGGATCCCTCCTCTATCTGATCGCTTGATCCATTAGCACGCGGCGCATTCACATTTAGAGAGTCAAACGAACACCCATGGGGCCTATCGGCAACTGACATTTTCGACCCCAATAATCTTTTTGGCACGCCCAGTGGGACCCATAGGTAACTCTTACCTCTCCCTACCGAAAAGATGTCAGAGATTCTCGGAACCAGCGGGAGGTCGGCACTAACAGAGCTGACCTTGTCTTAGCTATTCGGGGCGAATGACTCACCCCGTTTGTATTATTGAGTTTGTATTATTGAAATTTTTTTGATGTTTTGAACCTTTTTGTACAAATTCTGATTTTTTTTACTTAGAAAAATATTCTGCTGTAGTATTATGGTTAAAGGCGGCGAACTATTCACCGTGTCCTTCTTTGCATTAGAGGCAGTGAATAATTCACCACGTTTAGTGTTTCTGTTAAAGGCGGTGAATAGTTCGCCGCCTTTAGTGTTTCTGTTAAAAGCGTTGAATGGTTCACCGCCTTCTTCATTGGCTTTGTGAGGACCCGAATTCCCACTTAAAGTCTTATTGATAGATTAGTGGTTTCTGGGAGTGTTTGTGCGCGTGTCGGGCTCCGAAAAAGGATTCCTGGTGAAATGAGAGCAAGATTGCTTATCAGGAGGCCCATATTGGGTGATTGAGGTTTTTGCGCGCGTATTGGAACCAAGGAATTGACCCGGTACGAAAAATGGATCAAGTTTACTTTTTCGAGAATTTTTGAGAAATTTTAGAAGTGGAATTGGGCCAAACGGACTTCGGATTTGGATTCAGCGCGCGAAAACGATCAAAATGGACTATTTACTTGTATTTTTCGGAGCCCGGATGACCCGGCACGAATTTCGAGGCAGCTTGTACTGTTTAGGCGCCGGCGGGTGGCGGCGGATCGGGCTCGGGCAGGCGGCGGAGCGGCCGCGGGCAGGCCCGTGGGCGCGCGGGCAGGCGCGCGGTCCACGCGGCCGGCGTGCACCGTGGGGCAAGACACGTGGCATCTTGTGAGTGGCCGGTTCTGTAGGCGCGGTCCACGGACTTTGCGCGGGTGCACGGTGGACCAGGGGTGGACACGTGGCGGCTTTTGGTTGGCGGGTCCTGGTGCGCGCGGTCCACGCGACGGGCGGCGGCTGCCTCGGGATGCGTGTCCGACACGGGGCCGCGGGCGGCGCGTCCGCGCACGTGGGCGCGGCGTGGGCGCTGCCGGGCGACGTGGGGGCGCCACGTGGCGCCCCGCGGTTGGCCGGGTGCAGCCGCGCACGCCTGGCTGTCGGGACACGCGGCGCCGCGCGGTTCGCGGGCGCGCGTGCGCCGGGCGCAGGGAGCGCGGCTGGGCCACGTGGCGGCCTGTGGTGAATTCGGGCGTGCACAGTAACGGGCCGGGCCCGTTATTGTAGCAGCCCGAATTGTTTCGGGCGCCTGGATGTTGGGCCCGAGAGCCCATTTGGCTCCTTTTCTTGTTTGGGCCTATAAATAGGCACTTTGCTTGGGCTTTTTGCCCCTTTTCTCGAGCTCCCCTGCCCTTGGACCCTTCAGCAAAGTTGAAGATCTTCGTGTTGCCCATCTTCTGGCAAAGGCCCGGAATGTTTGGAAGCCGCGGCGTCGACGATTTCGGCATCGTAGCGCGGAGCGACGATCTTTCATCGGAGGCCCGTTATCGCCGCATTTTGGTCTGAGAGGTCCACAGAGCTACTCCGAAAGTATTTTTGGACGATTTCTGGGCGTTGGATTCACGAGAGGTACGTCTTCGACTTTTGTGTTGATCATCTTGCTAGATTCTGAGTTCGTGGCATAGTTTTCGAGATATTTCTAAGCCACTGTTTGCTGGTGGAGTTTTTGGACAGCAGCCCCTTGCCGAAATTTTATCTCCGCACTCGAGTGTCGGATCGAGACGAGCCTGTACACTTTTTGCATCTACTCGTCGCGAGGATTATCATCGTATTTTTCTGAGATTTTTTTGAGGCTTGCCCGAAGGTATACTGTTTCTCCTTTTACTGTGCAGAGTTTTACAGTTGTGTGGTTGTGAGTTTTTGCGCGCCTGTACTGTGGAATTTGTAACTCGGCCTACGGGGATCGGAATTGGACATGCAGATACCCGTTTCGAAGGTCTCGACGCGAGGATCGCCGTAGTATTTTTATTGGAATTTTTGGAGCATTGTTTGCAGGTGAAAAAGTGACATCTTTGTGGCTGAATTCAGAATGTAACTTATTTGGGTAAATTGTGGAATTAAAGTGTATCTGATAGCTGTGTGTTTGTACCAGGAGGTTTTGTTCAGTGTCTTTGGACTATCGGGGCTGTGGATTAGTAGAGATTGTTGCTTCTGGTGTTTTCAGCTGTGGAACCTTGGACAGTTAGCGTTTTCAGGTGGGTGGCCCTGTCTCCAAGATTGATGGAATGTGCATTAAATCTGCTATAGTAGGACCATGCATGATAGTGATATTCTTGTGTAGCATGCTAAAATGTGATAGCTGATAATTCTAGAGTTATTTGATGATCATGCGATCTTTTGTTTCCTACTATTTGTAAAATTATTGTTATCTTGGAACTTGACCTAGCGCCCCCATCATATGCTGCATGTGTAGCCAGACCAGTAAAAAACTCCAACTTGGGCTAGGTTTATTCTGTTTTAGACATCCACACTTCTTTTCTTTCCTGGACATAGTGTTACTCGCCCGGGTAGTGGGCCAAGTGGTCGGGATTCTTTTAGTGTGGGACGCATTTTACACTCGTGCTTGGGAGCAGAGTGGAGTCTGGTAGATGTAGTTGGTTGTTCATCTGTGGCGGGAGCCGTTTGGGTAGACGGCGGTCCCGGGATGTTTTGGTTTCTTGTTTTATTGTTGCTGCTGTGATAGTGGCAGCTGTATACCAGTGTCAGCAGGACCTTGAACCCAGAATCTTTTTGGACACACATATGATTTTAGTCAACCAAATGTTTTCTTCCAAGCATCGTAGGGTCGCCGAGTCTGTTCTTGTTTGATTGGACGAAGGCATTAGCTCTTCGAGGTTTGGATATAAAACTTGTTTTCAACTGTTTTCCTAAAAAGAACTAAAAATCATTAAAAATGAATTTCTTCCAGATCAAGTGGCTTTCAGTAAGAAATATCACATTTTTCCTATAAATTTAACCACTCGAGATGATTCGAGTGGTCTGGGTTCCAAGGGCTGCCTTTTTCTTTGGGACGAGAACAACGAGAGGCTATGCCTAGAGCCTGTTCTTGTTTGATTAGGGTTGTAGGTTCTAGTCTTTCGGGGTTCCCGGACCCTTTATTATGTCTGTTGTGGAGTTATCCTGTCAGTGAGTCTGCAGGTTGGATTGATGTTCTGTTGTTGGGAACCGTCGGGATTGACGGTGGTCCCGGGTCGTTGAGTGTTGTCCGACCAGTTTTGTTAGCCCTGAGTGGTGGGTTGATCCTGGCTGTGGAGTATCTCCAGCCAGTATGTTTTGTGCTGTGAGTTGTTGGAGAGGCTAGTGTCTCGTGTTTCGTGAGAGCTGATCAGCTGTGTCGTCGAGAGTGCTCCGACTGTTGTGCGAGATGTTTGAGGATTGAGTCCTTCCGTTCAGAGCGTGAGCGTGGATTTTGACTATAGCCTGCAGTGCCACCTGAGCGACGGAGTGCGCGGATACCTTTTCCTCAGTGGGGTCGTGCCCCTCGAGAGCCACGCCCGGGGTGGATTAGTTACTTTTTGTATTGCGACTTGTCGACATAGTCCCTCTGGCTGGCCCAGCGTTGGCAGCTACGGACGCCCTACGTCAGTCCAGTCCTCCGGGATGTAACGGCAGTAGGTAGGCGCAGGTTTGACTGGACCCGAGGAGGCAGTCAGGTAGATTGGGTGATCTAAGTTGAGGGATAGTAGATGCACCATATTATCATCTGTTCCACTTTTTGAGCATCTAGATAGGGGCATAGTAGCTGTAGGGTTATTCCTTTCCAGCTCTTTCCTTCAGTATTTCATTTGTTACTTCATGCCTCTAGTAGATTTAGTGGGCAGACCGTTGGGCTTGTTGACGGCACCCACTGAGAACTATTGTGGGATGTAGTTCTCACACCCGTCGTGGTGTCTTTTTTTTCAGGGACGTCTGCTCCTGTTCCTGCTGCTCCAGCTGCTGCTTCTTCAGATCGAGGTAAGGGAGTCGCGAGCTAGATCCCTACCAGTCGTCGTCCAGAGAGTAGATGTACCCTTATTATTTTGAGAGTTTCTTATTGAGAAACCTTGTAGTGAGGTATAGAGTTGTACTTTTCTGTTTTTATTCTGAGAGACTTATGTACTTTTGGTGAGGCTTTTGAGTTGTATATATTTTATTTCTAGCAGTTTATTTCCAGCTCTGATATCTGTTTAGTATAGCATCTTTCTTTTGCAGGTTAGACGCTTCGTCTATACGGGGTTCACCGTATGGGCGGCGGATATGTTAGCGAGCCCGGGTCGCAGTTTCGACTCCGGGGTGTGACAGGCGTAAAGGCGATTCACCGACTTTAAGACACTTATGCTGGGGAAGGCACCGAAGGCGGTGAATGGTTCACCGTCTTCTTCATTGGCTTAAAGGCGGTGAACGAATCACCGTCTTTAAGAGGTTTAAAATGCGTTGAAGGCGGTGAATCGTTCACCGTCTTCTTCACAGACTTGAAGGCGGTGAACGATTCACCGCCTTCACAGTGTTATTGTGAAGGCGGTGAATCATTTACCGTCTTTTAGAAGGCGGTGAACGATTCACCGCCTTCAGCCCGTCATACCTCCGTAGCCCCGATATGGCAAAAGAAGGATTAGTTTTACAAATAAATTTTTTTGTAGGGTCCTTTTACAAATTATAAATTTTTTAGGATCATTCTTTTAAAAAATCCTTAGCAGAAAGCAAGGAAATGGCAATGGCGCCTACAGAGCGTACCATCGACGGTACGAAAGGAAGAAAGTCGTAGAGTCATATTCATGTGCACAACCTCTTTCAAAGAATCTATGAATGTGCATTGGAATCCCTTTTGTATTCTTCCTCAAATATGTTAGATACCCTGTTTTGGTGTTTCGATTGAAATACCCATAAATACCATAAATAGTATTTTACGTGAAAATAGTATTCTTGTTTATTTTGATGATCCACGATGAGTAGTTCCGTAGTTCCGGAATTACTAAATATGGGACCATAGAGGTGGATTCAATCATAAAAAAAGAAGATTTGATTGAGTATCGAGGAGCAAAAGAATTTAGTCCGAAATACCAAATGAAAGTAGATCGGTTTTTTTTCATTCTCGAAGAAGTGCATATCTTACCGGGATTCTCATTAGGAATGTCAACGGGTCGGATTCAGGCGGATTTTTAAAAATCTAAACCCGAACCCGACTGCATACCCGTAATCCGAATTCGAATTCGAATCCGACGGATTTTAAAAATTCATATCCAAATTCGAATCCGACAAAAAATTTAAAATCCGAACCTGAACCCGAACTCGAACCCGAATCTGAACTCGAAAATCCAAACCCGAAATAATTATTTCTCTTTTTCTCTTTACAATATTTCAAAACATATTATATTAAATCTAAATATTTAAAATATAAATTTAAATATAATATCAAATATTTATATACATATATATTATATAATGTAAAATTAATTCGGGTTCGGGTCGGATTCGAATTGGGTGCAGTCAAAATTTATATTCGAATTCAAATTCATCAGATTTTTATTTTTTATACCCGTATTCGAATCTATATTCGTTTAATATCGAGTAAATTCATTTTGTACGAATTTAAATTCGGATAAAATTTTAATATTTGTATTGATTGACATTCCTAATCCTCATTAATAATGGTCCGGAACAATAGTATCATTGGAGTAGATACACGACTGGCTTTAAATACAAGAAGCCGAGTAGGCGGATTAGTCCGAGTGGAGAGAAAAAAAAAATATGTTGAACTTAAATTTTTTTTCTGGAGATATCCAACGGATCACACCTACCAAGAAAAAGTATTTTGTTTTGGTTCGATTTTCCAGTTGGGGTTGGGCAGAGCGAGGTAGGATCACAAGAACTGTTCGAGCTGAACTTTCATTCGACTCCTGCTTACTAAAAGGTTTTTATTTTACAATTTGCATTCATAATTTTGATGGGTTATTTGTAATTTTTTTTTTTTTTTTTTTTTTTTTTTTTTCTTTTCTTTGAAGGGTGCTAAAGGAGAAAAGAAAGTCCTGTTGTCCTATCCCCAATAAATTTGAACCCTCTCACTGTGCGAGCTCTCCTTTCTCCTCCCATGGTGATCCCCTGTCGCCTCCTCCTCCTCCACCCTCACCCTCACCCTCACCCTCTTCTCCAACCAACTCCTCAACTCCGCCGCCACCTCTCCGCTGCCACCTCCTCCGCTCCTCTCCGCCGCTGCAGCCTCTCCCCCCACCTCCCCTTCCCTTCCACCCCTCTCTCTCTTCGCCCCACCATCAAACGCCTCCCGCGCACCCAAACCCGAGCCTCCTCCTCCTTCTCTCCCTCCCCCATTTTCCTAACCCTAACCCTACCCCCACCCTTCTCACTCCTCTCCCTCTCCCTCCCCGTCCCCTCCCCTCTCACCATCTTCAAGCGCTCCCTTCTCCTCTCCCTCTCCCTCTTCGCCATTAAGCGGTCCCTCTCCCTCCTCCTCAACCCCTTCTTCTGGACCTACTTCAGCCTCTCCTGGATCTTCTGGCCATGGATCCTCGCCCTCGCCCTCGCTGTCGTTGGCCTCTTCGCCCTTCGCAGGTGCTCCCTCGGCTCCGCCACCGCCCTCGACCAGCTCGCCATTGTCACCGCCGCCTCCGCCTGGCTCACTCTAGTCCCCCCGGCGCACTTTAATGGCTTCCTCGAAGGTTGGCCCCTCGCCCTCTTCCTCGTCTACCACTATTTCTTCTTCTTCGAGCCCTCCGTTCGCAGGCGCCTCTACGGCGACCTGTACCCCCGCGATCACGATCCCAAGTGGAATATCCACATGCCGCAGCACCTCCAGGTCGGATTCGCCGCCCTCGTGATGATCGGGCACTGGCTCGCAGCATACGAGGGGCCGGAATTGCACCTGATTCCGGGGGGTTGGGCCAATTTGGGGATATGGGTGTTAATCTTCATGGTTCTCTTTATGCGGTACCACTCGGTGCTCTACCTCGCAAAGTACTCCGAGAAGGTGGTGGTGCCCATGGCAGTGGTGCAGTTCGGCCCTTACCGGTGGGTGCGGCATCCAATCTACGCGTCCACGATGCTTCTATTTGCTGTTCATTGCATTACTCTGCGGGCTCCGCTTAGCTTGTTGTTCCTTGTTGCTGTGTGCTTGCTTTACTATGGGTGGAAGGCGGATGTGGAGGAGGCTCTCATGGTGGAGAACTTTGGGGAAAGATACACAGAGTATATGAACAAGGTAAGGTATAAGCTGATTCCTTTATTGTATTAACCGGCTTACAGGTTGTAAAATTTTGTGCTTTGTGAGGTTAGTTGAGCTCCTTTCATTTTGTAGGTTGAGTTTTGAGAAAAACTGTGGTGTGAGATTGGTTATTTAATGGTAAAGAAATCTATGTTATTGTGCTTCCGTCTTCATCTCTTGCGGTGTGTTCTGGTTCTCATGTAGAAGTGCTGTTTGAGTAAATATGTTTGGAAAAAGCACCAAGAGCACTTCACTAATCTCCATGTACTTTCAGTTGCCGGTGAGAAGCAGAAACTTCAAATTGGAGCTTCTGCTTTGGGGCTTGAAAGTTCATTTCGGCTTCCAACAATGGGTGGAAGGTCCAGACATTTCTTTTGTTTGGCGAATACTTTAGACTTCTGGCTCTTTTGTAGAGAATCTTTTCCAAAAGCCTAGTGCTTAACGGAGTTCTCGACGAATTTATATTTCCTAAGCGCCGTTTGTGATTCCTTGCTGTTCTTCTTTCGGATGAAAGATTAAACTCTACACTCTATGTAGTTCTCTCTTTTATCAGACCTACCTCTGGGAAGGGAGAGAAGGAAGCAGCAGAAAGAGGTGCTTCTTTTCCACTTTGCAGTGCACCTTATAAGGACTAAGCAAAGATTTGGAGTAAGCTGATAAATAATAAAAAATGAATATGCTCTTTCAGGCATGAGTTTCCCTTGATTGCAAATTATAGCCTCTGATGACTTACGGAGCAAATGATACATATTCACTATTTCACATATCATTAGACTGTTTCAAGTATGAAGTCGAATGAATGGTGAAGTATTCTTTTTTTCTACATTGCTTTTCTCTCCTTTTGCTACTTGCAAATTTGTATGTTTTTCTTAACTGGTCTTATATCTTCCTCAAAATGATAGGGCTAACCATGACAAGAGTCATTGCATTTGAAGTTCATTTTGCAGCCTCTCAACAAATTCACTTCTATAGGTATTTTATTTCATGCCATGAATTAGCTAGTTCCTTCTTTTTCATATTGTTGCCATTGTTCTCGCTTGTCTGAATTCTTTTCATGGCCAGATGAACCTTTTCGAAATTCCTCCTAGGTTTCATGAGCAAAGTTGCAACTAGTAAGACAGTTGGGTACTAATGCGTACTTGGTAAGTTGTCCCTCACCCTAACTTAGCTGTGACTAGGAACACTTCATAAACTTTGAGAGGGTAGATGACAGATTGAAGAAGCTGACTATGGACCTGTTTGGCCTTATGGTTTGAGCGACATTTACATTACACAACATGTACATTAAAACATTTTAATCCGTTTGGCACCGAAGTGTGTTAGTGTTCCCTATATGAGGTTTCTGAATTTTGGCCGCAAGCACCACACGAGATGCTTTTGTCCAATGGAGGGCGTTGTATAACTGCCTTCAGGCCCTTGAATGTGCCACAGGCCCAAGCAGGTCCTATAATAATGTCTGCAAACCTTCAGCCTGACAAACTGCAAAGTCTGGCCAATTTCATATTGTTGAGCAGCACCTGGAAGATAATATACTTCTCTTTGTTACATTGTTTCAGTTTAAATGTGTCAATATTTTGAACCATCTCTGTTTGGTTGACCGGATTGAAATTTTTGCCATACTGATAGGGACTTTGCAGTCTGAGAAAATTTTTTGTTGACGACAACCTTTGAAGTAGGGGCAAAGTGTATGGATAGCCCTAGTACCTTTATGATGTTGTAGGTTGTTCCCTATACTTTTGCACTCAGACAATTTAGTCTCTGAGCTTTCACATTTATTTACACTGCAGTCAAGAACCGAGGTGCATAATATTTGAAGTTCAGATACAAATATTTTAGCAAAATGTACAGAGACCGAGTCACACTACCCCGATAGTACAGAGACTATCCGTACATTTTATTTTACCCTTAAATTAGATTTTCCATTCAGTAATTTTTGGTTATTTATTTCCTGATAATCGTGGTATCTTATGAGTCACAATAAATCTTTGGACTGTTGACATCCAATACTGGCTGATTCTTCTCCTTTGTTAATTAAATATCTATCTATATTTATATAATTTTGTTGTTCTGTGAAGTTATCTGCTTTGTTAGAGCAAGGCCTTCAGAGAACTGAAACACATTGTGGTCACTAATCAGCAAAAGCCTACCTGTTTCTTTGAGCTAATGATAACTAGTTTTACCTGATCCTTTCACCGAACTCCTAACTAATACAGAGTTGAATGCTATCAATCCTCATTGCACATCATGAAAAACTTCAAAATCTTGGACTCCATTCCTCGCATTTATTCATCGAGAGGTCTTACACTGACTCATATGAAAGTTTGTTATAGTATTCTATTGCATTCGAGGATGCATTTAGTCTAAAGTATGTAGGTGGCGACATTAAGTCAGTTTGATTTCTTTGAAGAGTTCTAATTACTATTTTTGTAGTTGTTGCTGTTATGTCTGTCTAGTGAATGTGTGTAACTGTGAGATTATATATCCTCTGGAGCTGCAATTAGATCGTAAAATAATTTCTGATTTTATCGAGTGTTTGAAGTGAAGACTACTGCAGTATATGTATTCATAATAAAATCTCAGACACTGGTTTTCTTTTCGCCTAATTATCTTGTGCTAACACATAAACAAGTGCTTAGGGATGCGGGAAATGGTTGTGTTGCCACTGCCTTATTTCATCTAAAACATAAGTTGTTTACCTCGTTGTCAATTTTTATGCACTTTATTAGCAAAGGTTTTATGGTGTTGTGAAGCTCTTACGAATTTTTGTCGGAAATGCCAAGAAGAAAATGTTAGAATTGTGTATTGTATAAATGTCAAAGAACAAAAAAAAAAAGTGTTGTTTGTTAATGCCAAATTTGTGCATACAGTATAGTATTTACTAGGCGTTGCTGCTAATGCCAAAAGTGTATGTGAGCATTGTAATACTATTGCGTAATATTTACCTGTAAATGTGAATAGTGTATGTGAACATTGTAATTTGTAATATTTACGGATAAAGAAATTCTTTTTGATGGTTACTCTTTTGTGTGAGAGAGAGATTTGGTCGTGATTGTGGAACTCGCGCCGTTATATCAGGCTTTTGGTGCGTCCTCTCTCGCATTCTCACATTCATTTTCATGCTCTTGTGCGCCGCAAACGAGGGACGAGGGGCATGTTTGGTAACCTCAAAGCCGGGAGTGGGGGCGCAGAACTTGGTTGGCCCTGTCGGCCCCAGCGGAAGTGCTACTGCACGTATTTGGGAACTTTGTCAGCCCAGCGAAGTGCTGCTGTGCATGTTTGGGTCGAGCAGCAAAGCTGGAAATTGGAGGTGTGGATTCCTTTCTTGCTTACGGGCCACCACGAGTAACAGTCACGATTTCCTGCGCGGAACTAACTCACGGCTTTTGCAACTACACTGGGAGCTGGTGCAAAAGGCGAGATGCTGTATGATAAGATTCCAGATCTCAGGATTCATGTGCATCGCGCTTACTGAAATTGGTCAAAAAAAGTTTACGATAAACTTCAATTTGTTCTCATGGGGTTATCTTATTTTCATTTTATCATTGTGTGGTTCAAAAAATTATACTTAACTGTTTTGTAATTTTATTTTTATATATATTCAAAAAATTTACTGTCAAATAAAATAGCAAAATAATTGTTTTTAATAATTATAGAGTAGTTATATGTAATTTTTTAGACTATAGAATGGTAAACAAAATGGGTTAAACTATATACAGTTAAATATAACTTTTTGAACCAGAAGCCATAAATTAAAACTGAGCTAGACTACATAGGGGCAGATTGAAGTTTACCTGAAAGTTTATTAAAAGTGGATTTGTTCCTTCTGGACTAGTCAATATGGTAAATCTGTATAAGCAATACTACTTGTATGCCAAAAATTTAGGTGTATATTTTAGTAGGGTTAATTTTATATAGTTTTCTGTAAACATATTCAATAATAAATATATTTCTATAAAGTTTAATTTTTTATATTTATTTTTTTAAAAATTCTAAGTTGTTCATATATGTCTCTATCGTCAATATCCGTTAAAAAAGTGTAGTTAACCATATATTAAATACTTAATATTGTTTAGTGAGTAAGGTAAATTTTATCTTTTTATCCTTTTAGATATTACAGTTAATCATAAGTACATTTTTTAACAGTTAAAACTTTTGGAGGGAAATATTTATAAGAGCAAAATTGATATTTTATTTATATTCTGTTAAAAAATAAACAGTAAGCTAACAGTAACAAACTAGAGGGACATATATAAATAATTTAGGACTTTTGAAAAATAAATATGAAAAGTTGAACTTTATAATGATACATTTGCTATTCGATATACTTACAAAGAACTGTCTAAAATTAACCATATATTTTATATGTAATTCATCTAAGGGTTAATATTTTTTTTACTAGTCTTATCAATTTTTTTTGTTTTAATATAAAAATCCTTTTTTTTTTTGTTTTGTTTTGTTTTTTTTTGTTTTGTTAATATTAAAAATCCAAAAAGAGTTTCTAAACTCTTAAATGGAGGGTAAGATTTGTGACTTATTTTTGGATGTATAAGTTATATTTCTGTTGAAGACTGTATGCAGCAGCCCGCTATCATATAATTTTTTATTAATCTAACTCATTGAAACAACCATGATAGTTAATTGAAACAGCCTACATTAACCAACAAATCTATTCTATCCTATACATATAATAAATCTCGGGTTCTACGTTGCCAATTTGTCGCTCTCTCGCCCCCTCCCTGCTTGCCCTATTGCCTTTGTTTCTATCTCACCTCCCCCTTTCCTATCCCGCACATGGTTTCCCCTATCTCCCACTCCTCCTTCTCTCCGCTTGCCTTCTTCCTTTCCTATTTCTTTGTACACGTAACTCCTCCCCTTTCTCCCGCGGCTCCCCCAAGCTGGAGTAGGCGAGGACAACGCCATGCCTGCGATTGTACGACGTGTTCTTGGTTTGCTCCGCTTGTTGTACTCTCTGCATAACTTTTACATGCTTTATACTTACAAATTTGCTTATATTTATACTTATACTATTCTCCTACATTTCCTTACAATTTAAATTTCCCTTGCATTTCCACCGATTCTACATGTGTATGCATAATTGCATATGTATATATTGTTTGCATTTCATTATGCTTTAAATTTAACTGACATTTATTTTTATAATTCTGCACTGATATGTATGTATGCATATATTGTTTACAATTCGAACCAAATTATTCTCACTTTACTGCTTTTATTTACTTTGAACTTACAATTTTGTCTGCTCCTATTCTTAGAGGCAATAGGAAAGAAAGCTGTATTGTAAAGCAGGTAACATAACATAATATGAACAAATTTGAATCGATTGTATTCTATCATTCTTCAATAGAACTAAAGTGCGGTAGAGAAAAATTCATATTAGTTTTCCGTCATTATATATTGTTTGATGTTGTAATATCCTAGAATTTTGTGGGAATGTTATTTCATAGTGGTTTTGTTAGAATGTTTCATTATACTAACTTATTGTGATGCTGGCGAATTTTGTATTAGGTGATTGTAAACTGAGGATTCCTAGTGCGAAAAGGGCTACGTGGCGATTGGCACAAATAACGACCTTTTGAATCTGGATATTCTATTTCTTGCTTGATTTCCTATATGAGCATCAAAGGTTCTTTTTGGCACTTATTTTGGATTGCTTGGATATATTACTTGAATCTATGATTTCCTACTCTTTCTTTTGATTGAATCATTTCCCCCATGCTGAGAAAGGTTCATGGAAGCACTGATTATGGTTCTAACTGCAAGGATGATTTGCATATACGGATGGTTTGCATATATTTTGCCCATCCTTTTCGTTATCCTCATGTTTGCCTTCAATTCCTGAGAATTTAGTGAGAAATAGTGGAATCTCCAAATACTTCAAATTGACTGTGCGAGATTGGTACATAAAGTACTGGGTAAAGTAGACGTGTAATTTATTTGGTTCGCAGTATTTAGAGTTCAGCTTGAGGCATTTGGAGTTCAATTTGAGGTATTAGGACTGAGTAAAGTAGATATGTAATCTATTCAGTTTACTAATTGTTGAAATTTTGGTTAGATGTATAATCGTGAGATGTATAGCAATTTGAAATTATTGCGTCAAATACTTAGATGCCTCAAGAGATGTATAATCGTGAGGTCACTTGATTTAAGTTTAGGCTGAGTTTCAAATTGTTATTTACCAATAAAAAAAGGCCAAAATTTTTGGATGCTCTTTGAGGTAAGAGTAAGATTTTTCAGCATAGCATGATTCTGTGGTTTTGTGATATCCAATTGTTCTTCCTCCTGTTGTGCTGTAATATTTTTTCCCTGCATGATGGTGTGCCTCAGCCTACAATTTGCATAAAAAATAATGTTGCCCTCTATTTCCTTTTTTATTTGTCACGCCCCGGATTTTCAAAAGCGGTCAAATTTTTTTTTTTTAAAAAAGAAAATCAGAGTTTGAAACATATCCTAAGGACGCGACTAGATCCGCCACGTGCATAGGAGATTTCCAATCCAAACGAACGGAGTCTTTTTTATACACGCTCGGCTAGACATGTCCAAATAACAATATTTGCATTCAGATTTTTGTCTTCTAACAATTTAAAACTTAAACATCTAAACATTTAATAATCTAAACATAATCCATCACATGCATAATATCCAGATAACTACTAAAGTCATAATCATTAAGTAAATGAACTAAAAATAAATCTAGATTGAGCAGCTATCACGGGACGGTACTATCACGATATCCTCACATCATCGCCCCGACGCTTACCACCCGACTGAGCTGCAAAATGGTCACCCAAGAGTGTGAGACACAACTGAATGTATCTCAGTGGGTGAAAGGCAGTAAAGCAGGTATAGAAGCAATATAGCAGCAGGTATGAAAAGCAGGTATATGAACTGATAAACATATACTGAAATTGTAAATAACAGGAAGTAATAGTTGTCAACTATAATCATGCATCAGCATAGTAGTAATTGTCACGCCCCGAATTTCAAAAAGCAGCCTAAATTTTCTTTTTTTTTTTCAATCAGAATTTAAAATATTTTCCAGAGCATGAGCAGATCGTCACATGTATAAAAAATTTTCTGTCCCTTTGGACAGAGCCTTTCCTATACATGCACGGCTAAGCACCTACAGCTATCATCAGAGTATTCTATACTAAACATAAGTATCACAGTTCTTTAACATTTAACTAGTCATTTAAGTATTATTACATTAATCAGTTTCACAATAATCTAAGTCATATTATGCTGCAAATAGAAATATGTGGCGTCTGTAATGTTATCAGGGGGACAGCACTATCGTGACAGCCTCACCAACATGTCTCGACATTCCATCACCCGAAGGACTTGAAAAATGGTCACCCAGAGGTGTGAGATACAGTATAAGTGTATCCCAGTAGGTACGACGGGCCGAGAAATAGCAAATCGTATCTATTGGCATATAATAATCAGCGAATAGTAAATGATCAGTAGGTAAGGGCAGATATAATAAGTAGATAACTGAACGAATCATAATCACGAGACTAAGCATGTAAGGGAACAGAAATACAGGTGCTAGAGCATGCTGAAATAGATATATAAATCATAATCACAATACTGAGCATATTAGGGTATAGGTGCTAGAGCATGCCGAAATAGATATCTGAATCATAATCACAATACTGAGCATATAAGGGTACAAGTGCTAGAGCATGCTGAAGTAGATCTCTAAATTATAATCACAATATGGAGCATATAAATGATGCATCAATGATAGAAACTTAAGTACCTAATCGATGCCACTTTTGGTCATTGGGACCTCAGGCTAAGCTACCATAGAGCACTAGGAACTCAGGCCAAAGCCACTTTTGGTCACTGGGACCTCAGGCCAAAGCCACTTTTGGCTACCCAGCAGGCTGACAAATACTCCACACCCGCAGATGTAATACGGGTTCACGGGTCTCTCAACAGACCACTTTACCAGTAAAGAACGCAGGGTGGGGGATCAATCCAACGACGTATGTGAAGTACAGCAGTGCATGGCGATCATAATGCTGATGCTCAAGCTCACGGTCCACAGATCGGGTAATCGGCAACAAGCTGAGAATCCCAACAGGGATGCAAGTATACTGATAAGCATGATAAATGTCCAGGTACAATCTGATATCTAACTAATGACCAATCAAGCATAGTAAATGTTCAGATATAATCGATATCTAACTAATGTCCAATCAAGCATGGTAAATGTCCAGATATAATCGAGTATACTGATAATCAATCAAGCATGATAAATATCCAAGTAAAAGTTAATAATGATTAATCAAAATAAGAAAGCTCAAGAATAGAATTTGGGCTATTACAAAGTATAGGGGTCCGACTAATTACGGTACCCCAGAGGGCCGAAATGATAAAGTCCGGACCGAAGAAAACCCACCTCAGTGTAGGCGGTCCAAAACTCCGCTGGAAGGCTCGCGGCCTGGAGTCTGACTGCTAGGACCTGGATCATGTATACTAATCAGAAATAGACTCACACATACCCAACTCATAGACTCACTATGCACAGAAGGCTTAAACCTGGATCTTTTCCAGATTCTCGAAATCTGTCGGAAATCTGCTGGAAATCCGTCGATCGGTCAACTATGACCCGATCCTCGCCTACGGGTTTTCGAATTCAGCGAAACTTGACGTGCGGCCCCGGAACGCTTCATTGAAGACGTTCGGGCTATAACATACTGCTGGGTGTGACTCTAAGCTCGACTGGTGCCAAGATTACCAAAATACCCCCGAAAAAACCAATTTTGGTTTCGGGAGTCGCCAGCAACTAACCAAAGCCACTGGATCCACCAGGACAACGCTGGGAACATCTGGCAACAATAATTAGTTGCCGCAATTCCTCAAATTGCCCGATTAATGCCAAGTCGCCGATAAACCGGCGATTTTGCTGATTTACGGTCCGATATCTAGTTCTCGCTCAACGAAAACCGTCAGATCTCCAATGAAGGGTTTAGAGATCATGGGCACACAACCCAAGATAGCCCATAAGGTCACAATTGCATTTAGACCCCTAGGATTTACAATATTTGCATAATTACATGTATTTTAATGCCTTTTAAGTTCGCATTACTTTCCTAAACATTTTTGAACTGAACCGAGGCCACCAGTAGGTGGGCCTCGACGTACTGAACACCGTGCTCACCATTTGGGAGCAGCACGAGACCCGAGAACAACACTGGGTATAACTATTATTGTGCTAATAGGCTTAGGTTTGCCATTTTGACTCAAACACATGACCATTTCCAAAACTTAAGTGAGCATCCTGCTCAGGAGGTCGAGAAGATATAGAGGCTCACCTTAGAGAAGCCACAAAGCTACTGGAACAGCTTAAGGAGCAACCTAGCTCTTCCTAGGGCTTGGCATGCTTACATTAGCTATCCACTCAACCAAACCCTAATTTAAGGTGAGCATCATGCTCAAAAGGTGGAGGAGGTCCAAGGGCTCACCATCTGAGGGGTTGCTGGTCGGCCGGAATAGTCGCCGGAGCAACCTCGGCCATCCCACAAACACCACAATCTCAGCTTGGGCCAACTTAACAGAACAAGAAATCTGGAGCAACCTAGCAGCAGCTTCAAAAGCTCGAGGGAGATGCTCTGGGTGCAACCAGCACCAGCGCCGGCGAGCCATGGCAGCGGATGGCCGGAGAAGCCAAGCTTGTGGCTTTCTCAAGGCAACAATGGTGGATGGCCACGCAGGGAACTTAAGGTTCATGCAAGGGTTTAGGCTGCCCTCCCTCAATGCAGGGAAGCTTTCTGGGCGGTTGGCCGGCGACGGGGAGCGGCGGTTGGCCGGACTCCATGCTTGCGGCCAACCCAAGCTCCAACAATGGTGACTTCATGCACAGAGGGTTTGGGTCACATGCAAGGGTACCAGTAGGTCACCCTTGACCTTGTGGAGCTTACCGAGGGCATGGCCGGCGGTGGAGAGCGGCGGCGGCGGCGCCGGAGCAAGAAGCTCGGCAAAGCTTCTAATGGCCTGAAGCTAGGGCACGACACCACCATCTCCACACTGCACCAAGTCCTCTCAAACTTTATGGGAAGCTTGCATGGGTCCAACAGAAGAAGCCCAACATTTTGGATCTTGGCCAAAGTCGCCGGGAGCGCAGATAGCTCGAGGCGGAGTAATATTAGGTTTTTGGCGGTGCAACTCCCCCGCCGGCAAACCGACGCTTCCCCAGGCTCGGGGCTAGGCAGGGAGACTCCCCAGGACCCACAGAGCCTACTGCTACGCTTCCCCGGGCTCGGGGCTGGGCAGGGAGACTCCCCAGGACCCACAGAGCCTACTACTAGTGGTCTCGGGCCAAGAAAACCCAGGGCTAGAGAGAGAGCACTCACCTCGCCGGAGTTGGAGAAGACAGGAAGAAGCAGGGTTCTCACCACCGGCGTCGTGCGGCCACAGCAAGCTCCGGGCTCCCTCGGGATTGCCTTCTGAAGGTAGGAGGAAGTCTTAAGAGGCCTAGGGAGTGGCCCTCTAGTGTTTGGTGCTTTCTCCTTCAACCCAACTCGAGAGCAAACTCCTTCATGCATAGGACTTGGTTTTTCAGCTAACCAGGTCTCGGGAGGTGGCAGCGACGCTTGGGGAAGGCTGAGGGAGGTGGAAAGGTGGTGAGGGCCTCAACACCATGGCTTAAATGCTTAGTTCCAACTCCCCAAGAGTCACCATGGCATTTAATGTGTAAAAGATGGAGTTTTTGCAAAAAGGTCCCTGTACAAGCACTCCAAATCCCCAAGGTCCTTACTGTAGGTAACATTTGCATAGTTGTCCCTCTCCAAAAAGTCTTATCCCATTCGATCCATGAAATATAGACTTTATTGCAAAATACCAATATTTTTACTATTTTTTGTGTTTTTCGAAGCACTAGGGTAGTCAAATTGAAAAATGGACCTCGCCATGACATCTGGCTCGATGAAACCTATCGAGTAGCGATTTTGGTTTGTTGAGTTTAAGCTTCGATGATTTCTCGATCCATCTTTAATAGTGTATTTTACAATTTTACATGCTTTTCGATGCCCTAGGCTCGTCAAATATAAAAACGGATTACGCCATTGCGCTCAGAATGACGAGACCGTTTAGATCGAGTATCTGGATCGTCAAATTCGGACTCCGTATGGTCGATCGGCCGACGTTGGCCGGAGAAAACATTATTTTACAAGGTTACTATTCACATCTTAAGTTATGACCCTTCTTTATTTTGCAGCATTTTCGAGGTGATAGGCTAGCCAAACTGAAAATCGGATCATGCCATCTTATTCAGTTCAACGAGATGGATCAAGTGGCGATTTTATTTTGCTGAGTTCGGGTCGGGATATGTTAACCGGGAGACAGTAGTTGCGAAAACGCCGAAAATTATAATTTTTTTTGACTTATAGAAATTCCAAGAAATAGATTTAAATTCAATTTTCAGATTTAAAATTCATGGTTACTACAGTAATCGAATATACCAATCATATGCTACTGTTGGTCACAAGGACCTCAGGCTAGTGCCGAACCAAGCCTGACATGTACCCCACACCTGCTGACTATAACAAAGGCTCAGTATCACCCGATCTGCCGACTATAAAGGGGCTCAATATCACCCGGTCTGCCGACTATAAAGGGGCTCAATATCACCCAGTTTGTCGACTATAATGGGGCTCAATATTACCCGGTCTGCCGACTATAAAGGGGCTCAGTATCACCCGGTCTGCCGACTATAAAGGGGCTCAGTATCACCCGGTCTGCCGACTATAAAGGGGCTTAATATCACTCCGGTCTGCTGACTATAAAGGGTCTCAGTATCATCCGGTTTGGCGACTATAAAGGGGCTCAATATCACCCGGTCTGCCGACTATAAAGGGGTTCAGTATCACCCGTTCCCACAGGTGCATCCATATATAACGGCTCATGGGTCACATAGACCACTCTTTCGGTAAAGAACACTACTGTGGGGGATCAACCCACTGGTGTACATGAAGATGTACAACTGGTGCATGACGATCTCAATGTAGATGCTTAAGCTCGCGGTCAGGAGATCGAAAATACGGCGAATAGCTGAGAACTCCCAAATAGGATATGGAGTAAATCACAATGCCAACAGATACAGAATGACAATAATATCCTCCTACTCTATCATACATGGTAATCCAGAGATAATGACAATGTATAAACGTAGTAGTAGGAGATATATCACTAAGCGACTAGTAAGTCATAACCAACTCACGAAACATATACGAGTCAAGATCTAGAAAGCCGGAGACTTTCAAACAAAATCATCTATACTCACAATGCCAAGTAATGCCACAATGAACCATAACCTTCTACTCTATCAAGCATGTCAAGATACCAATATATATGTCGTAACAACAAGATATCCACCTACTCTATCATGCAAGGTAAACAGGCATAATGAAAGATATAAAATAGCAGTAGGTAATATATGGCAAGTACAGTCTAAGAGTGTCTGATAACACTGATCATGGCATATGTGTATAAACAGACAAGCAGATATGAACTACTATGATACTAAGAGTGTCTAATAACACTGAGTATAATCAACACATGTGATATAGCAGAAATGCAATAGTAAGGAAGGGCTAGAAAGGCAACCAAAGGGGTCCAATCAACCACGGTACCCAAAAGGTTACTCTATACCAATGCTCGAAGTGGAGTACCCACCTCAACCCAAACGGTCATAATATATGCTGCTCAACTAGCGAGGCAACTCCTGAGTGCTCAGCCTCAATCATAACCAACTGTCAGCAAATAACTCACTCCTACCCAACCCACAGACAAACACTGTACAACAAGACTAGACCACTGTAATAGGTCAAGGTCTTGGAATCCACCAGAAATTTCGATAATCCACAAATCAATCGTTATTGGTCCGATCAGAGCCTACAAGCTACTAAATTAAATGAAACTTGGCATGTTGCCCCGAAACTCTTCAGTTAAGACGTCTAGGCAGCCATAGTCCACTAGGTATAACCCTAAGTCCAAATAGTGCTATAAACATTGAAGTCCGCTATCGGAATTGCCGTTTTCGGCTCCGGAATTCACACACTGCTAAGCTCACAAATGGGGTAGATGAACTATCTAATCCGCGATCCTCTTACCTCGATCTGCCGAAGACGGCCCAACAACTCCCGTAGAGGACTCTGCAAAACGAAGAAGGAAAAAGGGGAAAGGACAATAGGGGTGAGAACTACTATAAAAACAGTAGCCTCCCCTAGTGGGTTAAGCCTCAAACTCTGACATACCCACTAAGTCTACCAGAGGCAAAGGAAAAGGAAAAGTGGTAAGGTAAATAAGCTGCTAAAATAGGAAAAACTACCACTAGTATGCCTCTAAATGCAGTATTGAAAGAGTAACCATATGAGGGCATTAGTAAAGAATAGCTGCCTGAACAAACCAAATCGATGGACCAGTAAAATTGGTACTGCCTGCTGTGCCTGCCATATCGGGTATGCCAGCCTACGCATAGCACCGATGGAAAGAAGAAGTCTCAAGGACTCAAAGCCTGCCTGTCGCACACTCCGGAGTGGCACTCGAGAAGAGCGACCCACACGAGTAAAGTAATAAGCCACAAGTAATATAAAATAGCAGGACTGGATCACGACTCTGATCGAAGTGGGAAACTCCATCCACTAATGAAACCCCGATCCCCAATCTGATGCAATAAAAACATCCGGTCAACCGCCCAATGTCCGCGGTCGCCGCAATACCCCATAAGTCCAAATCTAATAAAGTAATCAACATCTGGTCAACCGCCTAATGTTCGCGGTTACCACAATGCCCCACACTCCATAATCGAGTCTAACCTTTCCCAGACTCAATGGCCTCGACTACACTATCACAATCCCTGCTCAAACTCGAGCAACATGCATCTGAATAAAAAAGAGAACAACTAAGTATGGTTTCTCCTAAGTCAAGTCCTAATATGATAGTGTAGCAATAAATAGTGGCCTATCTAAATGTCCATACAAGCATACTATTGTCCTCTTTTAAAACTAAAGGAAAGTGTCCACTATTAATTTTACAAAGAATACTTTTTATACCACTATCCATTTTTATTCTTTTGCATAAAAGGTGATGATATAGTATTATGTTCCAACCATAATGTCCCGATTTAACATAGATCAACTGTCAATTAATTCGTGGGGTCAACACATGCGATTCTCAAATAGGATGTCAATTATTACTTTTAATCTAGGGGATCTCTAATATCCCTAGTGAGCAGTCAAAGGTGAGGTAAGCAACAACCACCCACCTCGAAATACGCAATCCACACCCAAAAAGGCTCCTCGCTGTCTGCAGTCCTCTAACTCCGCAACCTACCAAAAACAGTGCACTACTGCACAAAACATCACACCCGGTGTAAATACAACGGCCAAAAAAATAACATTTACTATTTTCCAAACAGTACGGAAAAAGAGGGAATTTCACCTCTGTGCAGTGCTCCAAAAAATCCAGAAAAATCACGGTTGCGTTCCTCGCGACGAGTAGATCCAAAACGAGTACTTATACGCCTTGATCCGATGCTCGTAGCCCAAGATAGAAAATAAACAAGCCTGCACTGTCCAGAAATTCATCATAGAAAATGGGGTCAAAGATGCCTCGGGAACCATGCCAAAAACCCAAAACGGAGCAAAACGGTCAATACGAAAATCGAATGCCTACCTCTTAGGAACACGCTGCCGCAAAAATCGTTCAAAAATTCCTTCGGGGCTGCATAGGGGGCTTCTCAGACTGAAAAGCCACGAAAACGGGCCGAAAAAGGGAAACGTCGAGGCGCACTGTAAAACCAAGATCGCCGCTGCCGAGCCTCTAAAAATTCTGGGAATCCACCACGAGATCAAGAACATCAAGGGGAACAACTCTCCTATAGGGCTCTCCCTCTCAATCTCTCTCTAAAGCTCGAAAAAAGTAAAAAGAGAGAGAGAGGAGGGGTATTTATAGGACAGCCAAGCCCACAAAAGGCCCATGTGGGCCTTTAGGATTCGGGCGCCCGAATCTTTCGGGCGCCGAATCCGCGCCCGACCCGGCCCTCAATCCCGCGCCCGGATTCACCCGGGCGACACGTGTCTCCGACAGGACAGCGCGCCCGGGCGAACCGGGCGCCCGGCGCGCGCCGCGTGGCCCTGGCAGCCCTGCGGCGGGTAGGTGGCGCCCGCCAGTGGCCGCGCCACGTGGCGCCGCGTGCGCTGCCCCGCCCGGCATGCCAGCCGGCGCGCCTGCCGCGCCTGCACCCGGGTGCGTACGGCCGCAGCCGTGCGCCCTCGCGTGCACCGCGCGCGCATGAGCCACCCAATCCGGGGCCGCTACGTGGCGCGTCCCGCTCCATGCACCGGCCGCTCGCTCCTGTGGACCGCGCAGCACGAACCCGCTAATGGGCGGCCGCCACGTGTCCCCGCCGGTCCACCGTGCACCAGCGCTACTCCCCCGTGGACCAGACAGCGTGCACCGGCCAATACCAGGCCGCCACGTGTCACCCGCCGGTCCATGGCTCCCCTCGTGCACCATTTTATATAGAAAACTTTCGGGTGTCCGTTTTTGGGCATCCGGACACAGGAAAATATAAGCAAATAGCCGTTTTGATGCGTTTTTCCGCGCTGAATCCAAATCCGACCTCCGTTTGGCCCAGATCCTTTTCTACAATTCGGCAAAAACAGCCGAAGCCCAAACATGATCCAAAAACCTCACTGGTCCATTCAAAACATTCCTTTGATGTATTATGGGCCCAACACACTAATAATAGGTGTTTCACACTGTGGATTCACGGAAAAAACTGCAGGGGTCCCTGGACCTCTACACATTGCCTTCTGATCTCTCTTATCAGATTCATGACTCTCGCCCTCGGCCTTCCTAGCCGGCCGCGTCCTTCATCCAATTTCATCCTTGACTGTGGTAGCCGAAAAGTTCTCCTGATCGGCCCTCCTTGGCCGACCTCCAACCTTTAGGCCCAAGTGAGGCATGGGTCAGTGATTCCTTTGATATGATCCTAGCAGGTCTGCGCTCTCGGTTACCTCAACCGAGAGTTTGTTGAACCTGACACCTTTCCAGTCGGCCTGATACGGGTCTCCCATACACACTTTCTCGTTCGAAGGTTGCGGGGACCTAAAAGCTGGCCATATATCCGGCCTGGCCTTTGTGCCGAAGGTGTTCTGGACATGGGCATGGATGTCGGCGAGCCCTGCCTGAGGGTCATCGGCTGCACCGGTGTGGGTGGCGGCCTGTATTGGCCGACCTGACTCTGAGGCGGTCCCTGCAGAGGGGTCTGCCCGCTATTCTTGCCTCCAGTCATTTCGGCGAGTCCAGCCTGAGGTACCGGAGTCATCAGCAGCGCCCGAGGATGTGGCGGCGGCCCGTATTGGCCGGCCTGGTTCTGAGGCGGTCCCTATGCAAGGACCTGCCCATTGTTCCTGCCTCTAGCCGTCTCGGCGAGCCCAGCTTGAGGCACCAGAGCCGTCGGTTGTACTGGCGGAGGCGGCGGCCTTGGTGGCCAGCCTGCTGCTGAGGTGGTCCATGTGGAGGGACCTGCTCGTCGTTTCTGCCACCAGCCTGAGGCTGGACGAACGACGGTAGGGAAGGTAGAGGAATCCCCCAGTAACTCTCTAGTTGATGGCTGATGTTCTACCCCATCGACCCCGTTCCCGTCTGGTGCGGAACTACTTGCTGCTGTACTGCCCCCAATGGCAACGCCGTTGTGAGGGGCACGCCCTACTGTGCCGCCTTTGTTGCCGCCGCCGTTTGGACGACTTGTGTCGGTCTCGGTGGTGGTAGGGTGGGTTGAGGTCCTTATAGACCTCCATGGCACGGTTCCTTCCGGGCCAAGAACTGCTGGAGTCGGAGGACACTGTCCTCCAAAATCGTGGGGGTGGTCGATGCTGCGTCCATAGCTCGGGCGCTCTTTTCGAGCGACCTCATTAATTGGGCCATTTGCTCGAATAGTTGCGACATGGTCGGCTCCGGTAGTGCCGACCTTCCGCTGGTCTTAGAAATTTCTGACATGTGTACTGCATGGGAGGTAAGAATTACCTAGGCATCCCACCGGGCGTGCCATAAAGGTTGTTGGGGCCGAAAATGCAAGTTGCTGATCGGCCCTAGGGTGTTCGTTTGACCCTCTAAATGTGAATGCGCCACGTGCCAATGGATCAAGCGATCGGGCCGAAAAGGGATCCGCTTGGCCGGGTTCTTCTCACTTAACTCTCACGTCCGTTCGGCTTAGATTAGCTGGAACGGGATATAGAGGTGTAGAAAGGCTGAGTCCGGCCTAGAGTAGCCGACTCAAAGAAAAGAGACAAATAATTGACACGGCTAAGGAGCTGATTAGGAATTGTATTGCTTAGAAAGGATCCGATGTAAGGAAGAGGAAAGGGATAGAATTAACAAGTAATCTACTTCTAGAAAATGCGATAAATCTATCTAGGAAAGCAATAAATGCAGATACGAAAGATATGAAAAAGCAGGGGGGTGGTCTTGGCTTACGAGGTTGCAGGACCCATTTCTCATCAATGGTTCGGGTATTTATACTCTCCGAACCATACTTACAGGCGCCGATTTGAATTATCGACGCGATTTAGGGAAAGCCTTCGTGAAATCCTCAACTATTTCTTTTTGAGTCGAAACCTTCTCAAATAGGATAATAGCCATTTTTCCGCCCAGGTTCCTCCCCTTATTAGCATGCCGGAGCGTGATCTTCGGCGCTTTCCAATGCTGGACGCCATTTGCCGTTCCTTACGAGATTCGCGCCCTAATCTCGCATTCCTTCCTTTCTGAGTCTTTCCCTCTTTGGCTTGGGCAATCGAAGGTTGACTCTGACTCCGGGGCGGTTTGATGTCTTTTTTCAGCCGAAGTCGATCCTGAATGAGATTATAATCTTTGCGTCGGCTGCTTTTCCTATCGGCTGATGCCTCCAACCGATAGTATGTATCACGTGCTACGTTCTTACGCAACCAAGGTCGGTCCGGATCGGGACGCGAAAATTTTTTGGTCTCAACAATACCATTATGACAGGTAGCATTCTTTCTGAGTGGAATTCAATTTATTTAAATTGATTTTGCTAACCTTATTATTATCTACCTTATATCTCTTAGATATTGTTGGGAGAATTACTACTGTCGGCGAAATCGCACACAGGTACATCGAGGAAACTCTAACTCCAATCAAGAATTTAGAGATAGAGGATTTGGTGTGACAGCCCAACTTCCCAAGGGGTCACCCATCCTAGAACTACTTTAGCTTTAGCACGCTTAACCCTCTTAACCTCTTAGGCCTATCTACCACCCAAAATGCTATAGCCGAGTTAAGTGGTTTAGCTATATTTATACCTTATATATAGGACTAATTCAAATCCTGGGTGTGTTACATTTCTCCCCCCTTTAAGTCCTGATATCGTCGTCAGGCTCAGGAACAGTCACAAGCACCAGGCGATGTGAGACTCATCTCGCTAGCCTTAGCCGACCTTGTGGAGAGCTACACTCCATCCATAACAGTCATTAGTCGGGGAGGCGCGCTTTACCCGCTATATAACATTGGCTTAGCCGAGACTCATCTCACATTTTCGGCTGGTGGTTGGCTCTGATACCAAATGTGATGCCCTAACTTCCTAGGGGGTCACCCATCTTAGAACTACTCTAGCTCTAGTACGCTTAATCTTCTTAACCTTTTGAGCTTAACTACCACCCAAAATACTATAGCCGGATTAAGAGGTTTAGCCTTATTTATACTTTATATATAGGACTAATTCAAATCCTGGAGGTGTTACATTTGGAGTAAGCAATTTCTAAGGCCAAATTATATTAGAATTATATTGTGTTAATTTATTTAAAGGTTTATGCTGAATAAAATATTTTGATTCTGCAGTAAAAATGTCCTGGCTGTCACATTGTGGGATAAATTTGTTATCTCTTTTGATGAAACTCGCATTTCAACCAGTGAAACTAATAGACCGATCATAATAATCATTGCCGGAATGACTCTCATAATAATTAAAGGTTAATATACTAAATATATTGATCTAATATTTTTTTTATAATATAATATAAAAAAACTCACAATGATTTGCTACAATTTTCTTTCTATTTGAATATAGAAGGGGTCCGTTATTAACATGCTCAGCATCAAAGATATATTACAACTTGGAATTTCTAAAAGTATTGTAGCTTCTGAATAGGTTCGACAATTAATGTGCAACTCACTGAATTCCTCCTCATTTACAAATGTGCTTTTGTTATTTCCTAATTTTGATACACACATTATTGTATGTAGCTTTCAACTGGAGGATAATTCGATTCATCGGATTACTTGCGATGAGAAATAAACTATTCCTCCTCAAGAAGAAATACATTTAAATAGAAAATCTATTGCTGAATTAATTGACTTAGATCTTACTAATATGGAAGTAAGCTTCTAATAATAGTAAATTCATCTTCTATGATTACGTAGAACTAATAAAATTTTCAATATAAACCCAATTTTCTCTTCTTCAAAACAACTAGAATAAGAAGTTTATATATGAGTGCAAAATTATTAACATCGATACGTTGTACGGCTGGTGGTACAAAGTATGTCATGATTGCAAATCAGCTGTCAAAATGTATGACGATACTTTTTGGTACTCGCATCGAGAAAATAATGACCAGTCTCCTGTTCCATGATAAATTTTTTATAATCCCTCAAATATTGAAAATTACTAGCTTAATATTTAGTGATTCACAATATAATATCCCTTTATTATGTATACTGGAAAAACAGCTATAAATTAAACGCCGTTGTTGATGATGGAAGTGGTGTGGCTAATTTTACCGTATTCGAAAATTAGCGCAAGATTTGGTCCGCCCGCGCAAAACTTAGCAGCAACAATTAATTCGGATAAATTTACTCTTCCTTCAGTAATTAAAATAATTATTAATCAAAGACATATTTTCAAGTGATGGCAGATGCACCAAAATTTACAACAAATATCCCCTCTTTTAAGGTGTTAAAATTTTTTACATTAAATAAGGATACAACAGGAAGAGGCATCAGTAAGAAAACCTTATTGCTAAAATCTGAAAATCAAATGTGCTCAACTCCTAGTAAAAAACAGGTACATGCTGAGTTGTTCGAAGAAGTTTTTTCCGATCACAAGCAGTTCTTCAAGGTGGTACAACTTTGTTACCATTTTGCATGTATATTATATATATTATTTATATTTATGTACTTCATATTGAATTTACCTGTTAACTGTTAATTGTAGTTTCGCACAATCATGTGACAAATAGTTTGAAGTACCGCGTGTGAAAAGACACTGTCCTAAGTAATATTTGCTGCAAAATTTTCTTTTCATTTAGAAAATAGCTTTCTACTCATTTATAAAATTACTAACATTAAAATATTGTATATGTAGTTCTGAAAAAGCTGATGAAGATTCAAGAGGCAACAAATGAAAAGTTATATATAATATGTTTGTAATTTTGTAGACACTCTCAGTATATACAATGTACCAATCATATATATATATTTGCCACAAAACATGATTACGTATAAAATATGTACTCTATTGTTAAAATATGAAGATCAAATGTGCTCAACTCCCAGTAAAAAACAAGTACATGCTGAGTTCTTCGCAGAAGTCCTAATTGCAGGCAGTTCTTCAAGGTGAAACAACTTTATTACCTTTTTTGCATATATATTATATATATTATTTATGTTTATGTACTTCATATTTAATTTACTTGTTAATTGTTAATTGTAGTTTCACACAATCATGTGACAAATCATTCAAAGTTCCTAGGTAATATTTGCTGCAAAAACTACTTTTCAATTAGAAGATAGCATTTTACTCATTTATAAAACTACTAACATTAAATTATTATATATATAGTTGTGAAGATGCTAATGAAGACTCCAGAGGCAACAAATGAAATGTTATATATAATATAATTATAATTTTGTAGATATTAATAGTATATACAATGTACTAATCATATATATTTGTCACAAAATATGATTATGTATAAAGTATGTATATCCTCAGCGTAGCGCGGGTTCATCATTAATTATATTAAAGGACGGTTGGGGGACCTCACAGTAACACCTGTACTCCCAATCCTCCCCTCTCCACTTCTCTCTATATATAATAATTAATTAATTATATATAGTTAATTTGTTTTATTAATAAATTAAGTAATAAAATTTAATTCGTAAAATGTCTATGTACAAAAAAATACAGAATTTAAATTTCTGTAATATAATTTTAGAAATATGGTGTATAATGTTTTATACATTTGATGTACAAAAAAAAAAAAAAAAAAAATCTTCCACTATCCTATTTTACTTTTCTCAGCTATGAGAAATTACTGGTATATTAGTAAACTGGATGCACCGAATCTATTTTTTTAATATTGGTATTATAAAATTAAAAAATAATCTAATATGTGTGATTTACACCATATACTATTTTTTTAATATCGATATTGTAAAATTAAAATATAATCTAATGTATGTGATCTACACATATAAAAACTCTTAAGTATAAAAAATTACGAACTTTAGAATTTTATAATAAAATTTTAAAAATTTTGTATGCAAGATTTATTTATACACATGGTGCATAAACAATTCTTTCTACTATTTTATTTCTCTTTTATTTATTGATTTATATAAATTATTTTAATAAATTTCTTTCAAAACTTTTTCACATGTCTTCATAAAATAATTTAATTACTAAATAATTTAATTACTAATAAGCTACTATATAAATTTAGGTTGCACATATACCACCAATTTCAATTATTTTTATTTAAATAGATTTAATTATTAAATTATTTTTATATAACTTTATTTAATTAATAATTAGACTAATAAAATTATATAAAAAATATAAAAATATCAATTAAAATTTACTATTAAAATATTTTTATATCCACAGCCGGTCTTCTCCTGTGGTGCATAAAAATGTCAATAGTATAAATGGTACTATAGTCTTATTTTTAATATTAGGACATTCAAATCAATGGTACATATTATTAGAAGTGATCTTTGGATTTGAAATTCCTACAAATAAAATTTCACGACGTCCTTATCAAATCATCTAAACATTGCAATTTTTTAATGGCTGATGCGTCTAGTTGGATACACGAGTGTTGGCCTAAACGTCTAGTTTGATATATAAGTGTGTAACGGAGTTCAAAATAGAAGAATTCAAAATAGAAAACTCTAGTTTGATATATGAGTGTGTAACGGAATTCAAAATAGAAACTCTTTAAACTAACTATATCAGGTGAAGTGATCTTAAATTAGATTCCTATACTCCTATCTTCAATTTAAATAATAATAATAATAATAATAATTATTCTGCTTTATTTTGGCACGATTTTTTTTTTTTTTAAAAAAAATTTGTTTGATTTGGACAGATTATTCTGCATTATTTTGACCTGATTTAATTACTAAAAGATGCTAAAAAGCTTAAAAAATAGTGGATTGTTGATTTCAATGGCCTAATATCTTACAGAAGAAGGTAATACCAGAACCCCTGGACTACTGATAGTGTGCAATAGCAGTGTTGAGGAAGGAGCCATTTTGGTAAGTTCTTTCACTTAAACGTCTGCCGAATCTAGCTCGCCAAATTTGCAAATATAGCTCAAATTTTTTTCTCTCTAATTTTTGAATGTTGTTTACAACACAACATTAGCACACAAACAATTCAAACTTGCTCACAATACTACTCTTTCTTTGCAAAACAAGCGTTTTAAACCGTGCATTGAGGATTCAGCAACTAGTTTATCTTTTGGATCACCCGGATTGGGAAATTGCTTAGTTGAGAGAGAGAGAGAGACAAAGGCGCCAAAACCTTTTCTTTGCATATTCCCTTCCTCCATATCTCCAAAGAAAGATAATCTATAAAACTTACAAATACCCTCCGCCAAATCAGCCTGGTATCCATATAAAATCACTGCAGCTTTGTTCCAAACAGCTTTAGATATAGCTAATCTTAAAAAAAAAGAAAAAAAAGAAAAAAAAAAAAAAAAAAATCCCCTCAATAAGAGCCCTCCCAACTTGTGCTTGATCTAAATAAACTGATCAATATAAACTATACACTATGTTGTACCGCCGGAGCCCTGCTTCACCCTGTTCATAATAATCCCGCATGCTGAACGTCTGCAACGAAAACGCTCTGGAATCCGCATAGATTGCCGCACCCCTCCATGCATCCAACACTGGATCTGATGCCCGCACGACCTTCAATGGGGAGAGGTACGGCCGGGACTGCCGGATTAGGGCCTCGAGCCGGGGCACCAAGCCAGGGAAAAGGGAGCTGCCACCTGTTGCGAGAATAGAGCAGGCAATGCGGTCTTTGACGGATTCGTCGATGTCGGCCTGAGCAGATAGCCTGTTTAGAGAGATGGCGGCCATCTCATCAAGGCCAGCCTGGTCAACTCCGACCATGCTCGGTTGGAAGAGGACTTCCGGGCAGCGGAAGCGTTCCATGCCAAGAGCGATTTTGTAGTCTTCGGCAGTAAGAGGGCGGGAACGAGGAAGGTGTTCAGGGAGTTGGTCGGATTTTGGCACGAAAGTAGGGTCTAATTCCTGCCATACAAGATGCTAGAGGATCATGCAACTATAGTTTAATAGTTCAAATGGGTGATAACATAAATTGCATTGGCAGAAAATTCAAGAAATCTTTTGCACTTCCCCAGAAAATTTGCAAAATTGCACACATTTCGATGCAAAGTTCATAGTCGTGCATGGCCTTCAAACCTTATTTGTTTGCATGCCCGACCAAATAGGAATAACTATGCAGAAATAGTTTTTACTAAATATATACCCCTGATAGGGGGTATAAATAAAGTTCTCGGGGTAGTGTATGCCAATACCAACCTTGCAAGGGAAATGACACAATTGCGTATACCCCTGCAATCTTTTATAGCATAAGGCAGCTAGTCTTTAAACCAAAAATTAAATGAATATGCAATAGTTGAATATCACGGGAATAAAACATAAATAAAATCTAAAAGATAATCAATTCAAAGACAGAAGAGAAAAATTTTAGTAATCGGTAGCAGAAGGAATGAATGACTACCTCCGAATTCAAGACTTCAATATCAGTTTGCTAGCAGGTATCTAGCATATAGACGTCTAAAACTAAAGGCTCCCTCCTTAAGTTGACACACCTAATTCTAGTGTTATGAGAGTGGAAGAAGTGCACCACGGATGCAGAAAAAATAGATTGCAATATTCCGTGACATGGACTATCTCACCAATTTTAATAGAGTTGACTCAAGATAAGGCGAAATTTTATCTCATGCTAGATAAAAAAAAGGTTGGATGCATGACAACTAGAAGCATGTTCAGTCAAAGATGAAAGTAAAAAACTAATAAATTAAAGGAAATCAGATCAACACTAAAGTACCAATAACAATGCTGAACTACTAGTTAATTGAGGATTGTTGTATAAAGCACCAAAGCCTGACATTAGAGTATGCACCTCAAGATAATCCGAATTTGAGTAGACACTAAAAGAACATAATCAGATCAGAAAATTTTTAACAATATAAGAAAGCTACGCGAATGTAAAAACTAAACTAGAAAATGTCAAAAAATAAGGCTATTTTAGAGGACGGAAAAAAAAATCACCATTTCTTTGATTTTGTCATTTCGATTCACTTTTTTCTTCTGTAGTGCCCTTGGCTGAGATCATTGGTGTATGAATACATCACAACATAAATGAGGGGCATACCCATCCAGGAAAAGATTTCTTCTTTGACCCAAAGTTGCAAAAATGAAAAAAAATCTAGTACATGAAAATTGTAAAATCTACAAAAGCAGTGGATTCTCTAACCTGGAACTTAGGGATGATAATTAAACTACATAAACACATCAAACTATTGACATAGCAAAACAATAGCACCATGAAACTGACCTGGAGCTTGGACGTAACACGAGCTAGTTCAGCTTCATCCTCCTCTTGCCCTTTGTCATCATCATCATCATTGTCTTTACTCATAAGTTTATAGACCTGCCAATCTTCATCTCTGGCCCCAAAAGTGTCCTCACCCTTCCCTCGGTCAAATGCTGCAGTTGTCAGAAGCCGCATTCTTTCCCTTTGAGCTGCACTTAAACGCTCACCCCGCCCAACAGCGCCTGATGAGTGACCATTCGAATGGTGGCCGTTTGTTTTTTGTCGCTTCCTTTGCTCGACTTTCTCTAAGAGTTCTTTATATCGAGAGCGAAGCTCTTCAAGATATAGCTCTGGGTTCTCCCTGCATTTGAATAAAGTAGATAGAATAAGAACCAAATGGTACTGATTAATGCGAAACAAACAGACAACTATATTGAGCTAGCTATTGATGATTCAACTTCTTTGGAAGTAGTGTCTTCTCAGAAGAGAAAGCCCACAAAAATGAATGAGATATTGTCAAAGAGAAGTCTTTTCAAGAACTCAAGATCAATTGTGATGGTTAATTGATTTTTAATGTCAAGTGCTAAAAATATACTCAACAGGTGCTTAACAGTTGTAGACAACCAAGTCATTAGGTTATAAAAGGATAATTATCTTGTTAACTGCACAGAATCCTATTCAACCAAACGAAACTTGTAGCAGGGGACAAAGGAAAAATTGGTGGGCATTGTAACTGCATTTGTATCAAATCAGTTAAAAACATATGGGCAACATACAAGCGCTTCTCTTCATCTTGTTGATTTTGTCTCTCCTTAAAGGTTTCCTCTTCAAAACGCTTCTGTTTAGCACGCAACCGACCCTCCATTGTAGTCTTGAGAAATATCTGCTTCTTCTTCTCTTTCAGCTGACTCCCCAAAAAGTAATGAAACGTCAGCTAGAAGGTCAGAGATAATAATCTTTAATTTCATCAAATACAAAATAGTTTCGCTCTGATCCTCAATGTATGAGTTTGCATAAATTAGTAACTAGTAAAGCCATGATTACAGCCAGTTTAGCCCACTCTTCTGATGCACGTAGTAGTGCTTTTACAAAGAGTAGGTGTTTAGATCGAGCATTCAGCACACAAATGCAGCCTCTTCATTTCCACAGAAAAACAGAAATAGCACATTGAAGCACAAACAAAGAATTGTCGCTTTGATTTTATCACTTCTTGGGTGGTGAGTGAGTCCTGCATAATCTTGGCCATATGGGCCGTTATATTGGTCTTTTGCACACATATTTCTGCTAAATCATCTATTTTGCATGCATACCCCTATAGAGTCTGAAATTTTCTTATATGCCAATGGAAACTGTAGATTCTTACCAAAATACTGTTACCTAAACTTGAGACACATCCAATTCATTAGAATTTAAAACGGGTATTGTCGTTAGTACAAGGACCTGAAAATTGAGTTTCTGAATTCTATATATGAAAATTTAAAAGTAAATATGTATAGAACTTGCTTCTACTGTCACATATTGTGATCTAACTACCTAAACTTTAAATTTTTTTATTTTAATACCTAACCTTTTAATTTATTTGATTTGAGCAAGTTAATGACTTTTAACTTCAAAATGTGAATGCATCATTCTTAACGAGTTTAGTATCTTATGCAGTTCACGTAACTATAAATTCATTAAAATAAGTAATTAGCTTAAAATTTGAATATGCAGAGTCATCAAATCAGTCAAATCAAACAAAAAGAAAAATAGGGTACTAAAATCAAAATTTTGAAAGATTGGTTAGCTGAACTAAAATGATCTAGTTTAGGTAAGTTTTAAACATGCTAAGCAAATTTAGATTCACAAGCGCATATATATATATCAAGGATTTAAGTGCCGTGGCACGGGGTCGTGCCGAAAACTTGCCGGCACGGTACGGCACGGTGCGTGCCGAGCCGTGCCGATGAGTGCCGGTCACAAAAAATACATGCGTGCCGCCACATAATGGCATGAAATATTTAATTTCTTTAGCAACAAAATTTTTTAATTGCTTATTATGTATCTTTATCAAATATTTTGAACTTTATTAAGAAAATACTTATAATTTTTAAGAAAAAAGGGTTTTGAACTGTGTCATTGGCACGGGAGCTGTATCGTGCCGGTATCTTGTTGGCACGGGTACGGCACGATAGATACGGCCCGTGCCGATGGATACTTAAAACCTTGATATATATATATATATATATATATATAGAGAGAGAGAAGAGAGAGAGAGAGAAGAGAGAGAGAGCTTATATGCTTTTAAAAGCACAAGCCCACCCATACTTGTAAATTTTTTACCATTGGATTTGTATTGGGATCTGTATTTTTTACTTTTTCTTTCTCTCTCCTTAGTTGACTTTACAATAGCACAAATCCCAATACAAATCCAATGGTAAAAAATTCACAAGCATAAATTGGCTTGTACTTTTAAAAGTATATAAGCTCTACTCTCTCTCTCTCTCTATATCTCTCTCTCTCCTCTCTCTCTCTATATAATATATAATATATATACTCTCTCTCCTCTCTCTCTCTATATATATATATATATATATATTATATATAGAGATAGAAGAGAGAGAGAGGAGAGAGATCTAGATATATATTATATATATATATTATAGATAGAGAGAGAGAGAGAGCGAGAGAGAGAGAGAGAGAGAGAGAGAAGATATATAGATATATATATATATATATATATATATATATATAGAGAGAGAGAGAGAGGAGAGGAGAGAGAGGAGAGAGAGAGAGTTGGGCTAGAATACTATCGAGTAGCCAACGGGCTCTGTTGCTACCGATTTGTTTTCGATGATGGAGTCTTCGAATCGACGATCGGCATTGTTGAACATGATCTAAATCACTTGAAATATCTATAAATCAAAATTTAAATCTTTTTGACATCATTGACCTAATGATCAAAGGGTTGCAAAATTTGCAATTTTAATGGTAGATATGAGGCGTTTTCTTGTTTAACGGTGTAAACAAATCTAAATCAATTGAATTCTGGGTAGAAACCTCTTTAAACTATTTAAAACAAGATCTATAGTCTTGATCTCGATTACAAGAATCCTATCGTGATTTTTTGAAGGATATTTATTTTTAGCCGTTTATTTTTGTGCCCACTTGATGCACAAAAGAACAATATCGAAAAAACATGAAATTTAATTTCTAGATACTTCCGGTGATCTAGATCACGTTCAACGGTGCTGATCTTTGATTTGGAGGCTCCATCATCGAAAACAAATCGATAGCAACGAAGTTCGTTTGCTACCGATAGTATTCCAGCCTAGCTCATATATATATATATATATATACATGTATATATATAGATATATATATACATGTATATATATATAATATATACATGTATATATATATCTATATATACATGTATATTATATATTATATATACATATATATATATATATATATACATATTATATATATATACATATATATATATATATATATAGTTCGGCTACTATGCTTCTAAAAGTACCAATCAATTGGTGCTTGTAAGTTTTCTACCGTTAGATCTATCCCTTTGATTAATTTAACCGTTAGTGTTATTATTTCACCAACCACCTACTAAATCCAAGGGGCCCATTATCATCCTAACCGCACATTCTTTCATCTAAGGGCTAAAAACCTACAAGCACCAATGAGTTGGTATTTTTAAAAGCATAGGAGCTCAATTATATATATATATATATATATATATATATATATATATATATATATATATATATATATATATATAGTCCGGCTACTTTACTATTAATAGTACTAAATTATTGGTGCTATCAAGTTTTCTACCCTTATATCAAACCCTTTGATCATTTTCACCCGTTAGATTTTACTATTTCTCCAACCACCTATTAAACCTAAGGAGCCCACTATCATCTCAACCACATATCTTTTAATCCAAGGGTTAAAAACTTAATAGTACCAATGACTTGGTACTATTAATAGTATTCCAGCCTAGCTCTCTCTCTCTCTATATATAACTAGGCTACTATACTATTAATAGCACCAAAGCACCAAGTCATTGGTGCTATTAGATTTTTGACCCTTGGATGAAGGGATGTGCGGTTAGGATGATAGTAGAGCCTAGGGTTTAGTGGGTGGTTGGGAAAATAGAATGATCTAATGAGTGGAAATGATCAAAGGGGTAGATCTAAAGGTAGAAAACTTGGTAGCACCAAGTGCTTGATGCTATCGATAGCATAGTAACCGGATTCTATATATATATATATATATATATATATATATATATAGAGAGAGAGAGAGAGAGAGAGAGAGAGAGAGAGACTGGCTACTATGCTATCGATAGCACCAAACACTTGGTACTATCAAATTTTTTGCTGTTAGATCTATTCATTTAACCATTTCTACCCTTTAGATCATACTATTCCACCAACCACCCACTAAACCCTAGAGGACCGCTATCATCCTAACCGCACATCCCTTCATCCAAAAGTCGAAAACTTGATAGTACCAAGTGCTTAGTACTATTGATAGTATAATATCCTAATTCTCTCTCTCTCTCTCTCTCTCTCTATATATATATATATTATATGAGTTCGGCTACTATGCTATCGATAGCACCATGCATTTGGTGCTACCAAATTTTTCGCCGTTAGATCTAACCCCTTCAACCATTTTTATCCCTTAAATCATACTATTTTTCCAACCACTCACTAAACCCTAGGGACCCACTATCACCCTAACCGTACATCCTTTTATCCAAGGGCCGAAAATCTAATAGCACCAAGTCATTAGTGCTATTAATAGTATAGTAGCCTAGTTCTATATATATATATATATATATATATATATATAGTAGAGCTTATATGCTTTTAAAAGCATAAGCCCGTCCATGCTTGTGAATTTTTTACCATTGGATTTGTATTGAGATTTGTGCCTTTTACTTTATCTTTCTCTCTCTTTAGTTGACTTTACAAAAGCAAAATCCCAATACAAATCCAATAGTAAAAAATTCATAAGCATGGATGGGCTTGTACTTTTAAAAGCATATAAGCTCTAATATATATATATATATATATATAGAGAGAGAGAGAGAGAGAGAGAGAGAAGAGAGAGAGAGTTCGCCTGCTATGCTAACGATAGCACTAAACACTTGATGCTATCAAGTTTTTTGCCGTTAGATCTATCCTTTTGACCATTTCTACCCCTTAGATCATGCTATTCTACCAACCACCCACTAAATCCTGGAGGACCACTATCATCCTAACCGCACATACCTTTATCCAAGGGTCAAAAACTTGATCGTACCAAGTGCTTAGTACTATTGATAGTATAGTAGCCTAATTCTATATATATATATATATATATATATATATATATATATATACATATATATAAGTTCGGCTACTATGCTATCGATAGCACCAAGCATTTGGTGCTCCCAAGTTTTCGCCATTAGATCTACACCTTTAACCATTCTCATCTCTTAGATCATACTATTTCCCCAACTATTCACTAAACCCTAAGGGCCCACTATCGTTCTAACCGCACATCCCTTCATCCAAAGGCCGAAAACCTAATACCACCAAATCATTGGTGCTATTAATAATATAGTAGCCTAGTTCTATATATATATATATATATATATATATATATATATATATATATATATATATATATATATATATATATATGATAGTGGTCCCCTAGGGTTTAATGGATGGTTGGTGGAATAGTATGATCTAAGGGATGGAAATAGTCAAAGGAGCAAATCTAACAGCGAAAAACTTGCTAGCACCAAGTGCTTGGTGCTATCGATAGCATAGTAGCCGAACTTGATAGCACAGTAGCCATACATACATACAAACATATATATATACACACACACACACACACACACAGAAAGAGAGAAAGAGAGAGTACGACTATTGTGCTATTAGGAGCACGGAGGCCTCCGTGCTCCTAAGCCTTTTTTCGATGATAGAACTTCCGAATCGAGGATCGGCTCTGTTAGACTTGATCTAGCATATTTGAAGTATCTAGAAAATAAATTGTGGTTTTTCGTTATCTTAATAATCGTAAGGACTCAAAATAGACGGCTAAAAATAAAAATCTTACAAAAAGTTATGATGTAGCACTAAAATTTTCGATGCGAAATATTTATCTTGCCGAAGATAGTACAAAGAATTTTCCATCACACTGATAAACATGTAAACGACATACATCAACCATTAAAAATTGTTGATTTTGAACCCTTTTGATCACTAGGTAAATGATAACGAAAAACCACAAACTTTATTTTCTAGATACTTGAAATATGGCTATCGAGAAATAAATGTATGAATAACTGTTCAAACTCCTTTTCACTCTAAAAGCACTCTAATGAAGCCGATCATCAATTTGGAAGTGCCATCATCGAAAACGGCTTAGGAGCACGGAGGCCTCCGTGCTCCTAATAGCACACTAGTCCAACTCTCTCTCTCTCTCTCTCTCTCTCTCTCTCTCTCTCTCTCTCTCTCTATATATATATATATATATATATATATATATATATATCAAAAACCACATATTCAATTTTGGTTTCTTGACATACCCATTTTTTGGTGGGATATAGAAATTTTCATCTAGGAAATTTTGTTTTCCTGCAGTTTCCCTATTCTAACATGCTTTCACATGGTGCACGGTCTATATTCTATTTGATGCATGGTGCGCTACATGCATCATGTTCATTCATTACTACTAGTGCAGTGACCCGCGCGATGGGACGAGTAAATAATAAAAGCAAAATTATAAAATATTAATAAGTTTTATATTTATAACTTATTGATGCAAATCTGTATGATTAAATTCGACCGTTAAAAATTAAAATTATAGTAAGGAACTTATATACTTTGGTCATTAAAAAATTTTAAAAAAATCCAACAAAAGATGATATTTTTTTATAATATGATCTACTTAAATCTTATTTGTATACAAAAATCAACAATTTATAATCATTCTTAGCCTTAACTCTAATTTTTATAAGCACCTTTTAACAATTTTATTAACATCTACTTTTTAACTTTAATGTAATACAATAATAAAAATATATATGTATGATACATGATAAAAGTATTTAAGTGGTTTATCACCACCTGAAATATTTTGTTTTAATATCTCCAAACTTCCATTTGTCTATTGTATAACTGGATTAATATCTTTTTTTTTCAAAATTTTCTTAATTCATGATATTTCTTCTTCTTATTTATTAAAAAATTAGATACATTTTGATAAAAAAATAATAATAATTATAAATATGTTCCAAAGGATATTATTTTTTTAAAATGAACATATAACCTCGTTGACCTTTTTTATGAAGTAAATAACTCTATTATCCTAATTGAATAGAAAATAAGTTACTGAGCTTGTACTTCAAATTTCTAACTATGACTAAGTAATTAAATTACCAAATACCTATTTCTAATAAATTATTTACCAAATAAACTTTTTTACTATGTAGATGTAATAAACTTCAAAAACAATCAATATTTTTATTTAATTTAAAATCATACTTGATTAATTGTAAGAATAATAAATAATTTATCATACAATATAAATTATAAAATATTCGACAGTTTAAGAATAAAACGATATAACTTATTAATGCCAATATTTTAGATAAAATAGAATAACGTAAAAAACAACAATAAACAATATAAAGAATAAAATAGACAAACTTACCTTTGGACAATTTACAATAACATTCATGAAAATATTGTAAGATTCAACAAAATGCCTATATTGTTTATATCTTTTTGACAACAAAGTAATGATATACATTAGTCATAATCAAGGATTTAAGTACCATCGACACGGGTCGTATCCACCGTGCCGTATCGTGGCAACAAGATACCGGCACGATACAGCTCCCTTGCCGATGGCACAATTCAAAATCTTTTTTTCTTTAAATTAGTAAGTAATTTTCTCAATAAAGTTCAAAATATTTGATAAAGATGCATAATAAGCAATTAGAAAATTTTGTTGCTAAAGAAAATAAATATTTCATGCCATTATGTGTCGCCACATATATTTTTTGTGACCGGCACTCATCGGCACGGCTTGACACGTACCATGCCGGTAAGTTTTCAGCACGACCCCGTGCCACGACACTTAAATCCTTGGTCATAATATGAAGTAAAAGGAGAGAGTGAATGGAATGATTGCTCATATTATATGCTAATATTTAAATGTAAATAGATATGAGAATAGTATTATAATGTAACGATAGCATTAATTGGTTTGGTAACAACCAAGTGATATAATAAAAATATTTTTTTTCATCTTCTATAACCATTTTAAATATATTTAATGAATGAGAGAGTTCTAATTCTAAAGATAGCATTAATTAGTTTAATAACGGATAGAGAATATAATGAGAATAAAATGAATGGTAATAGGACAATTATAAATTCAAAGGTTATAAATCTACAAAATTAATAATTCTTAACTTTTCATCTTCTATAACTTAAAAGTAGAAAAGAGTTTTTACCTTTTCATCTTCCATAACACTTGAGCAATTGGGATGTATTTATTGTTTAAGGGTATTTTCCAAATTAATAATTATTTTCTATTATTAATGATTATTGCTATACTTATTATTTACAAGCGCTTCTAAATTGCTTAGCACATGAAAGAAGATCAAGAGTTGTGATTGGAATAAATGATAGTAATTGCAATAGGTTTAATTATAATTCAAAATAAAAATTAAAATTAAAAAACTAATTTTTTTTTTAAGCATATAGTGAATAACTTAATACATAAGTTTTGTAACATTCCTATTAAATAGCTTGATGCATAATTTAATAGACTAAAATGTATTAATAATCATTATTAATAATTAATAATCATTATTAATAATTAATAATCATTATTAACATGAGAAGAAACCGCACCACGTGGCATCTTGTGGTAAAGAAATTCAATTCAAAGCAAGTGAACGAAATTATCCCATGTGGCAATTTGTATTGGGAATTAATATATTTTTATATAGATTATAGATAGATATTATGGAGTCCGGCTACTATGCTTGTAAAAGCACCAAGCAATTGGTGCTTGTAATTTTTCTACCGTTAGATCTATTCCATTGACTAATTTCACCCCTTAGATCGTGCTATTCCACCAACCACCCACTAAATCCAAGGGGCCCACTATTATCCTAACCGCACATCTTTTTATCCAAAGGCTAAGAACCAACAAGCACCAATGACTACTTTTACAAGCATAGGACCACAATTTGATATTATGCTAATTAAAATTCTTTGGCACACGTAATTGTCAACACATGATGCATGCACTTCATGAGAGGATATAACCACGTGCACTTCTTACGAGGATGTAAGTTCGGAATCTTTAAATAAGGAAAAGATTACTTGAGATGGAAACAAATCAGTAATTGTGATCATCCCCAGCCAAAGATGCATAAATACTTTAAAAAACAGTCCGGCGCCCAATACGTATCGAATACGAGATTGAAGTATTTGAAATTTAAAAAAAATAAAAAAAAACGGATACGGATCGGATACGTTGGGATACGACAGGACACGTTTCAGGATATGGTCAGGATACGGGAGACGTATTTTTGGATCTAAACCGGTCGGATTTTAAAATTTTTAAAAATACCTGCATTCAAAACCATAAGAAATAAAAAAAAAAACTCTATTTCTTTCGGTCTAAACGGGCCAGATTTTAAATTTTTTAAAAATACCCTCATCCAAAACCATAAGAAATTAAAAAAGCACTCTATTTCCTTTCTCCTACGATCAATTCCAGCGGAACCCCAAGAGAGCCCCAAAAGAGCGGAAACCCTTGCCTTGTTTTGGCGAGCGGAAACAACGGTGGAGATTGGAAACCCTAAACCCCGAACCTTGCTTGTGGCCATCTTCCTCGTGGACGCATGTGGCCGACAGCAAGCTCTTGGTTTTCTCTCTCTCTCTCTCTCTCTCTCTCTCTCTCTCTCTCTCTCTCTTTTATTAAACTCCAAAAGCTTTTACATCTCTCTCTTTCTCTCTCTTATTAAACTCCAAAAACTTTTAAATCTCTCTTTCTCTCTCTTATTAAACTATATAGGCCTTTAAATCTCTCTTTCCTTCTTCTTCTTTTTTTTTTTTTTTTTTTCTTTAGTATTAAATGTCATGGGTTTAGGTGTTAGGGTTTGACTGTTGCTTTTTTTTTTTTTTTTTTTAATTGCCCAATAATGTTACTAACCTATAAAGATTATTTTTTTTCTCCGGTTTTTTTTAAATGCTAGCATATTTTCTTTTGTTAAAATCTTAAAAATTTATAGTTTACATAACTAGAAGTCTAGAACCTTATACAGATATACTACTTGAAAATAGGCAAAATATGATTGCAGGATAAATTATTTTAGGAATAATTTTCTTTAATCAATCCAGAGAGGTTTTATGACAATTAAATGATTGCTAAGGATCTCAGTATCTCACATATCATATATGTAATTGCATTGTACTTTTCCATATTGAAATTGCATGGAAAAGTTAGGGGATGGTGGAGGAAACATGAGGTTTGAATGCAACTTTTGCAAATAAGTTTATAATGGATCGTATTATAGGGTTAAAGCTCATTTATTGAGAATTTCAGGACAAGAAATCCAAGGTTGCTCTAAGGTTACTAGCGATAATATTGAGGAGATCAAAAGACTTGTTGAAGAGGTAGAGATAAGGTTAAGGAATTCTATTCCTAAACAAGTTCCTTTGCCAAAAACTGCTAACAATCTTTCTTCAGAGACAAGTATAGAGAGTATAGGGATGCAATTTTTCGAGCCAAGAAAAAGAAGGGCAACATCAACACGTGAAACAGCTCTAGAGAAGTCTTTCAACGTAGCGGTTCGAAATCAGCTACATTGCGATATTGCTAGAATGTTTTATTATGGTGGTTTGCCCTTTAATCTTGCAAGAAACCCTTATTATGTTAGCTCCTATACTTTTGCGGCTAATCATAATATTTCAGGTTATATACCTCCCAATTATAATATTTTGAGAACTAGTCTTCTTCAACAAGAAAGGACAAATATTGAGAGGTTATTGGAGCCTATAAAGAGCACTTGGAAGGAGAAGGGTTTAAGCATTGTATGTGATGGATAGCCTGATGCACAAAGAAGGCCTTTAATTAACTTTTTGGGCGTAACAGAGAATGGACCGATGTTTCTAAAAGTGGTCAATTGCGAAGGAGAGTATAAGGATAAATATTTTATTGCTAACATGATTTCGAAAGTTATTGAAGAAGTTGGACCCCAAAATGTGGTCCAAGTGATAACGGATAATGCTCCCGTATGCAAAGCTGCGGGAATATTGATTGAAGCACAATTTCCTTCAATATTTTGGACTCCTTGTGTTGTGCACACATTGAACCTTGCATTAAAAAATATTTGTGCAACTAAGAATACCGAGGCCAATGAAGTTACTTTTGATGAATATAGTTGGATTACTATCATAGTGGAAGACGTAGCATGCATTAAGAATTTTATCTTGAATCATTCCATGAGGTTGGCAATCTTTAATGAGTTTGTCAACTTGAAAATGCTTGCGGTGGCCGAGACTCGATTCACTTCGGTAATCGTCATGCTAAGACGATTCAAGCAAATCAAACGGGGTCTCCAAAATATGGTCATTAGTGATAAGTGGACTAGCTATAGGGAGGATGATGTGGGAAAACCACAATTTGTAAAAGATATAATTCTCAACGACTTGTGGTGGGATCAATTAAACTATATTCTTTCTTTTACCGAACCTATATGAGATGCTTCAGATAGCCGACACCGACTAGCCTTGCTTACATTTGATATATGAAATGTGGGACTCTATGATTGAAAGAGTGAAAGTTGCTATATATAGGCGTGAAGGAAAGAAAGAAGATGAGGAAACGTCATTTTATTCCGTTGTGCACAAAATTTTGATTGACCGATGGGCTAAAAGCAATACTCCACTTCATTGCTTGGCACATTCTTTGAACCCTAGGTAAATTTTTTTTTTCCTAAACCTCATATATACTTTTGTTCATTTGTATTTTGTAATACAACCATCGTATCCTAATTTTTATTTTTCTTATATTCATTAGAGATCCAAATCGAGTTCCTCCGCATAAGGATTTGGAGAAATCAAAGATGAGAAACAAGTGCTTAAAAAGATTTTTTCCAAATAACGAAGAAAGAAGAATTGTAAATGAGGAATTTGCAAATTTTTCTATTGCCGGAGAGGGATTTAATGAGTATGACTGAATTGAAGATAAGGGGGTTCTTGACCCAAAGAAGTGGTTGGTCATTCATGGTGTTGCAGCATCTATGCTCCAAAACTTAGTCCTAAAGTTACTTGGCAAGTTTGCTCCTCTTCATGTTGCGAGCGGAATTGGAGTACCTACTCATTCATTCACTCCATGAAGAGGAAAAAGATTACTCCATGAGCCGAAGATTTAGTATCTGTATATACTAATCTTCGCCTTTTATCAAAAAGGCTCCAGAATATATAAAAGGAGAGACCAAGATGTGGGATGTTGGGGGAGATTCTTTTGACACATTTGCTAGTGTTGGTGTTCTTGAAATTGCAAATTTTTCACTTGATGAGCCAGATTTGGAGAGTGTGGTATTTATTGATGATTCCAATGAGAATGAAACTAAACCAAATTAAAGCCTTTTGATGAACACCTCTCCTTTTCTTTTTGTTTTGGATGTGCATGTATGTAAGTTGTAAGATGAATATTATAATGTTTTGTTGTCTGGTAAATGGAAATACTATATTTGTTTTGCTTTTAACCATTTGTTTATTTTTTATAGTTCAATATGTATAATCAACATAAATTTATTTATATATATTAAAATAATATTTTATTTAAGTACTCCCGGCGTATCGTATCCTAGAGTTTTGGGACAACGCCGTATCGCCGTGTCCGTATCGTATCGTATCCATATCCCCGTATCCGTATCCGTGCTACATAGTCCCTAGCAATATATAATTTCCCACTTGCGGAATTGCTCCTAACCTACTATACTAATTAAAACCCCTCAGGAATGCAAAATCCGACACAATGCAATCGAACACATTTCCTCTGACAGTGAGTTGGACAGAGGTGTTCCACCAGAAAGGTTGGTGCCTTTGCAGTTTGAGCTGTTCTACACCGTCTCAGGTAGGCGAACGATTCGTCTTTTTTCATCCTACTATTGGATTTGATAATCAGATTTAAGCGGACAATGAGTTGGACATAGGTATGGGAAAGATTATTTGAGATGGGCACAATTTCTGATCATCCCTAGCAATAATTTCTGGCTTGCCAAATCACTCCTAACCTACTATAATAATTGAAGCCCCCAAGCATGAACTCCATCACAATGCAGCCGACAACCACGTCTGCCAACAGTAAGTTGAATGTAGGTGTTAGACCAACAAGGTTGGCACCTTTGCGGGTTGATCTGTTCTAACGTCGTCTCAGGTAGGTGCTCAATTTTTCCTTTTGATCCTATTGTTCGATTTGATCATCACATTTTCACAGCGATGAGTTGGATGTAGGTGTCACACCAGCAAGGTTGGTGACTCTGCAGGTTGATCTAGTTGAACATCACTTCATACATGTGCTCTTTTTATTTTTTTGGTTTGTTATACATTTTTTCTAAATTTAACAATCTACATCATATGTGTGTTCCAATGATTCTCTTGATTGGTATGTACATTAGCTAAATATCTTCATTCTTGCTAAATGTCTATTGAAATTTACATCCGCCGATAGACAGATTCACAATGGCATATAGGAATATACATGTGTATTTAAAAAAAAAAAAACAAATAACTAGCTTGGAAACAAATCAAGTTTAAGACTATAACTATTGTGACCAATGACCATTTAAAATCAAACTATGGATTCAGATCTAACTTCAAATTTTAATTTTGATTTATAAATTCAAATTTAAATTCCAATTTCAGCTCATTTTTAATTTTAAATTAAATTTACGTTACATTGCAAATTCAAATTGAAACCAAATGAATTTGAATTATGAATTTAAATATGAATTCAAGTTCCACATTTTAGCTTCAAATTTAATTTGAAATATAAGTTTTATTTTTAAACTTAGTTTTGATGCTAATATTTTTAAATTTAATTTGAATTCGGAGTTGGAACTCAATTATACGAATTGAATTTGAATTATAAAATTTCAAATTCAAATTTAAAGTTTTAGTTCAGATTGTATTTGATTTTTTATATCAAATTTGAATTAAAAAGTTAAAAAATTTAATTACAAGTGAATCAAAATTGAAGCTTGATTTTTAAATTAAAAGTTCTGATTTTGAATTAAAAGTATGCTACAATTTTTATACATTTAATTCAAATTAAGTTTAATGTTGGATTTATTTCAATTTTGGATTTCAAATTGATTGTTGTTTGACTTGTGAATTAAATTTTGAATTTAAATTTGGGTTTGTCGAGATACCCATTTTGAATATGAAATGAAAAAAAAATAAAGGGGATGGAAATATGGCAAGTCTGATTTATTTCCCTTGATTAGAAATCCTCCTTTTTTTAAGAGAAAAAATAGTTCCAAAATTTTTCCCTAACTCACTTCCAAAATCACTCTCTAAGAATTCAAATTTGAATGCACATTTGAACTCACATTGTGGATTTAAACTGGAATTCAACTTTCAAATTTTAACTTCTGATCTAATTTCAAATAGAAGCTTGATTTTTAAAATTTACTTTTGATTTTAATTTTAACTTCAAACAGAATCAATTTACACTTATTATGAATTTTTAAAGTTATTTAAAATTTGAGCTCAAATTGTAAATTAAATTTAAATTATAATGTATATCAAATTTAAATTTATTATATTTTTTAAACTTTTTATTTACGTTAATGTAAATTATCTCTTGAATAACACTTCAGATTTGCCCCGTTTTTTCGAATTTGAAAAATCCAAGAAAATAGTTGTGAAGTGCATCACCCATGCACTTCACTAGTAAATATAAATATAAATTTGAAACTATTCAATACTGCCATGGTATGTATGTAACCTCCTCAATTATATAAGACCAGAACATATTTAGAGCAGTAGAATGGCTAGCAAACCTGGTCTGGTGTTAGCATTTCATCAGGGACCAAGGTAAGTGGATATTTCTCCGCCAAAGAAGCATCTACTTTATCTTCTGTCTCATTAGACTCTCCTTTAGCTTTACGTAAAGATTGTGTTACTTTTAGAGCAGCAGATTCAATTTCTTGCCTGGAGAGATAGCCCATTCTTGCTAGAACAGCCGATCCTTCAGCTTCATCCACTTCATCAAGTTGCTGCAGTAGACCTTCTAAACCGCATAGCTCATTTTCGAGCTCAGATATTTTAAGAGACCTCTTTGCTGCAGCCATTTCTCGCAGTCGTTGGCTCTGTTTTTCTTTTAAAGCTGCTTTTCTAGCGAGATCTTCTTCGGATGGTGCCTCTTCTTGAGGAGGAACCCATGGTAGCTGCCAATATCTAGTTTTTTCTTCAGCCTCTTTTGTTTCCTTCTGCAAAGGTAATTGATGCCATTAGAGGCTAAGTTAGTCAAAGTCAGAAAATGCATTTGGCTCCCCACTTCAGCATTGCAGCCGCCCCCCGAGGCCTTTGAGCTGCAACTAGACCTGAGCAAAATTGACCTGAACCCCTGGCCCAGTTGTTACAGGTCGGTCAGGCATCACTTGATTTTACTTAGCCAGCCCGACCTCAAAATATGAGATCTGAGAAGACTTGGGTCGTGCCCACGTCTTCAACTTCTTTAGTTGACCCAACCCGGTCATTTTGAATCAGTGCTCAGGCTTAAATAACAAAATAAATTCTGGGATGGGCCAGGCAATTTTCTTTTGACCCAGAACCTTAATTAAGCCAGGACCAGGGTTTGTTCAGGTCTGGCCCCCAAGCATGACTCAGTAAAGTCTCGAGTAGATTAGAAGCAGACAATGAAAACCATGTATATTCTCTTAATTAAACCATTAGTATGTAAGCAAGCATCTACTGTTAGATTTGTTGGTTTATCTAATGAAATATCTACATGATTTTCTACTGGAACAAGCTAGATTAGTGTTCAGATGCAAAATCCCACATTAAACCATCCAACATAAGATATTGATGCAACTTATTTCACCCTTTCTATTAGCATGAAGAAAGTAACACTCCAAATTTTAAACAGTGCACAAAGGAAACAATATGGTAGACTTTTCCATGGTCCATAGTGGATAATGGGTGGTACAGCGGGCCTCATGAGCCCAAAGAGGCAACTAATATGAAAAAAAAAATTACAATACTATAAAATTATATCACATTCCTACACAGATATTCTGATAAAAAAATTATTGCAGAGAAACAATAATAAAACCCCACAGCTTTAGCAATAGACGGAAAAAAAAAAAGAAAAATATGGCCGTAACGAATGTAAGATGATGTTCATATATTTTGATGTTCCTTTCTTCTCCACAACAATATTCAATACTTGGATCTCTGCTGAGGAATGTAATATTATTTTCTTTGTACTGTAAATTCGTAACTAATATTAGTTGCTGCTTTGGGCCCATGCATCAACCATAGTGCCCACTGTATGTTGCTTACTAAGAAATCCCTCTACCTATTCATGCCCAATGCGTGCAATTCATAACCTTGTTCTTAGGTTAACTTGATCATCAGAATAGATTCGACCTTTACTCCTATCATGTTATTTGTCCAAACTTCAAATTATGACCACATAGAAATGAGACTGAAATCTGAACCACATAAACAGGATAATTACTAATAGGGAGGAGAAAGTAACAAATCCATTTTACGTTTAATGAACAATAGGTTGCATCTTAAGCAAGGATTAAAGTCTTGTGGCACAGGAGCATGTCGATGATTGTCTGGCACGGTACGGCACAGGCACGGCTCTGTGCCGACACATGGCACGTTTGCGTGCCGATAGATACGCATGACCTTCCAGTGGCACGCTCTGATACAATTTTTTTTACTTTTTTTGTTCCCAATAAACTTTTATAATATTATTTTGAAAGGTTTAGTCAAATAATTATAAATATTAACTATATATAGCTTATTATACTCACCAATTAATATGGTGGTAAGCTTTTTTATATGTAAAGAACAACTGTACCTCATATAGAATAAAAATTAAAATACAATAATAAAATTCACAAGTACAATAATTATTTAAATTTACATCTTTACAAAAAGATGACTATTAGTTCCACATAGAAAATTATATTTTTTCTCAAATTTTTCAAAATCAATATATTGATTTGACGAAGGATCAAATGATGACTAAAGCAACCATAATAAAATCGCAATTACACCAATATTTTTTTTATTTTTGATTTTTTTAAAAAATATTTATTAAAACTTTGAAGAAAATAATTTTTTCTAAAATTTTTAGAAAAAATTGTGAGAATTGATTAACTTTTAAAATTATTTTGATTTTCTTTTAAAATTAATTTGATTTTATCTTTCTTTTCTTGGAATTTAAAAAAATTATAAAATACAAAATTAGAGAAACATTTTTTCTCAAAATGTTAATGAATATTTACAAGATTGATCCATATTGATTCGACGAGGAACCGCATGATAATTAGATTAACTATAATAGGGACCGTAATTGCTTCGATAATTTCTTTCCATTTGAATCTTTTAAAAATATTTATTAAACATTTCAAAAAGATTATTTTTTATTAAAATTTTTAAGAAAAATGATTAGATCTATTCATAAAAATTTAGCAATAAATTATATGACAAATAAATTAAATAAATTTAAGTATCAATTGATTTAATTTAGCTTTTAATTTTATCAATATTTCGATCTTCTAAATCCAAAAATAAAATTTTTAAAATTAAAAATATCTTTGTGACAAATCTTATATAAATACTAGATCTATCCAGAAGAAAAGAAAAAACCAAAAAAAAAAAAAAGGGTGGGGACACAAAGGCCCACCAAAGAAAAAAAAAAAAAAAAAAAAAAAAAAAACACGGGCGGTACAAAGAGAGAGGGCCACCAAAAGAAAAAGAAAATCGGGTGGAAGCACAACGCCCACAAAAAAAAAAAAAACCACCAAAAGAAAAAAAAGAAAAACACTAAAAAAACCTACGATATATAGAGAGTAGGGGCGAAGAGTGGGGCCGTACAAAAAAAAAAAAAACTACGGCAAGAGACAGTGCCACGATACCCTTGTGGGTATCGCACTGTCTCACGCGATACCCACAGGGTATCGCCGGCACAGGGGCTCCAACGGGATCCCCCAATAGGGGCACGATACGTGCCACCCTGTGCGAGCAGCATAAGGCAGCACTTTAATTTTAGCTCTTAAGTGTAGAAGAAATATAAGTTCTATGAAACATAGGCACAAAAAGTAAGCTTCTCACTTGAAATATTTGCAACTCCAACATGTAATCCGAAGCTATATAACAATGCTCCATTTTGAGTTCCTCCGCCTTCTCCCACGTAATGCTTGACCTATAAACAGTAAGCAAAAATCTGCAGGTTAACCTAGAAAAGAAATTGACTAGTACCAAAGAAAGAACTTGGGTGATTTACATGTGATAGGGGTACTTAAGGGAAAGAAGCTGCTTTAGATAGTCAGTTACATGATATCCACCAACATTTGTTCTGCAGCATGCATCCCATACAGGTTCTCCTTTCAAGAACTACAAAATTACCAACAAACACAGTCAGATGTATGATTACAATATATGAAAAAAAAGGAAGAATTCTGACATGTGGTCGTGGACACAGAAGGAATCTTAAATATCAGACCCTATATGTTAACACTACATAAATAGGAAGCCAAGAAATGCATCTTAAGATAAGTAACTCACTGGGATAGCATGGCTTGTTGCCAGTCCAGAACAAATGGCTAGGCCATCTTCTCTACAAATCCCAAGTCGTTGATTGTACTTGTAGCTAAATGCCGCATCAACGCCAAAAGCTGAATTCCATGTGAGATGAAATAGAGTTAGCAAGAGCAATGAATACATCTTGTATAAAAGAGGGAAGTAGCAAGTATCACAAAGCGCCTGTTTGACTTGGGTTGAGCTTCTATATAAGTACTATCGACAAAACGCTGTTCGAAAAGGCACATATAGCTCTTTCATCAACATGCTGACCAACAACTTTCCTCTGCAGCAAAAATAGAAGCTCAGGTTGGAGCTTCTGCTTTTTGGATTTGAAAATTCGTTTCAGCTTTCCAACTACAAAAAAAACCCTCTAGATTTTTTATTTGCGAGAAATTGTTCCAAGAGCCAGACCAAATCAGCACAAAAAAATAAAACCACTAAGAAAAAAGCACGCAGAAAAGATAACCCAAGATGACTATAGCATGAAACTCTTACCTACAGATGGTACACCATAGGTCTCAAAAAGCAGCTCTGCCATTCTAACACGAGAGGAAATAGGGTTGCATATGCACTCAGTCATCATAATAGGATGATCCACCTGTTCTGCCTCAACATTCAGAACAAAAAGGCCACATAATTTTGAGCAACTGATAACAGCAAACTAAAAAATAGGGAAAAAAATACTGGAACTTTCTTCAAACAATAGGACATTTAAAACATGAATATGTTTTATAGTAAAAGAAGCATTCTAATAATATTAGCATTTGCAATGCCAGTTAAAATAATAGATAGTAATTCTTATTATGTTTAAGAGAATAACAAGAGGTTACCTGTGGCGCCCAATCGTTCAAACCCATAGTCAAGAACCTACAACACAAGTAAGATAGAGATCAGAAAGGTAGAACAATAGCCAAGGAAGGTTGTAGAAGAAACCAGTATAACAACTTAAGTAAAGGAAATTATGACAACTAGTGGAAGCATATCTGGTTAAGAGAAGATTATAGAATAAAAATTGCAAAACTACGATGAAACTTGAATAGATATTTACAAATAACAATGGATAGCTATGGCAGAATAATAAACAAAAGGTTCTACTTGTCATGCATGATGCAAATGATAGCGATGAAGGTTTTTGATAGTACAGGAGCATAAAGTTGAAGGGCGTATAGAGCATTATAGATAGATCTTTTTTAAGCTAAATGAGAGTCTAGGGGAAACCCTCAACATATGATAGTGGGTAACAATGAACTAGAAAGTTTGAATATTCCTCATCAGGGATATTGCTGTTCCATAAAAAATAACTCAAGTCTCAAGTCCTAAGAGCACCAGTATCTTAGAAAGCTATAACGACAAAAAGGTGGCGGCTATTCATTTAGATATATCAGCTTTTGTTGATAAATTTTCTGCTAGATGAACACATACTTGTATATTGAGCTCTTATTTGTTTTTCTCATACAATGGAAATTAAATCATTGAATCTTCCATAAAGAGTAATATTTTTTAAAAGGAATTTCACATCAATATTGCAAGCCACCGTCATAACCATCCACTATTCTTTGTACTAATTCTACAGAGAGACTGATTACTCCAGAAGAGTGGCTTTGAGATCCAAGAGCCGCCAATAGAGAAAGAACTGCTCTAGCACCAATCAATAGGCATGTCTGAAAGAGTCATACTAATTTTCGATAGACTGTTGAAACTGGAATGATTAGCCAGACAACATCATTAACTGTATACTTCAATTTGTATTGCCCCATTAACATTTTTCATTTCTACTAAATTGCAACATAGCCTGTGGGTTTCAGATTATAAACTTTTCATTTCTAGATAATTTTATTCGATGTAAAGAATTTAAAAAAAACAGATCTCTAATTTGGATCTAACCTCAGTGCAAAAGATATAGAGGAACTTGTAGTTTACCCTTTATAAAGTATGCCGGCCATCCTAATTGTTCAATATATTGCATCTTGGATAGTGTACCCATCATGCATCAAATCAGTCACTTGTTGGATCTAAAGTTTCTAAGTATCTAAAGATCTATAGTTGTTGACCTCTACATACAGTTACCTTTCCAGTTTCCAGTCAATAAAAATCTGAACTAGAATAAGCAAGATGAAGACTCTGGTCAATGCCTACCATATCACTTAACTTGCTTGGTACAAAAGATGATAATTTAGTAAAACACAGATTTGCAAAATAGTTAGTAAAGTAAACTAACATATTCCATGATTTCAAACTGATAAACCACATTGTTATCAAATGCTGAGCGCCAAGATGAACGCGTGCAATCAAAGTACTTCATCAGAGCAGGATCATGATGATCCCCAACGATAGTGACAGTTTCACCTGCCATAAAAGAAATATATTCATAAATGTTAATATCAACAAACTAAGCTTATTTCTCAAACACATTTAAGAAACAACAAACATTGTGCATATAACATATAAGATCATGTCACTATCATAAAAAAAACATTTAAGCATGTAAATTATCACTCGAGTCTTTTCCAAACAATATGGGGGTTAGGATTGACATGCTAATACGAAGAAAAAGAGAACTTAATCTAAGCTAAGTTCATTAAGAACAAGAGGCATGACATCAAAATTTGCAAAGAGAAAAGATATCTATAGATAAGAGCCATGCATCAAATGAAAATTGCCTGCAAATCCAAAAATAGTAAATTATAGACTAGTCTCACATATGTTATAATTAACAAACATATCCCTCTAAATTTGTAAATTCACAAATTCATCCCTCTCCTTCAGTTCATCTGTTAAAATTGAAAGCAACCATTCTAACCTTGAAATATATATACATACACACCTTCAATTCATCTTTTAAAATTGAGAGTAACTAACATATCCCTCTAAATTTGTAAATTCACAAATTCATCACTCTCCTTCAGTTCATCTGTTAAAATTGAAATCAACCATTCTAACCTTGAAATATATATACATATACCCCTTCAGTTCATCTGTTAAAATTGAAAATAACCATTCTAACCTTGAAATACATATACATATATAATTATATATACATATATTTATACATATACATACATGTACACATATACATACATATATATATATACATATATTTATACATACACGCGCACACACACACACACACACACACACACACATATATATATATATATATATATATATATATGAGAGAGAGAGAGAGAGAGAGAGAGAGAGAGAAGAGAGAGAACTAGGCTGGAAGCTTAGAATACTATCGGTAGCAAACAGGATCTGTCGCCACCCATTTGTTTCCGATGATGAAGCTTCCAAAACGACAATCGGCACCGTTAAATATGATTAAGACCATTTAAACTATCTGAAAATTAAATTTCATACTTTTTCGATATTCTTTTCTTGTCCATCAAATGGACACAAAAATGAACAGCTAAAAATGAGTATCATTCAAAAAGTGATAATAGGAGTCTTGTAATCAAGATCGAGAGTATAGATCCTGTTTTAAATAAATTAAAAAAATTTCTAACCAAAATTCAATTAATTTAGATTTCTTTACACCGTTAAACGAGCAAAAAACTCATATCTACCATTAAAATAACAAATTTTGCAACCCTTTGATCATTAGGTCAATGATGTCAAAAAGATTTGAAATTTAATTTCTAGATTCTTCTGGTGGTCTAGATCATGTTCAATAGAGCCAATCGTCGATTTCAAAGCTCAACCATCAAAAACATATGGTTGGCAGCGTAGCTCGTTTACTACTAATAGCATTCCAACTCTCTCTCTCTCTCTCTCTCTCTCTCTCTCTCTCTCTCAACAGAGCTCGTTTACTATTGATAGTATAGTAGGCGGACTATACTATGCTATTGATAGTATAGTCCGCCTACTATACTATCAATAGCACCAAGCACTTGGTGATGCAGGACAAATTAGAAAAACCCTAATCCAAGGAATCAAGTGCCAGCCGTGCCGCTCGGCATGGCCCGGCACGTACCGTGCCCCTCAAATGGGGGCACGGTACAGGAGGGGTATCGCCCCCCGACCCCCCCCCCCCCCGGCGCGTCTTGAGCGATACCCTTGAGACATGGCGATACCCATGGGGTATCGCCGTGCCATGCCGAGCGGCACGGCAGTTTTCCCCTTTTCTTTTTTTTTTTTTTTTTTTTTTTTTTTTTTTTTTTTTTTTTTTAATCACATGCGTAGAGTTTTTTTTTTTGTTATTTTTTTAAAAAATCACATATTGTACGGTACATATTTTTTGATTTTTTGTTTTAATCTTTAAGAGATTTAGGTTATTTTGTTCACTAACTAATTTAGGTTGTTAGTAAATATGAGTATCTTTAAGAGATTTAGATTATTATTATTTACTAACTAATATAAAAAGTAAAGAGATAAGATAAAATGAGAATGTGGTTATAAATTAGATTTTTAAAAGATTTAAGTTGTTATTATTTACTAACTAATAGCAATCTAAATCTTTTAAAGATTTAGGTTTTACGATTAAAAATATTTTTTATCTCTTTTCATTCTTATATTAGTTAATGAATAATATCAATCTAAATATTTTAAAAATCTAATCGGTACCCACATTTTCATTTTATCTTATCTTTCTACAATAATAACCTAAATCTCTTAAAAATCTGACTCGTACCCACATTCCCATTTTATTTACGTATCTCTCTGTAATTTTGTTTGAAATTAACTTAATCATGAAAATTATAGCTAAAGATGGTCCACCGTCTTTAGAAGGCGGTGAGCCTTCTGTATGTGGCGCTGATATGGCAAGCTGATATGGCAAAAATAGGATTAGTTTTACAAATAAAATTTTGATAAGATTATTTCGCAAATTATAAAATTTTAGAGGGTTATTTTGAAAAAAAACTCCATTGTACTTTATATATAAAAAAAATATCAATATGTTAATTGGTGAGTATAGTAAGCTATATATAGCCAATATTCATAATTTTTTGACTAAACATTTCAAAACAATATTATAAGAGCTTATTAGGAACAAAAAAAATAAAAAAAAAATGTGCCAGAGCGTGCCACTGGGAGGTCATGCGTATCCATCCGTATCCATCCGCACGCAAGCGTGCCACGTGTCGGCACGCAAACGTGCCGGTACCGTACCGTGCCAGGCGGCGAGCGGCACGCCCCCGTGCCACACACTTCGAACCTTGCCCTAATCTATCATGCTAGTGATGAGCCCAAAATTAGTTTAAACCCAACTTTAGAATTTTCTAGAAATTGTAGATTAATTTTTAGATTTTTTTATTTAAAAAAAAGTTAATGAATTTTAAATCAATTTTAAATTAAAGAAGAAAAGAGAAAATATGAGAAAGGAAAGATGAGAGAGAATAGAAAAGATAAAACCTTGAAGAAAGATAGATGTCCGCCGACGAAGCAGTCACACTATAAACACCAAACTAATTCATCATAACTCTCCTCTCAAATTATAAGGTATTGCCTATATTTATAGCCGTCAATCTATAACCCTAATCTAAAACAAATCTCACGATTTTAGAGATCTTTTCTAATCCGAACATATCTAAAAAAACCTAAACCATATCCCTAATTTTTAGGGATTTATTTCACATGATAAATCCTGAAAATCATAAACAACCAAAACAAATTAACAAACCGAATAATTCCAAAAATTAGAAAAAAATTTAAACATAGACGAATCAATCCTACCAGCATCCGATTCTGCATCATTCGCTTCTGCTGTGCAGGATCTCATCCTCGATATCATTATGATCAACAATAGAACGCTAATACATTAGATCATCCTAAAGACGAAGTGGTGCAATCCAATGCCTGCATCTCGAATGATGCAACATCTTAATTGCAGCATTAATAGGAAAAAATATCGATGTCAAGAAGTTTCACATAACTTGATTTATGTAGAAATAAAGAAACGTATGTACACTGCAATTGTATCCATATTTGCAAACTCTTCTCCGATGGCGAAAGTGGAGACTTCTCAATTGTTGATGGTGGTTGAATAGTCAACGCCCTTACAAACTTTTGAGATGGTTTCAAAATTGGTGGAGACGATGAAGATGGCGAAGGATTAAAAACAATTGGAGTTGGTGGTATGGCAAGAGGTGAAATCCGAATAAAAGACATGACTGTCGAACAAGAATTCGAGAGTGGTGGAGGTTTATGAAGGGTTAAGTTTAGGACAAGTTGTTTGATTTCGGCTAATTGTTGATTATTTGCGGTTCGAAGAGATTGCAAATTAGTTTCTAACTTTTCGAAACGAGTATTAATAGAAAGCTCAAAATTTTCAAACATTGAACAAAGTTCTGCGTTTGTCGCCATTTTGAAAATTAATTTATTGATCAATTTTTTGCTCTGATACCAAAATTGATGCAGGACAAATTAGGAAAACCCTAATCTATCTTGCTAGTGATGAACCCAAAATTAGTTTAAACCCAAATTTAGAATTTTTTAGAAATTGTAAATTAATTTTTAGATTTTTTTTATTTAAAAAAAAAATTAATGAATTTTCAATCAATTTTAAATTAAAGAAGAAAAGAGAAAAGATGAGGAAGTAAAGATGAGAGAGAATATGAATGATAGAACCTTGAAGAAAGATTATCTATCCGCCGACGCACACGACAAGAGAAAGAAGAAGATAACCATGACCGCAGTCACACCATAAACACCAAACTAATTCATCATAACTCACCTCTCAAAGTACAAAGCATTGACTATATTTATAGGCGTTAATCTATAACCCTAATTTAAAGCAAATCTCACGATTTTAGAGATCTTTTCTAATCCGAATATATCTAAAAAAAATCTAAACCATATCCCTAATTTTTAGGGATTTATTCCACATGATAAATCCTAAAATTCATAAAAAAAACAATCAAAACAAATTAATAAACCGAAAATTTTCAAAAATTAGAAAAAAATTAAAACCTAAACGAATCAATCCTATCCACATCCGATTATGCATCACTAGGTGCTATCAAGTTTTCTACCATTAGATCTACCCCTTTGACCATTTATATCCCTTAGATCATACTATATTCCACCAACCACCACTAAACCCTAGGGGACCACTATCATTTTAACCACACATCCTTTCATCCAAGGGTCGAAAAACTAATAGAACCAATGACTTGGTGCAATTAATAGTATATAGCCTATATATATATATATATATATATAGTATATATATATATATATATATAGAGAGAGAGAGAGAGAGAGAGAGAGAGAGAGAGTCCGGCTACTATGCTTGTACAAGCACCAAGCAATTGGTGCTTGTAAGTTTTCTACCGTTAGATCTACCCCTTTGACTAATTTCATTCCTTAGATCATTCTATTCCACCAACCACTCACGTAACCCAAAGGGCCCACTATTATCCTAACCACACATCTTTTCATCAAAGGGCTAAAAAGCCCCCTATCATCCTAACCACACA
>CM054950.1:7382269-7457650 GCA_029168755.2 Tillandsia fasciculata
GAATTAGGCTGGAATACTATCGATAGCACCAAGTCATTGGTGCGATCAAGTTTTTTAGCCTTTGGATGAAGAAATGTGGCGTTAGATGATAATGGTCCCCTAGGGTTTTAGTGGGTGGTTAGTTAATAGTAAAAATCTTAAAAACTACTATAATCCCAACCGCACATACTTTCATCCAAGGACTAAAAACTTGATAGCACCAATTGTTTGGTGCTATCGATAGTATTCCAGCCGGACTCTATAAATATATATATAGCTTATATACTTTTAAAAGCACAAGCCCAACTATACTTGTGAATTTTTTACTATTGGATTTGTATTGAGATTTGTGCTATTGTACAGTCAACTAAAGAGATAGAAAAAGAAAGTACAATAACACGAATCTCAATACAAATCCAATGGTAAAAAATTCACAAGTATAGTTGAACTTGTGCTTTTAAAAGTATATAAGTTCTATCTATATATGCGTATATATATACATATACATGTATATGTATATATAGAGTTAGGCTGGTATGCTTATGGAAGCATGGAGCCCTCTGTGCTTATAAATCGTTTTTGATGTTGGGGCTTCCGATTCAACGATATGCTCCGTTAGACTTGATCTAGAATATTTGAAGTATCTAGAAAATAAATTTCACGATTTTTTGATATCATTTGCCTAATGATCAAAGGGGCTCAAAATCAATAATTTTAATGGTCATGGTTAGTCGTTTGCAAATTTAACGGTGTAGAAATGTCCAATCACGTAAAATTTTGATAAAAAATTCTTTATACTATATAAAACAAGATCAATATCTTCAATCTAAAATTTTAGCGTCGTATCATCAAATTTTGTGAGATTTTTATTTTCAACCGTTGATTTTGAGCCCTTTCGATCACTAGGCAAATGATATCGAAAAATCGCAAAATTTATTTTCTAGATACTTCAAATACTCTAGATCAAGACTAATGGAGCCAATCGTCAATTCGGAAGTCCCAATATCAAAAACAACTTATAAGCACGGATACCTCGGTGCTTATAAAAGCACCCCAGCCGCACTCGTGTATATATATATATATATATATGTATATATGTACATGTATATGTATATATATGTGTATATGTATATGTATATACATGTACATGTACATGTATGTGTATGTGTATGTGTACATGTACATATACACATACACATACACATACATATACATGTACATATATACATATACATACATGTAGTAAGGCTACTATACTCTTATGAGTATAGACCCCTTTGTACTCATAAGTTGTTTTCGATGATGGAGCTTTCGAATCGATGATCCATACCGTTAAATATGATCTAGAGTATTTTAAACTTCTAGAAACTAAATTTCATAATTTTTTAAAATTATAATAAAGTCCATCAAGTGAGCATAAAATGAACGGTCAAAATCGAACGACCTCCTAAAAATAGAGAATCGGATTCTTCAATTTATGATCGAAGTTATAGATGACTATCTAGATAGTGAATAGAATTTTCTATCAAAAATTCAACCTATTCCGATTCTTTTACACCGTTAAACTAGCAACTACTATATACCGACCGTTAAAAATTATCAATTTCGAGATATTTTGATCTTAAGGTAAATGATGTCCAGAAAATATGAAATTTAGTTTCTAGAAGTTTCAAATGCTCTAAATCATATTTAACGGTATTGATCATCGATTTGGAAACTCTATTATCGAAAACAACTTATTAGTACGAAGTCGATCGTACTCATAAGAGTATAGTAGCCGAACTCTACATACATGTATATGTATATGTGTATGTATATGTATATGTATATATATAGAGTCCGGCTACTATGCTATCAATAGCACAAAGCACTTGGTGCAACCAAGTTTTCCACCATTTAGATCTACCAGTTGGATCATTTCCACCCTTTAGATCATACTATTTTCCCAACCACCCACTAAACCCAAAGGGCCCACTATCATCCTAACCACACATCTCCTCATCCAAAGGTAAAAAACCCTAGATATATATAATATTATATATATATATATATTATATATATATTTATATAGAGAGAGATAGAGGAGAAGAGAGAGTCGGGACTATGCTTGTACAAGTACGAAGTAATTAGTGCTTGTAAGTTTTCTACCGCTAGATCTACCCCTTTGACTAATTTCATCCCTTAGATCATTTTATTCCACCAACCACTCACTTAACCCAAGGGGCTCACTATCATTGTAACCACACATCTTTTCATCCAAGGGCTAAAAACCTACAAGCACCAATGACTTGGTATTTTTAAAAGCATGGGAGCTCAATTCTATATATTATATATATATATATATATATATATATATATATATGATAGAGAGAAGAGAGAGAGAGAGAGAGTTGAAGTGGAATGATATCAATAGCAAACGGGCTCCGTTGCTACCCATTTGTTTTCGATGATGGAGCTTCCAAATCGACAATCGGCACCGTTAAATATAATCTAAACCATTTAAACTATTTAAAAATTAAATTTCATACTTTTTCGATATTTTTTTCTTATCCATCAAGTTGACACAAAAATGAACGGCTAAAAATAAATATTGTTCAAAAAGTGACGAAAGGTGTCTTGTAATCAAGATCAAGAGTATAGATCTTGTTTTAAATAGTTTAAAAAAAAAATTAACCAAAATTCAATTGATTTAGATTTCTTTACACAATTAAAGGAGCAAACGCCTCATACTACCATTAAAATTATAAATTTTACAACCCCTTGATCATTAATGTCGCAATGATTTGAAATTTGGTTTCTAGATACTTTCAGTGGCTTAGATCATATTCAACGGTGTCGATCGTCAATTGGGAGGCTCCATCATCGACAACAAATGGGTAGCAACGGAGCCCGTTTACTGCTGATAGCATTCCAGCTCAACTCTCTATATAGAGAGAGAGAGAGTGTGTGTGGCTACTATGCTATCGATAGCACCAAACACTTGGTGCTACCAAGTTTTTCGCCATTAGATCTACCCCTCCGATCATTTCCACCCCTTAGATCATACTATTTTCCCAACCACCCACTGAACCCAAAGGACCCACTATCATTCTAACCGCACATCCCTTAATCCAAGGGTAAAAAGCCTAGTTCTATATATATATATATATATATATATATATATATATATATATAGAGAGAGAGAGAGAGAGAGAGAGAGAGAGAGTCCGGCTGCTATACTTTTATGAGTAAAATCCTTTCGTACTCATAAGTTTTTGGCCCTTGGATGAAGGAATGTGCGGTTAGAATTATAGTGGTCCCCTAGGATTTATACTATTTCACCAACCACCCATAAACCCTAGGGGGACCACTATCATCCTAACCGCACATTCCTTCATCCAATGATGGAAAAGTTATGAGTACAAAGGGGTTTATACTCATAAGAGTATAGTAGCCCTATATATATATATATATATATATATATATATATATATATATATACGAACTAGGCTACTATGCTATCGATAGCACCAAGTCCTTGGTGCTATTAGATTTTTTACCATTGGATTAAGGAATGTGCGGTTAGAATGATAATGGTCCCCTAAGGTTTAATGGGTGGTCGGTGGAATAGTATTATCTAAAGGGTGGAAATGGTCAAAGGGGTAGATCTAACGACGAAAAACTTGGTAGCACTAAGTGCTTGGTGCTATCAATACCATAGTAGCCGGACTCTCTCTCTCTCTCTCTCTCTCTCTCTCTCTCTCTCTCTCTCTCTCTCTATAGTAGGGCTACTATACACTTATGAGTATAGACCCCTTTGTACTCATAAGTTGTTTTCGATGATGGAACTTCCGAATCGACGATCCATAACGTTAAATATGATCTATAGCAATTTAAACTTCTAGAAACTAAATTTCGTAATTTTTCGAAATTATAATAAAGTCCATCAAGTGAGCATAAAATGAACGATCAAAATCGAACAGCTTCCTAAAAGTAGAGGATCGGATTCTTCAATTTAAGATCGGAGTTATAGATCTCTATCTAGATAGTGAATAGAATTTTCTATTAAAAATTCAACCTATTTCGATTCTTTTACACCATTAAACTAGCAAACATACTATATTGGCCGTTAAAACTTGTCAATTATGAGATCTTTTGATCGTAAGGTAAATAATGTCGAAAAATTATGAAATTTAGTTTTTAAAAGTTTCAAATGCTCTAAATCATATTCAACGTTATGAATCGTCGATTTAGAAACTCTATCATCAAAAACAACTTATGAGTACGAAGTCGATCATACTCATAAGAGTATACTCCGGTTACTATATATATATATATATATATATATATATATATATATATATATATATGAGAGAGAGAGAGAGAGAGAGAGAGAGAGAGAGAGAGAGAGAGAATTGAGCTAGTATACCATTGATTGTAAAGGAATTGTAAAGGACTAGTATTTACTATCAACTTTCTAACCCTTGGATGAATACTAGTACAACCACCTAATAGTAAACTCTATGCATCCAAAAGATAAAAAGTAGGAAGTAGACACTATTTCTTTACTAGCAATAGTATTCTAGCTCCAATATTCTCTCTCTCTCTCTCTCTCTCTCTCTCTCTCTCTCTCTCTCTCTCTATATATATATATATAGAATACTATTGATAGTAGCAAGTGTTTGCTATTATCAACTTTTTGACCCTTGGATGCCTAGGGTTTAGGCTTTGGTGGTAGTACTATTATGAATCCAACGGCTAGAAAGTTGATAGTAGCAAGAGTTTTGCCGCTATCTATAGTACTCTCTACATATGTGCAAATTCAAGTTTAGAAAACCCAAAATATCTCTCGCTCTCTCTCTCTTTCTATAATATATGAACTCCGGTAACTATACCAAATTTTAGCCAAATTGGGCGAAGTACGGTCAAAAGTGGATTTGATGATGTCAGTGTTGGGTTCCGAGGATTTCAGAACGATTAGAAGAGAATTGGAGCTCAGTGGAGCGAAAACAAAAATTTGAGACAAAGTGATGTTGGGCCATCAGACTCTCGAGATTTGAACCCTGATGTTACTGCTGAGGGGCTCAAACATTTAAGTCCGGACCCTAGAGGGAGGATCCGGACCTTTGCTGCGAAATTTCTGAAATCAACATTCGAGATCCTGACCCCGGAGGGAGGATCCGGACCTTTGTTGCAAAATTGCTAAAATAAGGTTCGGGATCCAGAACCTCAAGGAGCATCCAGGTCCTACGCAGTCTGAGAGCCCGATGAGAGAGGGTTATGTGCAATTGTTGATGGTGCTTTTAAAAGGAGGACACAACCCCCTTCTCTCCAACGCATACACACACACTCCACTCTCTCTCTCTAGAAATCTTTCCAAAGGGTAGAGATTTGAGGAAACCAAGCTTGGGGAAGCTTTTGGAGGTGTAGAGCAAAGCTTCTTGGAGCAAGAAGAAGCTTGGAGAGCTTTGGGCTAAGGAGCATTTTTAGGATTTAAGGTTAGGGTTTTGGATTTAAATCTTGTAAATGAGTTTTTATCGAAACCCTAGGTAAATCTAGGCTACAAACTATAGAGATTTGCCTTGAGATTTGGGTTTTGCCATAGTTTTTTAACATATATATATATTATATATATATATATATATATATATATATATAGAGAGAGAGAGAGAGAGAGAGAGAGAGAGAGAGAGAGAGAGAAAACGAAGCTACTATACTATCAATAGTACCAAGCACTTGGTATTATTGAGTTTTCGACCGTTGAATGAAGGAATGTGTGGTTAGGATGATAGTGGTCCTCTAGGGTTTAATGGGTTGTTGGTGAAATAGTATAAACCCTATGTAACGCCCCACTTCCCAGGGGGTCACCCATCCTAGAACTACTCTAGCTCTAGCACGCTTAACTCTCATAACCTCTTGGATTTTGCTACCATCCAAAATGCTATAGCCGGGTTAAGAGATTTAGTCCTATTATATCATTTATATATAGGACTAATCCAAATTCCGGGGGTGTCACATTCTTCCCCCCTTTAAGCCCTGACGTCCACGTCAGGCTCAAGCACACTCACAAGCACCAGGCGATGTGAGACTCGTCTCGCTAGCCTTAGCCGACCTTGTGGGGAGCTGCACTCCACCCACAACGGTCATTAGCCGGGGAGCCTCGCTCTACCCGCTATATAACCCTGGCTCAGCCGAGACTCATCTCACATTTCCGGCTGGTGAATGTCTCTGATACCAACTGTAACGCCCCACTTCCCAGGGGGTCACCCATCCTAGAACTACTCTAGCTCTAGCACGCTTAACTCTCATAACCTCTTGGATTTTGCTACCATCCAAAAAGCTATAGCCGGGTTAAGAGATTTAGTCCTATTATATCATTTATATATAGGACTAATCCAAATTCCGGGGGTGTCACACCCTAGGGGATCACTATAATCCTCACCACACATCCCTTCATCCAAGGGGTGAAAAGTTACTAGTACCAGGTGCTTGGTACTATTGATAGTATAGTAGCCAGACTCTCTCTCTCTCTCTCTCTATATATATATAGAAAGCGAGTTGGACTAGGCTACTATTAGTAGCAAAATCCCATTCTTGCTACCAATTTTTTTTTCGATGATGGAGCCTCCGAATCGATGATCGGCACCGTTGAATATGATCTAGACCACTGGAACTATCTAGAAATCAAATTTCAAATCTTTTCGACGTTATTAACCTAATGATCAAAGGATTGCAAAATTTGTAATTTTAATGGTAAATATGAGACATTTTCTTGTTTAACAATGTAAAGAAATCTAAATCAATTGAATTTTGGTTAGAAAAATCATTAAACTATTTAAAACAATATTTATACTATCGATCTTGATTACAAGACTCTTATCATCACTTTTTGAAGGATATTCATTTTTAGCCGTTCATTTTTGTGTCCACTTGATGGACAAGAAAAGAATATCGAAAAAAACATAAAATTTGATTTCCAGATAGTTTAAATGGTCTAAATCATATTTAACGGTGTCGATCGTCGTTTTGGGAGCTCCATCATAAAAAACAAATCGGTAGCAACAATGAGATTTTGCTACTAATAGTAGCCCAGTACAACTCTCTCTCTCTCTCTCTCAGAGAGAGAGAGAGAGAGAGTTGAGCTGGAATGCTATCGATAGCAAACAGACTCCGTTGCCACCCATTTGTTTTCAATGATGGAGCTTCCAAATCGACGATCGACACCGTTGAATATGATCTAGAGCACTTAAACTATCTGAAAATTAAATTTCAAATTTTTTCGACATCATTGATCTAATGATCAAAGGGTTGCAAAATTTGCAATTTTAATAGTAGATATGAGTCTATACTCTTGATCTTGATTACAAGACTCCTATCATTACTTTATGAAGAATATTCATTTTCAACCGTTTATTTTTGTGTCTGCTTGATGGACAAGAAAAGAATATCGAAAAAGTATGAAATTTAATTTTCAAATAATTTTAAATGGTCTAAATCATATTTAACAGTACCGATCATCATTTTGGAAGCTCCATCATCGAAAATAAGTGGGTGGCAACGAAGCCCGTTTGCTATCGATAGCATTCCAGCTCTTATCATTTTGAATGTTCTTATCAATATTTACATCTCTACTGTCTCTAATTCATCTCCCACTTTAATCATTGTGATCCCTAAATCAAAAACCTCCAAAAAAGAAAAATCCTAAAAAACATATTCTTTCAAGGTAATAACTGTTGTAGTCATCATAAATCTGCCACATTTTGGAAACTGTAATAAGGATAAGTTTGTGAATCAAAACCTTTTTAGGAGACGTGCATTTGGCCTTTAATAGTGGAGAATAGCAGAAAATACACAAGAACTAGAGAAGATTAAGAATAAAATTGTAAAATTTGTACCCGTGACTCTGTGGCGAGGCCTCTGGACGACGTTGCGGAACGCGACGCGGGGATCCGACTCCCCCGCCCACCTACAACAGATAAAGAGAGAGAGAGAGAGAAGAGGAGCAAACGATTATCATCAAAAAATTAGAGAGAAGCGAAGGGAATTGGGGGTTCGAATTAGGGTTAGGGTTTTGGAACCGTACCCGATTCGGAAGGTGGAGCCTCCATTGTCGATGACGATCGGTGTCTCCGAGGAGAAGCGGGCGTAGTCAGATTGCCTCGAGGGGCGCGCCATCGAGGGCTGTAATGAGAGCATAGTTAGTTAATTCGGATTCGGCAAAAATTAGGTACGGATATAATACGAATAAAATTCATATCATAATTTTTAAATTCACTGAAAAATTGGGTTTAAAAAATGGATTCATCAATTATTCGGATACGCGATTTATACGGGAATTATACATTCACCAAATAAAAATTCGGGATTAAAAATTCGGCTATTAAATTAAGCATTCAAATTTGATGCAACATTTGGTTCTTATCAGTCTACCATCTACTAACAAGTAACAAATAACAATAGGGGAAACAAATAACAATAGGGGACGCATCGAAAAAAATAAGTAATGACATTGTAACTCTTGAAATTTCTGTAAAGCATTCAATTACCTTCATTTTACTAGACGCAAATATATAAAGCATATCCTTCTTGTACTTTAGCTTTATCAGTAGATGGATGGCTTTATATGCTTTTATAGGTTCTTTTATTTGGCAGAAACAAAAATATTTTTAGTTGGAAACAAGCCACAAAGCATTATGTAGAGGGAGGATAAAAAAAAATAATGAAAATACAATTCTAAGAGACCCCTTACAAAGAACAAAAAAAATTGGCCAATGGTTGAAAGATTAGAAAGAAATTAGTTAGTAGATAAAAGAGAAAAATTAAGTTAATTGAGAGCAAATATTAATTTCACTCACAAGTCACAAAAATTATGAATTAATACACAAATTTACAAAATCACAACTCACAGACTGGTGGTGACGAGGAAGATGACGAGCGGCACGCGGCCCGGAGGGTTCCGATGGCGAGCGGGGCGCAGCCGGGAGGGGTTCCAATGGCGAGCGGCGAGCGGTCTAGGAGGGTTCCGATCCGATGGCGACTTAGTGAGCGCACGCGGCCTGGGGGTTCCAAACTTTCGATCCGATGGCGAGCGCACGCGGCACGGAGGGATCCGACTTCCGATCCGATTGTGGCGAGCGCATGCGGCCTCGTGGGCGGGATGGGAGGGCGTGAGAACAGTGAAGAGAAGGTGGCGTGGGGTGGGGTGGGGGTGCCTAGGGGTGTAAAACGGGCCGGACCGTGCTGGAACCGCCGATCCAATTTTTCGGGCCGTGCTGGGCTGTCTCTTCAAGGCCCGGTCCGGCCCGGCCCGTTACGATTCATAGCGGGTCTGGGACGTGCCGGGCCGAGGTAAGGCCCGCGGCCGTGCAAGCCGGGCCAGCACGGGTCGAGGCCCAAGGCAAACTTGGGCAATCTTGGGCAACTTTGGGCCTTGGGGTCAGCTCCTGGAGAGAAAATCCCCTTCTCCTTATGGTCCAATAGATCAAAATTTTATAATTTATTGGACCAAAACTTTTTTTCAAAAAAAAAAATTATAAAAAAAAATTATAAATAATTTTTTAAAATTTTAAAGTATTTGTTATTTTATAATTATTTTTATAAATTTTATATTTTTTTATTAAAATATAAAATTAAATAAAAATAATTTTTATTTATATTTTAAAAAAAATTTAAAAATAAACACGGCCCCGCCCGGCACGGCCGGTGCCTTTCGGGCCGGAGGGCCGTGCTGGGCCGGAAGCTTAGTAGCTACGGGCGGCACAGGCCGATCCTGATTTGAATCCCGGCTGGCCCTGGCCCGTTTCAGCATGAAAAATGTGGGTCGTGCTAGCCTGGCACGACCCACATTACACCCCTTAGGTGAGCCTGTGATTAGATTAGATTTTTTTTTTTTTTTTTTTTTTTTTTTTTGAAAGAGAAAAGTATTTTTGTTTTAAGTAATATTATCGGTAAACCCCAACCGGAATGGGAACTTATTTATTAGTTCATTCTATCCTGAAATGAATGAATTGTAAAATATACATCCCATTTGGGATGTACAAAAAAATATTTACCTTTTCTTTAAGGCAACGAGGGGTTGAGGGCTCATACTTTTGGAATCCGAAGGACCAAAAGGTAAGATTTGTTTGGATACACAAAAAAATATAGATAGGTAATTATACTATATTTATGAAAAAAAAATTGAATGGTTCAAAATATAATTTTTACAGTGTACATATAGTATACCCTAAAAAATAGAGTAAAATAAAAAATCATTCTAACCAAAGAAAAAAAATTTCACTATTTTTAGGCTCCCTCATCTCCAAGAGATGGCAACTTTTAAAATCTAAATTTCAAAATTTTAAATTTAAACTTTCAACACAAAAATTTAAATTTAAAATTATTAATTTCTAAATTCTAAATTTTAAAATTCGGATTTAAATTTAAATTTTAAAATTTAAAATTTGAATATGAATTTTAAAATTTTAAAATTTGAATGTATATTCAAATTTTAAATTTTAAATTTAAAATTTTAAATTTAATAATTAAAATTTTTAATTTCAAATTTAATAATTCAAATTTTAAATTTCAAATTTAATAATTCAAATTTTGAATTTAAAATTTAAATTTTAAAATTTTAAATATCAAATTTAAAAATTCAAATTTTAAATTAAAAAATTAGAATTTAAAATTTAAAATTTTGAATTTAAAATTTAAAATTTAAAATATAAAATTTAAAATTTAAAATTTTATATATTTATTTTAAATTTTAAACATTAAAATTTATTATTTTAAAATAATAAATTTTAATTTTACAATTTAGACCTTTGAATTTCAAATTTTAAAATTTAAATTTAGATTTTATTTTTCAATTTTTCAAATTTTTAGTTTGAAATTTTAAATTTCAATTTTTAATTTTAAATTTAAATTTCAAATTTTAATTTTTAACTTTTAATCTCAAATTATGAAATTTTTAATTTTAAATTATAAAATTTATATTTTTCTTTTTATTTTTTAAAATTTTAAATTGAAATAAATTTTTTGGAATTGTACAATATGCATTCAAACAGTTTAAAATTTGAAATCGTGGAATTTTTTTAGAGTTATAGAATTTTCTATTTTTTTTAGGGCCTATTTGGATATTACTTTTTTTGGAGCATAGTTACTATGCTATGTGTGTAGGAAAAAAATTCTATGGGATATTTGGAAGGTTTTAAATTATACCAAAAAAAATAGAAAATAGTTAAACTATACTATAAAAAATAGGGTAAAAATAAAATTTAATAATTTCTCTGAAAAACTATGCTCTATTTTATCAGGCTGTAAGTCCTCTTTGTGGGTTATGGGATCTAAGAATCTAAATAGGAAAAAAATCACCTAGAGGGTGGGTGAATAGGTGTAAACAATAAAACTTAGAAATTTTTGTATAAAAAACAATCCAATGCGGAAAATAAATAAAGTACGCAAGATTTTACGTAGAAAACTCCGTCACAGGAGTTAAAAACCATGGGACCGATCACACAGAAAAATCCACTAAGATTAAACACGTACAAGGTGATATAACGCAACACTACGACTCAACCTTTTTCGTACGCTCCGAGTAAACCATTTCCGCAGCCCGCAACACGCCTCGATCACACGATTTGCGTCCAACTTCGAATTCACGAAGTCCAACCGAATCCATGGTCTTCACCAATTTGGCACGAATCGATCACACGAATGCGCCTCGCTCCGAATCCACAAAATCGATAAACACCTTGAATCACAAGGCCACACGAATCCACGCGTCGATTCTCCTTTCGAAAATCGTTGTTTGTTTATTAGTGGTGATGATATCGAATACTTAGATAATCATAGAGAGACAAAAAAACACCGTCTAAGTATTCATCAATTTGATTCTACAAAAAATAAAGAGTTTTGAAACCCTAGAATCAAATCGATCAATATAGATGAAGAAACATAAAATAAATGTGTTTTTCTTTCTTCTTTATATATGTGGATTTTCTTCGGTTTCCACGGCTTACCTTTGATTCCCTTGGGATGCCCTAAAAGATGAACTTTTGGGTGTATTTATAGGCTAGAAACCTTTTGGAAAGATATAAGAATCAAAAGCTGTCTTAACAGAATTTTTCCCGCATGGTAGTCCGGACTGGAATAAGTCTGATCCGGACTGTCGTCATTGACAAGAAAATTTTCAAAAATAATGTTCGGGGTCCGGACTGGATGTGCCTGATCCGGACTGATTCATGCGATATAACAAAAACATAGTTCGGGGTCCGGACTGGAAAGAGGTTGATCCGAATTGAAATTTCGCATAAACCAAACCATGTTTGGGGTCCGGACTGGATGTGCTTGATCCGGATCCAGAACATATAAAATGTCCAGTTTTTTATTTTTATGCAATGAAAATTATTTCAAGTGTTTCTAAACTATAAGAATGTATTCAAATCATCAAAAATATTTAATTTAACGTACCTGAGCATTTTGAAATTTTGTAAATAATTAAATAAATGAAATCGATAAAAGTCAAGTTGAATTTGGATCATAAATGGCTCAGATAGCGACAGTGCCCCTTTTCTGCAGTATAAATTGCACAGTTAGTGGGCCAGAAATATCACCTTTCAATCCGAGCCTGATCTCGAAGATCCGAGACCACCAGTGTGACCGTCACGACGAACTGAGTGAAATCCATATTAAACTTGTTCAGATCTGACGGTCGGATCTTCCAGAAAACAGCGTAGAAGCAGGCAGGACCCGCGACTTAAGTCGCGGGTACAAGTGAACAGTAACCCTATATTTCGAACCCCTCTAGCGCCAACGTTGGCCAATTTACTGTCTGGACTCCTATTATAGTGGTTCGAGTAGTCAATTCTAGCTATTTTCGATGTTCTGAACGCAATGGCGCTGTCGAAAATTCTGTTTGACGACTCTGGAATTTCGAAAAGCGTGAAAACTGTAAAATTAGACAGTTTTTATGGAACGGAATTTTATCTGGACACAGTTTCGAAAAACAGAGAGCACTACCTGATAGGTTTCGTCGAGCCGGACGTCCTGGCGAAGTCCGTTTTTCGATCTGACACTCGGATTTTCTCGAAAAGCGAAAAATGTGGCGAAAAGTGCAATTTTTGCACATAAACCCCTATATATGTTGCCTCGAAAAGCGTGCCATGCATTGGAGAAGGACTTAATGGTGAGATAAGCATACAGGGAGGGACCAAAGTTGAAATGACTAAGCTAGAAGGGCTAACTTGCAAAGTTTACAAAAGACCTATATATATGCGTGTTGCCCGAGCTAGGTTTTCCAAAAACCCTAAAGCCAAGCCTCAGCCGCTTCTGCAACCACCTCCTCTCCTCTGCCGCTCTCCTCGGACCCAGCCGCACCGGCCGCCGCCTCCCCAGTCGCCGGAGAAGAAGGGCTTCGAGAAACCACCCTCTCTCGGGTGGTGGAAAAAGGAGGGTGCTCGGGAGAGTTTTGAGCGGTAAAGAACCCACCTGTAGGGTCCCTCGTGTAGCAGAAGCCGAGTGGAGGTGAACCCGAGCGCCGCCGCCGCCGCGCGCCGCCGCGGGGGATACCTTTCTTCCTCGGTTTTCCGGCGAAGGTGAGATCTTGGCACACTTCCTTTTAGTTTGGGTTTTTGGCACGTCTAGTGTACACCTGACACGGAGGAGATCATTCTGTTGAAGTCCGAGCCGCGACCGCCGTTCTGATCACCGGCGGGAGCGACCTTGCCGGATTATCGTTTATTTGCGCCGCCGCCAGTCGCCGCCTCCATCCGACCGTCCAGCCAAAGATCGGAACCGTTAAACCGGGTCTCCTAGTCGACTGCAGCTCCTCCACCAAATTGGGAGGCCATCGGCTGAGGATCGCCGCCGGTCGAAGCTGCCCTAGAAACGGGCTTTTCTTCACAAAGCCCGATCACCGCCGCCCGGCGCCGCCGCGAGCTCCCGTCGCCGGCCAACCCCACCAGGGGACTGATAGCACCGAGAGGGCCCGGTTGGTCCAAGTTGCTCCGGCCCGGAGCTAGTCGGCCGGATTCTGCCATTAGAGGCCCTTGGACCTCGGCCGAGCTCTGCCGCCGCACGCCGCCGGCGACTCCGGACCCCCAGAGGCGGTGCAGGTAGGTCTATTCCATTATTTGGTGGCCATTGGTGGTGCTGCATGGCTTTCTTGACGTGGAGTTTACGTGTGTCAAGGTTGCACCCGTTTTGCACTCGGGCTCCTCTCCGGCAAACTCCGGCGGTCCGGCCTCCGGCCAACTATACAGGTGAGATCTGGACACCCTTCTCGTGATCCCCATCATTTTGTTTTGGGGCCAGAGACCCCCCTGTAACTTGGTCTAATCCCTGCAGCCGAGCCACCCTATTTCGGGTTCAACTCCGGCCGCCGCCACCTCCGGCCGCCGGCGCCTGACCCGACCTGACCAGAACATCTTCTGGGACCCTCAGAAAACTGATGCTCACCCATGTTTGCAACCTGACCGAGGGGAGTGCTCAGCCTGGCCCAAACCGAGCTTGATCTAGAGTGGGAGGTTGCTCCGGCCACTCCTCCGGCGGGTTTCCGGCGCGCTTAAGGTGAGCACACCACTCCCCTGTCATTACTGAACAGCATGCTACATTAAGATTGTTTCTAAAAGCATGTATACATTAAAGTTCATCAATGTTGTAATTTGACATAAAGGACTTTATGGGCCAACTTTTAACTCGGGATCCGTGTCGACCAAACCCCGTGAGCACGGGCTCCGTCTCGACGTAACGAACCCGCTGGAATTTACGGCGTCATCGTCGGAGTCCCGGATTGCGAGAACGGGGCAAAACACTGTATCTAATATCGCGAGTTAAAAGGCTAACTTTGCCCTGGGGTTTCGCGCTGACCCAAGATTGTGAGCACGGGGTCCGTTGCATCAAATGTGACGCGCTGGCACTTTCGGCGTCGTCGTTGGACCCCCGGATTTTCCGAACGAGTCAAAACAGTGATCAATATAATGTTTTTTATGCAAAATAAACACACAAGCCGACCTTAGACAGTACTTACGCACTACCTGGCCATTTTGTTAGAGCCCCGTGGACTCTCGTTGATCAGGAATCGGGTTTCGTTCGATAAAATGGCTATATCGACCCGTATTAGTGTCACGTCACTATAGTGTCGTCGGGGATGGGTTATTGTGAGTATTACTGATCATATATTATTATTCAGGGCCCAGCTGTTCAGCACCAGCCTCCCAGTAGCTGTGCGGGAGTTCGAGGATCTGCCGTCGTCCAGGTGGGTTACTTTCGAACCGGGCCTCAGCTTTTTGGCCCTCTGGTTGCTTTAGTCCAGTCGGACACCTGTTATTGACTAGCCTGTCGATTTTATCTACATGATCCTTCGGATTGATATGAATTTCTTTAGACCTGTCCTATACCCCTGATGCTTACATCTACATGCTCGATGACTACTCCTGATAGATCTTGATCGATTCACATACCTGTTTATTAGCTTATTGATTTGATCTATACGACCTATGATGATTGCATATATCACCTGATCTGATTGATAGACATTGATTCTTTTAGACTCGTCGTATACATACCTGCTGATTTTATCTTGATTAGCCCTGATGACTGCATTGACATGCCCTGTGATTATTCCTGACAGATTCTGATCTACTTGAGACATCATATATTTCTGTGCATCAGCTTTTTCAGTATATAGATCTGCATGATTAGATGATACTTGTTGATACTTGTCACTTGAGATACTGCTGTACATCCCGGTATGCATGATTGATTGATTCTGATCGATAGATGTTGACTGATGATTCCCTGTTGGGATCTCGGCATGTTGCCGACTACCCGGTCACTAGACCGTGAGCTTGAGCATTTGCATTGTGATCGCCCGCACCGTTGTACTTCACGAACATCAGCGGAATTGCTACCCGCAGCGATGTTCTTTACCGGTAAAGTGGTTAGCAGTTGCAACCCGTGACCCCTCGTGGGGGGGAATGTCAACCAGGAGGTGCCAGGAGGGCAGTTTTGCCTGAGGTCTTGTGGGACCAATATGGTGGCTTTTGATTGGATATTGATAGTTTCCTTATTGACGCATTACTTTTACCTTATACTGTTGCTCAGTTTATTTCCAGTATTAGTATCGGTAGACATGCTTTTATCATTTGCAGTTCCTCATGCATGATTATTGTGGATACCTTTGATTTCCAGCATACATGATCTACCGTTCTCATGACTGATTATCACTGACATATCCTGATTTACAGTATTTCTTATCTGTAGTTTGATGATTGATTACCTGCCTAGTTAGCCTATCTGTGGATTCTGTTGATTATCAGTAGATCTGCTTTATTGTTCAGCTTTACCCTATGATTCTTACTATCCGCAGATTTTAGTACCCAGTAGGTACGATTAGCTGGTGCTCGGCTCGTCGTGCCCACTGGGATACACTCCGGTGTGTCTCACACCCTCGGGTGACTGTTTTTCAGGTCATTCGGGTGCTGGGATGTCGGGACGATCCAGTGAGGCTGTCACGATAGAGCTGTCCCCCTGATGACATAGATCGATGATTGAGATCCCCGATTATCTGTAGTTGACTTGCACTTATGTTATTTCAGTTTCCAGTTCATTTAGATATTTCAGTTTGATGTTAGTATGATACTTGGATTATTCCTGATGATTAGTATGGTTTAGTTGAGATAGTTATTGCTCGCTGATTGATGATTGGATTAGCCTAGCCGTGCATGTATAGGAGAGACCCTATCCTTTTGGATAGGGGATTTCCTATATGTGTGGCGGTCTGTTACGCCCGTTTTGCAAACTCTGATTTAATCAAAAAAAAAAAAATTTCAGACTGGATTTTTAAACTCGGGGCGTGACAGATTAGATGGTATCAGAGCAATAGGTACACGGTACCTAGGGAAAGTTGATTAGGAACTGGTTAGGATGAACCCTAGGACGACTTATGTCGTGAGAGCGCGGGGTATTTGTCTGGTTGTTAGGAGCTCAGGTGTATTTTCACACTATGAGTCGTTTCCAAATCTTGTCGTTGTGACTACGAGCGGTGTTCGTACGCGCTCTGGGCTTAGTGGTCATAGTGGGTGCAGTATTAGCTGCAGTTGTAGTACGAGCCATAGGGATGATATATCAGTGGAGCCTTAGAGCTCGGATTGTTGATAGCGGTTAGAGGATCAGTTTACCGCATTTTGCTGGGTTAGCCCAGCAGATGGCTCAGCATCAGATAAAATGCTATTGTTGCACTGGCCCCACCACTAGTCCAGATATTTGGAGAAGTCATTGATCCTCCTGTTGTCCCCGCGTCACATGTTATGGTGACTCTTGTTGCAGCCGTGGTTATCAAAACTATGTTGTGGCTGCTAATACTGGAGATTCCCTGATTATAGCTATGGGGATGCCTATGAGGTTAGCAATTATGTTGCTTTGGACGGAATGATTTTGACGACACTCAGCAAATATGGGACCTTATTGAATCGTGTCCCAACCCTGATCAGTGTAAAATAATTTGGGATTCACGATTACTTTGATAGAGATGATGATAGCTTGAGGAATTTGACTTTCATCCTAAAAGAATCCGATTTGTAGTTGATCCGCAAATTGTGGGTGAATTGGTTGGGAGTCATGATCGTTCCTGACGATAGTTGAGCTACGATTGGCGTCGCTAGTGCTGTGTTAGCAAGTGGTGATGCGTTTAAGGTAATGGAGAACAATGGAATATGGTTCTAGATTCCTGTGAGTAGCCAGAGTTGCACTCATGACCACGAGATGGTAGAGATAGTTGATATAGGTTTATAGTATCGGCCTAGAGATTTGTGTTGTGAGGTATGAGTTATACCTTCTGATGACTCCGGTGGGAGTCGTGTCCCCAACTTGATGTTGGCGACAGATTTATGGTATTTCACTTTTCTTTTGATAAGCACGTTGGCTGCAGACAACGTACTGTCGAAAGAGCTGAGGAAATACCCCACCCTGAAAAGGGGAATATCATGATTGGGTCTATTTGTCTGCTTACTTAAATTTAGTTTCCAAGGTTGTCTTTGGACAACGACGTTATAGTTTCAGTATTGATATTCCAGACCATATTGGACCTTAGGTAGGTCTCAGATAGTCGAGTACATAGTGGACAGATTATATTTGTCATTAATGTAGACATTCGTTCGAGCTTGCGGCCACTAGCCACGTTGATCTCGCCAGATCTTGCAACTGATTCGATAATAGAAATAAGTGGTAGTACAAATGAACAATAAATGAACCAGAATTGTTAGCAGTTTGGATGAAACAGAATTGTGAACCCTAGTGTTATCACAAACCACACAGTACAAGATGCTTTGAGCCGAAAGCACGTGTCCCCAGAGCTGCTAATGATCACGGATCAGGGATCCTTCCCACATTATCAGCCCCACCGCAGTCCAGCTTCGCGAGGATCTGAGCCATGATGAGGTACCACTGAAGATCCTGGCTCGAGACGAAAAGAAGCTGAGGAACAGATCGATCCCCTACGTCAAAGTACAATGGGAGAACCATGAGGAGCGTGAGACCACGTGGGAACGCGAATCAACCATGATGGAGCGTTACCCCCATTTATTTGGTTCTTAGTTGTATTAAGTTTCAGGGACGAAACTTTCTTTTTGGTGGGAGAGATGTAAGAATTCGAAATTTTGTAAATAATTAAATAAATGAAATCGATAAAAGTCAAGTTGAATTTGGATCATAAATGGCTCAGATAGCGACAGTGCCCCTTTTCTGCAGTATAAATTGCACAGTTAGTGGGCCAGAAATATCACCTTTCAATCCGAGCCTGATCTCGAAGATCCGAGACCACCAGTGTGACCGTCACGACGAACTGAGTGAAATCCATATTAAACTTGTTCAGATCTGACGGTCGGATCTTCCAGAAAACAGCGTAGAAGCAGGCAGGACCCGCGACTTAAGTCGCGGGTACAAGTGAACAGTAACCCTATATTTCGAACCCCTCTAGCGCCAACGTTGGCCAATTTACTGTCTGGACTCCTATTATAGTGGTTCGAGTAGTCAATTCTAGCTATTTTCGATGTTCTGAACGCAATGGCGCTGTCGAAAATTCTGTTTGACGACTCTGGAATTTCGAAAAGCGTGAAAACTGTAAAATTAGACAGTTTTTATGGAACGGAATTTTATCTGGACACAGTTTCGAAAAACAGAGAGCACTACCTGATAGGTTTCGTCGAGCCGGACGTCCTGGCGAAGTCCGTTTTTCGATCTGACACTCGGATTTTCTCGAAAAGCGAAAAATGTGGCGAAAAGTGCAATTTTTGCACATAAACCCCTATATATGTTGCCTCGAAAAGCGTGCCATGCATTGGAGAAGGACTTAATGGTGAGATAAGCATACAGGGAGGGACCAAAGTTGAAATGACTAAGCTAGAAGGGCTAACTTGCAAACAAAAGACCTATATATATGCGTGTTGCCCGAGCTAGGTTTTCCAAAAACCCTAAAGCCAAGCCTCAGCCGCTTCTGCAACCACCTCCTCTCCTCTGCCGCTCTCCTCGGACCCAGCCGCACCGGCCGCCGCCTCCCCAGTCGCCGGAGAAGAAGGGCTTCGAGAAACCACCCTCTCTCGGGTGGTGGAAAAAGGAGGGTGCTCGGGAGAGTTTTGAGCGGTAAAGAACCCACCTGTAGGGTCCCTCGTGTAGCAGAAGCCGAGTGGAGGTGAACCCGAGCGCCGCCGCCGCCGCGCGCCGCCGCGGGGGATACCTTTCTTCCTCGGTTTTCCGGCGAAGGTGAGATCTTGGCACACTTCCTTTTAGTTTGGGTTTTTGGCACGTCTAGTGTACACCTGACACGGAGGAGATCATTCTGTTGAAGTCCGAGCCGCGACCGCCGTTCTGATCACCGGCGGGAGCGACCTTGCCGGATTATCGTTTATTTGCGCCGCCGCCAGTCGCCGCCTCCATCCGACCGTCCAGCCAAAGATCGGAACCGTTAAACCGGGTCTCCTAGTCGACTGCAGCTCCTCCACCAAATTGGGAGGCCATCGGCTGAGGATCGCCGCCGGTCGAAGCTGCCCTAGAAACGGGCTTTTCTTCACAAAGCCCGATCACCGCCGCCCGGCGCCGCCGCGAGCTCCCGTCGCCGGCCAACCCCACCAGGGGACTGATAGCACCGAGAGGGCCCGGTTGGTCCAAGTTGCTCCGGCCCGGAGCTAGTCGGCCGGATTCTGCCATTAGAGGCCCTTGGACCTCGGCCGAGCTCTGCCGCCGCACGCCGCCGGCGACTCCGGACCCCCAGAGGCGGTGCAGGTAGGTCTATTCCATTATTTGGTGGCCATTGGTGGTGCTGCATGGCTTTCTTGACGTGGAGTTTACGTGTGTCAAGGTTGCACCCGTTTTGCACTCGGGCTCCTCTCCGGCAAACTCCGGCGGTCCGGCCTCCGGCCAACTATACAGGTGAGATCTGGACACCCTTCTCGTGATCCCCATCATTTTGTTTTGGGGCCAGAGACCCCCCTGTAACTTGGTCTAATCCCTGCAGCCGAGCCACCCTATTTCGGGTTCAACTCCGGCCGCCGCCACCTCCGGCCGCCGGCGCCTGACCCGACCTGACCAGAACATCTTCTGGGACCCTCAGAAAACTGATGCTCACCCATGTTTGCAACCTGACCGAGGGGAGTGCTCAGCCTGGCCCAAACCGAGCTTGATCTAGAGTGGGAGGTTGCTCCGGCCACTCCTCCGGCGGGTTTCCGGCGCGCTTAAGGTGAGCACACCACTCCCCTGTCATTACTGAACAGCATGCTACATTAAGATTGTTTCTAAAAGCATGTATAATTAAAGTTCATCAATGTTGTAATTTGACATAAAGGACTTTATGGGCCAACTTTTAACTCGGGATCCGTGTCGACCAAACCCCGTGAGCACGGGCTCCGTCTCGACGTAACGAACCCGCTGGAATTTACGGCGTCATCGTCGGAGTCCCGGATTGCGAGAACGGGGCAAAACACTGTATCTAATATCGCGAGTTAAAAGGCTAACTTTGCCCTGGGGTTTCGCGCTGACCCAAGATTGTGAGCACGGGGTCCGTTGCATCAAATGTGACGCGCTGGCACTTTCGGCGTCGTCGTTGGACCCCCGGATTTTCCGAACGAGTCAAAACAGTGATCAATATAATGTTTTTTATGCAAAATAAACACACAAGCCGACCTTAGACAGTACTTACGCACTACCTGGCCATTTTGTTAGAGCCCCGTGGACTCTCGTTGATCAGGAATCGGGTTTCGTTCGATAAAATGGCTATATCGACCCGTATTAGTGTCACGTCACTATAGTGTCGTCGGGGATGGGTTATTGTGAGTATTACTGATCATATATTATTATTCAGGGCCCAGCTGTTCAGCACCAGCCTCCCAGTAGCTGTGCGGGAGTTCGAGGATCTGCCGTCGTCCAGGTGGGTTACTTTCGAACCGGGCCTCAGCTTTTTGGCCCTCTGGTTGCTTTAGTCCAGTCGGACACCTGTTATTGACTAGCCTGTCGATTTTATCTACATGATCCTTCTGATTGATATGGATTTCTTTAGACCTGTCCTATACCCCTGATGCTTACATCTACATGCTCGATGACTACTCCTGATAGATCTTGATCGATTCACATACCTGTTTATTAGCTTATTGATTTGATCTATACGACCTATGATGATTGCATATATCACCTGATCTGATTGATAGACATTGATTCTTTTAGACTCGTCGTATACATACCTGCTGATTTTATCTTGATTAGCCCTGATGACTGCATTGACATGCCCTGTGATTATTCCTAACAGATTCTGATCTACTTGAGACATCATATATATCTGTGCATCAGCTTTTTCAGTATATAGATCTGCATGATTAGATGATACTTGTTGATACTTGTCACTTGAGATACTGCTTTACATCCCGATATGCATGATTGATTGATTCTGATCGATAGATGTTGACTGATGATTCCCTGTTGGGATCTCGGCATGTTGCCGACTACCCGGTCACTAGACCGTGAGTGTAGTAACCTGAATTTATAAATATTAATAAATAAATTCCAGGGCGATTTTTGGGTTGACCTTGATTCTAGGAGACCTATTTTGACCTTAGTGGACAATTGCCATAGTGCTCGTTGCACGATTTACGAGGCAAAAAGGCTAATTTCCAATCCGAACATGATCTTGGAAATCCGAGTTGACCATTGCGATCGTCTCGTCGAATCGAGCGATTTTCATATTTAACACTTTTTGATCCGACGGTCGGATCTTCCGGAATTCAAAGAAGAAGAGGGCAATTAGTCGCGACCAATGGAACAGTGTTCCTGCGCACCGTGACTTAAGTCATCACTGTTCATGAACAGTAGACCTTAATTTTTATTCCCTCTTGGACTAACGTTGGCCAATTTACTATCCAGACTCCTAATTCAGTGATTTGAGTAGTCAATTCTAGCTATTTTCGATGTTCTGAACGCGATGGCACAGTCGAAAATTGTGTTTGGCGATTCTGGAATCTCGAAAAGCGTGAAAACTGTAAAATGGGACAGTTTTTATGGAACGAAGATTAATCTGGACGTCGCGTCGAAAAACTAAAATCGCTACCTTGAAGATTTCGACGTTCCGGACGCAACGGCGAAATCCATTTTTCGTTCTGACGACCGGAACTCCTCGAAATACGTGAAATACAGCGAAAAATGGTGTATTTTGCGCGTAAACCCAGGATTTTATGCCTCGGAAATTGTGCCACCTTATAGGGAGGGACTGAGATGCGAAATGAATATTTTAGTGAAGGACTTAGGTCTTAAATTCCGTAGTTGAGGGTGTTTTTAGCAATTGTGCATTAATGCACTATAACAAACCCTTCGGTTTGTGGCTCTCGGAATCCCCTCACACCCGAAGCCACCCCTTCACCTTTCTCTGTAACCGACACCTTCCCTCCATTCCTCCCAACCGTCGCATGGTGCTCCGCCGCCGTCCCGTCGCCGGAGCAACCCGAGAAGACAAAGTATTGAAAGAAGGCGCTCTCGGGTTGGGTTCATGGAGGTGTTTTGGAGGATTAGGTTGGACTTAAACCTCAACTGAGGACTTCTCTGTGAAGCAGCAACCCAGCCGAGGTGATCCCGGCGCTCAGCTCCGCCGTGCGCCGCCGCGGCCACCATCTCTTTCTTTCTCGGCAAGGTGAGAGGATTGAAATCTTTTGATTTTGTTTGACCCTTAGACCCATGTAGAGTGTTCCTGACATGGAGGGGATCGTGACTGTGAAGTTTTAGCCGCCATCGACGTCTCGGTCGCCGACGGGAGTGAGTTATCGCCGGAATTATCGTTTTCAGCCGTCGATGGGCGCCACCTTCATCCGACCGTTGAAGTCGGGATCAGATCCGTTGGATCATCTCTTCTCGGTGACTGTAAGCCTCTCCCGAAGTATGGAGTGGATCGGTGAAGAATCCATGGAGATCCATGGAGCCCTAGAACCGGCCAATAATGCATCATCGCCGGATGTGCTCCGCCCGGCGCCGCCGCGCGCCCCCGCCGCCGGAAAACTCCTCAGCAAGCATCTGGGGACCGAGGGGACCACTATGGTCCATCTTGCACCGGCCCAGGCCCCACCGGCCGAAATCCGCCATTAGAGCATCCTTGTCTTCACCGAGCTCGAGTGAACTCCGCCGCCGCGCGTCGCCGGCGCTGGCTGCCGCCGACCAGCGACCTGGGTGAGTGTGTAGGATCATTTAGAAGCTTCCTACCATGTTGCATGTAGTATTTAACGTGGGGTTCTTTTTCTCTGGTCTTGCACCATTGTGGTGGCCGAGGAAGCTCCGCCGCCGCCGGCGTCGCCTCTCGCCGCCGGCCATCGACCCAGGTTGGTCTTAGACAACCCCTAGAGAAGTTCCATCATCTTGGTTTGGTCAAAATGCCACAGAAAAGTAAGATGGTCCATCTTTGTGATTGCACCATGGAACTTGGCCCGAGCTCCCCTCCGGCCGCCGCCGCCGCCGCCTCCGGGCACCGGCCAAGACCCTCAGGTAACCTCTGAACTTCATGCTTAAGCTTCCTACCCAAGTGAGGGAGCCCTAGGGTGCTTGTGTTGCAGAAAATAAATGTGGAGTTAGGTGTCTAATTAATGTGTATAAGTGATGCCCCTAAGGTGTTTGATGTAATGTTCCAAAGAAGAAAAATTCAGAATTCGGCTTCGAGTTTAATATGAAAGATGTTTCACACACTCCCCTGAGCTTGATGCTCACTTCAGACCCAATGTTGGCTGTGTGGATTGGTGTGTGGGGCATGGTGGAAGTGTTAGAGAGCGAGGAACTCGGATCTAGTTGATCCATTGATTTTGGACTGGAACTGGGGTGAGCCCTAGGGTATTGGCACTGTCCAGAGTCACTTTCATATACAAAGTTCGTCTGTTTGACGATCGGATTAAAAGTTGTAGCAAAATCAACCTAAAACGATAATGTTGGAACAAAACTAAGTTCCGGGCTGTTGGCGAAGCCGTGACAGTGCATTCCTAGCTATTTTGGGGTCACTGGACGCGGTGCTCGCGTCAGATTTGGTGTTTGAAGCCCCGGAGAAACAAAAATGCATTTTGGCTATGTTGGAGAAGAACTTTATGGGCCAAAGTTTTCCTTGGGTCTCGTGCTGCTCCCAAATGGTGAGCACGAGCTTCGTCATGTCATAACGGACACGCTGAAACTTACGGCGTTGTCATCGGACTTCTGGTTTGGAAGAACAAGAGAAAACAGCGCTCAAAACGGTATTAAAAGTGTAAAATTAAGAAACCTAGGGGTTTGAACGCAAAGTCCACATTGTATACTGTTTAGTAAACTGCTTTAATGATTCCTAAACTTTTGTTAGGAATCCAGCGGCTAAGTTTTGAAGCCTGAATCTCCCGGAAAGCCAAAAGGGATTCCCGGGAGGGGCAATTTGGTAATTTCACCAAAGATGAATATCAGATTAAATTGGTCCACGTGTTGTCGTCAGACATGAATGTCTAAGTAATTAAAATGATCAAGTTAGCGACAAGAGTTTGAAAATAACATAACATAATCTTGATCTAGGTTGGCACAGTCTTCGAGCGTCCAGTTGGAGTCAAGGGTTCGCCTGCGCACTGTCAGGTGGGTTATCTTCGGTCCGGGCTTTATCATTTCGGCCCTCGGTGTACGGTATTGGTTGGACTCCTGTTTTTGTTAATCTAGATTATATTTGAGCCTGTCTGCCTTTGATTGTGATATTTATTGCTTTGACTAGTTGGTCATTAGTTGCACTCCTATGCTTGATTATTATATCGATCTATTAATGCTTGAGTCTGCCTTTTCTTTGATTCAGTTGTCCGCTACTTTATGCCTACTTTATGCCTGATTATGATCTTCTTTAGTGATCTTTACCATATCTGATGATTGGTTATTTCCAGTGGTTATATCATTGCTCTATACGTTGTCATGCCTGTTTGGTCATCTGATATTTGAGCCTGCTCCCTTGTTGTTCGCCTGTTATGCTGCTAAATACATGATCTTCTAAAATAAGTGTTTTTACCAAGCCTTGTAGGGTAGCCTGAGTCTGTTCTTGTTTGATAGGACAAGGGCAACGCTCTACGAGGTTTGGGACCCAAAAACCTATTGTTTTCAAAAGTTTTCTTAAAAACATGTGTTTAGTTGCATAAGGGGTTAGTCTGCCTGATTGGTTGTTAGATGTTGAGCTATGCCTGTTATCAGTTCTATTCTGCCTCACTTGATTATTCATAGTGCCTCTGATATATATATCTTATCTTGGAACATTTCCATGTTTGATTGGTGAGCCTGTTTGTCCTGTCGATCAAATGATACACTGCTGAACACATAGATTTAATCAACTGATGTTTTTACCGAGCTTCGTAGGGTCGCCGGAGTCTGTTCTTGTTTGATAGGACAAAGGCAATTGCTCTGCGAGGTTTGGAAACCCAAGCTTCGTAGTGTCGTCTGAGTCTGTTCTTGTTTGATAGGACGAGGGCAACGCTCTTCGAGGTTTGGACTTTTCAAAACAGTTTTCTTAAAAATATGTGTTTAAGTTTTGTATCATTTGGTTGATTGGTGTTGTTGAGTTGAGTTTATCTGTGAGCTTCTGTTGAGAGAGATTTGCCTTGATCTTGCATATGAGCTGAGATTTACTATTTCGTTGCTGAGTGTTCCTGCATGAGAGTTGAGATTCAGTTGATTTTGCCCTTGCATCCCAGTGGGGATTTCCCAGCTTGTAGCCGATTACCCGGTCAGTGGACCGCCAGTTGAGCATTTGCATTTGATCGCCCGCACTGTTGTACGTCACGAACATTGCCGGGGTCGCTCCCCGTGGACATTGTTCTTTACCGGTAAAGTGGTTAGCAATAGCAACCCGTGACCCCTTGTGGGGGGAATGTCAATCAGAGAGTGCCAGATGGGCAAATTCGCCTGAGGGTTTTGTGGAACCAAAGGTGACTGGTAATTGGGTCTTTGTGTTTCATTTATTTGATGCATGTGTTGTTAAGTTGCTTTATCATGTTTCTTTGATGCCTTTGTTACATTGCTGATTGTCCTAATTCCTTGATGCCTTGACTATAGTTCTTAGTTATGTTACCCTGCTCTAACTTTAACCTGCTTTTATCCTGCTTTAATTCTGCTAAAATTATCTCCTATACTTGTATCTATATTGTGAGTTATGCTTTCCTTATAGCACCAGTTATATATCTGCTTTACCCTAACCCCTGATTTATTACTATCCTCTAGTATTGTATACCAGTAGGTACGATCTGCTATTTCTCGGCTCGTCGTGCCCACTGGGATACACTCCGGTGTGTCTCACACCCTCGGGTGACTGTTTTTCAGGTCGAGCGGGTGTTGAGATGTCGGGACGAATTGGCGAGGTATCGAGATAGATGTTCGACCCTGGACAGCCGTGTACTTAGTTAAAGAGTTTAAAGTTGAAAGATTTTGTAATTTGGAAAAAAAGTTATAAGATGTAAAGTTATTGTAAAAGTTAATTTGTATTATTCTTTGTACGTAGTTAGTACTCTGATTGATTGCCAAGCTAGCCGTGCATATATAGAAAAGGCTCAATCCCCAGTGGGATTGGGACTCTTCTATATATGTGGCGGTCTGTTATTGCCCTGGCTGATTTGCAACTCTGATTTAAAAAAAAAAAAAAAAAAAAAATTTAGACGCTGGTTTTTGAACTCGGGGCGTGACAGATTAGATGGTATCAGAGCAATAGGAATACGAAGTCTAGGTTTGGCTAGGAACGAACCCTAGGATGACTCGTGTCACGTGAGAGCGCTGGGTTTTGGTACAGTAAGTTGGGAACTTAGAAGTTATATCATCGGCAAAGAGACTGTGAAGGAAGGTATGTGATGTACCTTCAGCTGTGAGTGGTGTCCACAACAAGTTGTTGGCGACAGATTTGTGGTATTTCGCCTTTCTTTTGGTAAGCACGTTGGCTGCAGACAACGTACTTTCGAAAGAATTGAGAAATACTCTGCCCTGTGATGGGGTATATCAGATTGGGTCTAAAATGGTAGCCTTGGGATTGTTGATATTTTGTGACTGATTGTCACTACAGTGAACCTGTTAGAGGCTTAATAGTGGATTAGTTAAGTTTAAGTTTCGGGGACGAAACTTCTTAAAGTGGTGAGTGATGTAGTAACCTGAATTTATAAATATTAATAAATAAATTCCAGGGCGATTTTTGGGTTGACCTTGATTCTAGGAGACCTATTTTGACCTTAGTGGACAATTGCCATAGTGCTCGTTGCACGATTTACGAGGCAAAAAGGCTAATTTCCAATCCGAACATGATCTTGGAAATCCGAGTTGACCATTGCGATCGTCTCGTCGAATCGAGCGATTTTCATATTTAACACTTTTTGATCCGACGGTCGGATCTTCCGGAATTCAAAGAAGAAGAGGGCAATTAGTCGCGACCAATGGAACAGTGTTCCTGCGCACCGTGACTTAAGTCATCACTGTTCATGAACAGTAGACCTTAATTTTTATTCCCTCTTGGACTAACGTTGGCCAATTTACTATCCAGACTCCTAATTCAGTGATTTGAGTAGTCAATTCTAGCTATTTTCGATGTTCTGAACGCGATGGCACAGTCGAAAATTGTGTTTGGCGATTCTGGAATCTCGAAAAGCGTGAAAACTGTAAAATGGGACAGTTTTTATGGAACGAAGATTAATCTGGACGTCGCGTCGAAAAACTAAAATCGCTACCTTGAAGATTTCGACGTTCCGGACGCAACGGCGAAATCCATTTTTCGTTCTGACGACCGGAACTCCTCGAAATACGTGAAATACAGCGAAAAATGGTGTATTTTGCGCGTAAACCCAGGATTTTATGCCTCGGAAATTGTGCCACCTTATAGGGAGGGACTGAGATGCGAAATGAATATTTTAGTGAAGGACTTAGGTCTTAAATTCCGTAGTTGAGGGTGTTTTTAGCAATTGTGCATTAATGCACTATAACAAACCCTTCGGTTTGTGGCTCTCGGAATCCCCTCACACCCGAAGCCACCCCTTCACCTTTCTCTGTAACCGACACCTTCCCTCCATTCCTCCCAACCGTCGCATGGTGCTCCGCCGCCGTCCCGTCGCCGGAGCAACCCGAGAAGACAAAGTATTGAAAGAAGGCGCTCTCGGGTTGGGTTCATGGAGGTGTTTTGGAGGATTAGGTTGGACTTAAACCTCAACTGAGGACTTCTCTGTGAAGCAGCAACCCAGCCGAGGTGATCCCGGCGCTCAGCTCCGCCGTGCGCCGCCGCGGCCACCATCTCTTTCTTTCTCGGCAAGGTGAGAGGATTGAAATCTTTTGATTTTGTTTGACCCTTAGACCCATGTAGAGTGTTCCTGACATGGAGGGGATCGTGACTGTGAAGTTTTAGCCGCCATCGACGTCTCGGTCGCCGACGGGAGTGAGTTATCGCCGGAATTATCGTTTTCAGCCGTCGATGGGCGCCACCTTCATCCGACCGTTGAAGTCGGGATCAGATCCGTTGGATCATCTCTTCTCGGTGACTGTAAGCCTCTCCCGAAGTATGGAGTGGATCGGTGAAGAATCCATGGAGATCCATGGAGCCCTAGAACCGGCCAATAATGCATCATCGCCGGATGTGCTCCGCCCGGCGCCGCCGCGCGCCCCCGCCGCCGGAAAACTCCTCAGCAAGCATCTGGGGACCGAGGGGACCACTATGGTCCATCTTGCACCGGCCCAGGCCCCACCGGCCGAAATCCGCCATTAGAGCATCCTTGTCTTCACCGAGCTCGAGTGAACTCCGCCGCCGCGCGTCGCCGGCGCTGGCTGCCGCCGACCAGCGACCTGGGTGAGTGTGTAGGATCATTTAGAAGCTTCCTACCATGTTGCATGTAGTATTTAACGTGGGGTTCTTTTTCTCTGGTCTTGCACCATTGTGGTGGCCGAGGAAGCTCCGCCGCCGCCGGCGTCGCCTCTCGCCGCCGGCCATCGACCCAGGTTGGTCTTAGACAACCCCTAGAGAAGTTCCATCATCTTGGTTTGGTCAAAATGCCACAGAAAAGTAAGATGGTCCATCTTTGTGATTGCACCATGGAACTTGGCCCGAGCTCCCCTCCGGCCGCCGCCGCCTCCGGGCACCGGCCAAGACCCTCAGGTAACCTCTGAACTTCATGCTTAAGCTTCCTACCCAAGTGAGGGAGCCCTAGGGTGCTTGTGTTGCAGAAAATAAATGTGGAGTTAGGTGTCTAATTAATGTGTATAAGTGATGCCCCTAAGGTGTTTGATGTAATGTTCCAAAGAAGAAAAATTCAGAATTCGGCTTCGAGTTTAATATGAAAGATGTTTCACACACTCCCCTGAGCTTGATTCTCACTTCAGACCCAATGTTGGCTGTGTGGATTGGTGTGTGGGGCATGGTGGAAGTGTTAGAGAGCGAGGAACTCGGATCTAGTTGATCCATTGATTTTGGACTGGAACTGGGGTGAGCCCTAGGGTATTGGCACTGTCCAGAGTCACTTTCATATACAAAGTTCGTCTGTTGACGATCGGATTAAAAGTTGTAGCAAAATCAACCTAAAACGATAATGTTGGAACAAAACTAAGTTCCGGGCTGTTGGCGAAGCCGTGACAGTGCATTCCTAGCTATTTTGGGGTCACTTGACGCGGTGCTCGCGTCAGATTTGGTGTTTGAAGCCCCGGAGAAACAAAAATGCATTTTGGCTATGTTGGAGAAGAACTTTATGGGCCAAAGTTTTCCTTGGGTCTCGTGCTGCTCCCAAATGGTGAGCACGAGCTTCGTCATGTCATAACGGACACGCTGAAACTTACGGCGTTGTCATCGGACTTCTGGTTTGGAAGAACAAGAGAAAACAGCGCTCAAAACGGTATTAAAAGTGTAAGATTAAGAAACCTAGGGGTTTGAACGCAAAGTCCACATTGTATACTGTTTAGTAAACTGCTTTAATGATTCCTAAACTTTTGTTAGGAATCCAGCGGCTAAGTTTTGAAGCCTGAATCTCCCGGAAAGCCAAAAGGGATTCCCGGGAGGGGCAATTTGGTAATTTCACCAAGATGAATATCAGATTAAATTGGTCCACGTGTTGTCGTCAGACATGAATGTCTAAGTAATTAAAATGATCAAGTTAGCGACAAGAGTTTGAAAATAACATAACATAATCTTGATCTAGGTTGGCACAGTCTTCGAGCGTCCAGTTGGAGTCAAGGGTTCGCCTGCGCACTGTCAGGTGGGTTATCTTCGGTCCGGGCTTTATCATTTCGGCCCTCGGTGTACGGTATTGGTTGGACTCCTGTTTTTGTTAATCTAGATTATATTTGAGCCTGTCTGCCTTTGATTGTGATATTTATTGCTTTGACTAGTTGGTCATTAGTTGCACTCCTATGCTTGATTATTATATCGATCTATTAATGCTTGAGTCTGCCTTTTCTTTGATTCAGTTGTCCGCTACTTTATGCCTACTTTATGCCTGATTATGATCTTCTTTAGTGATCTTTACCATATATGATGATTGGTTATTTCCAGTGGTTATATCATTGCTCTATACGTTGTCATGCCTGTTTGGTCATCTGATATTTGAGCCTGCTCCCTTGTTGTTCGCCTGTTATGCTGCTAAATACATGATCTTCTAAAATAAGTGTTTTTACCAAGCCTTGTAGGGTAGCCTGAGTCTGTTCTTGTTTGATAGGACAAGGGCAACGCTCTACGAGGTTTGGGACCCAAAAACCTATTGTTTTCAAAAGTTTTCTTAAAAACATGTGTTTAGTTGCATAAGGGGTTAGTCTGCCTGATTGGTTGTTAGATGTTGAGCTATGCCTGTTATCAGTTCTATTCTGCCTCACTTGATTATTCATAGTGCCTCTGATATATATATCTTATCTTGGAACATTTCCATGTTTGATTGGTGAGCCTGTTTGTCCTGTCGATCAAATGATACACTGCTGAACACATAGATTTAATCAACTGATGTTTTTACCGAGCTTCGTAGGGTCGCCGGAGTCTGTTCTTGTTTGATAGGACAAAGGCAATTGCTCTGCGAGGTTTGGAAACCCAAGCTTCGTAGTGTTGTCTGAGTCTGTTCTTGTTTGATAGGACGAGGGCAACGCTCTTCGAGGTTTGGACTTTTCAAAACAGTTTTCTTAAAAATATGTGTTTAAGTTTTGTATCATTTGGTTGATTGGTGTTGTTGAGTTGAGTTTATCTGTGAGCTTCTGTTGAGAGAGATTTGCCTTGATCTTGCATATGAGCTGAGATTTACTATTTCGTTGCTGAGTGTTCCTGCATGAGAGTTGAGATTCAGTTGATTTTGCCCTTGCATCCCAGTGGGGATTTCCCAGCTTGTAGCCGATTACCCGGTCAGTGGACCGCCAGTTGAGCATTTGCATTTGATCGCCCGCACTGTTGTACGTCACGAACATTGCCGGGGTCGCTCCCCGTGGACATTGTTCTTTACCGGTAAAGTGGTTAGCAATAGCAACCCGTGACCCCTTGTGGGGGAAATGTCAATCAGAGAGTGCCAGATGGGCAAATTCGCCTGAGGGTTTTGTGGAACCAAAGGTGACTGGTAATTGGGTCTTTGTGTTTCATTTATTTGATGCATGTGTTGTTAAGTTGCTTTATCATGTTTCTTTGATGCCTTTGTTACATTGCTGATTGTCCTAATTCCTTGATGCCTTGACTATAGTTCTTAGTTATGTTACCCTGCTCTAACTTTAACCTGCTTTTATCCTGCTTTAATTCTGCTAAAATTATCTCCTATACTTGTATCTATATTGTGAGTTATGCTTTCCTTATAGCACCAGTTATATATCTGCTTTACCCTAACCCCTGATTTATTACTATCCTCTAGTATTGTATACCAGTAGGTACGATCTGCTATTTCTCGGCTCGTCGTGCCCACTGGGATACACTCCGGTGTGTCTCACACCCTCGGGTGACTGTTTTTCAGGTCGAGCGGGTGTTGAGATGTCGGGACGAATTGGCGAGGTATCGAGATAGATGTTCGACCCTGGACAGCCGTGTACTTAGTTAAAGAGTTTAAAGTTGAAAGATTTTGTAATTTGGAAAAAAAGTTATAAGATGTAAAGTTATTGTAAAAGTTAATTTGTATTATTCTTTGTACGTAGTTAGTACTCTGATTGATTGCCAAGCTAGCCGTGCATATATAGAAAAGGCTCAATCCCCAGTGGGATTGGGACTCTTCTATATATGTGGCGGTCTGTTATTGCCCTGGCTGATTTGCAACTCTGATTTAAAAAAAAAAAAAAAAAAAAAAAAAAAATTTAGACGCTGGTTTTTGAACTCGGGGCGTGACAGTGAGCTTGAGCATTTGCATTGTGATCGCCCGCACCGTTGTACTTCACGAACATCAGCGGAATTGCTACCCGCAGCGATGTTCTTTACCGGTAAAGTGGTTAGCAGTTGCAACCCGTGACCCCTCGTGGGGGGGAATGTCAACCAGGAGGTGCCAGGTGGGCAGTTTTGCCTGAGGTCTTGTGGGACCAATATGGTGGCTTTTGATTGGATATTGATAGTTTCCTTATTGACGCATTACTTTTACCTTATACTGTTGCTCAGTTTATTTCCAGTATTAGTATCGGTAGACATGCTTTTATCATTTGCAGTTCCTCATGCATGATTATTGTGGATACCTTTGATTTCCAGCATACATGATCTACCGTTCTCATGACTGATTATCACTGACATATCCTGATTTACAGTATTTCTTATCTGTAGTTGATGATTGATTACCTGCCTAGTTAGCCTATCTGTGGATTCTGTTGATTATCAGTAGATCTGCTTTATTGTTCAGCTTTACCCTATGATTCTTACTATCCGCAGATTTTAGTACCCAGTAGGTACGATTAGCTGGTGCTCGGCTCGTCGTGCCCACTGGGATACACTCCGGTGTGTCTCACACCCTCGGGTGACTGTTTTTCAGGTCATTCGGGTGCTGGGATGTCGGGACGATCCAGTGAGGCTGTCACGATAGAGCTGTCCCCCTGATGACATAGATCGATGATTGAGATCCCCGATTATCTGTAGTTGACTTGCACTTATGTTATTTCAGTTTCCAGTTCATTTAGATATTTCAGTTTGATGTTAGTATGATACTTGGATTATTCCTGATGATTAGTATGGTTTAGTTGAGATAGTTATTGCTCGCTGATTGATGATTGGATTAGCCTAGCCGTGCATGTATAGGAGAGACCCTATCCTTTTGGATAGGGGATTTCCTATATGTGTGGCGGTCTGTTACGCCCGTTTTGCAAACTCTGATTTAATCAAAAAAAAAAAAATTTCAGACTGGATTTTTAAACTCGGGGCGTGACAGAACACCTAGTATTGGTGTATCTGGCCCACGGTGCATCAATTGGATGCTACTGATGGACCCTGTGTGTTTCTACTTGCTGTGTTGGCCTTCGGCTGGGTTTGCCGAAATTTTTGAAAGGAATTAGGCCAAACAGAGGTCTTAAATGGATTCAGCACGGAAAAACGCTTGAAAACAACTTTTTGTTTGTTTGATTTGGAGTCCGGATGCCCAAAAACGGACACCCGGAAGGTTTTAGTGGGTTTTGGTGCATGGGAGGGGCCGTAGACCGCCGGGATGCCACGTGGCGGCCTGTCATTGGTCGGTTTACGACGCGCGGTCCACAGAGCAGCGCGGCGGGGTGCACAGACCCGGCGCAGGGACACGTGGCACCGCCTGATTGGCGGGCCTAGGGCGCGCGGTCTACTGGGTGAGCGCGGCGGTGCATGGACCAAGGCGGGGGACACGTGGCAGCCTCCGGTTGGTCGGTGCACGCGGCGCGGTCCACGAAATTTCAAATGAGATGCGTGGACCGGGTGCATGGGACACGTGTCACTCCGTGATTGGCGGGTGCAGCATGCGCGGTGCACGGGGCGCGCGGTAGGTGCCTCGGGAAGCGTGCGCACGTGCGCGGTCGGCGGGTCAGCCGGGACACGTGGCGCCCGCTCATTGGCAGGCGCAACCGCCTTACTGTGCAGGCTGGGTGGACATGTGGCAGTCTTTGAGTGGTCCCGCGGCGCTGTTGCCTGTTCGGGGGGACACGTGGCGGCACGAGAAACTTTCGGGCGTGAACAGTGTTGGGCCGGGCCCAACACTGTAGGCGCCCGAAAGTGGGCCCGAATTTGGTGGGCCTTGCTTTTTGGGCTGTTTTTCCTTGGGAGCCTATAAATAGGCCACTTGGGCCGCGTTTTTGCACCTTTTCTCGGGAGAATTAGCCCACGACCCCTTCATAAGATTTCTTCCTCTCCCTCTTGAGCATCTTCTGGTGAAGTTTCAGATTTTTTGGAGGCCGCGACGACAGCGTTTCCGGCATCGTGGTGCAGAGCGACGTTATAGTGTTGGAGGCCCATCTTCGTCGCAGTTCAGTCTGGGAGGTCTACCGGGCTACCCCGATGCTATTTTTGGACGATTTCTTCGACAGCGGATTCACAAGAGGTAAACCTACGTTTTCCGTGTTGGACGTTTTTTCTGGAAATGAGCTTATTCAGGGGTTTGGGGTACATTTTAACCTCCCTTTGTGACTGTTTGAGTTCCTGGACAGCATATACTTCGCGGATTTTTATCTCCCCATCCGGATATCGGATTTCGACGATTCAGGAGCCTATCGACATCTACACTTCGCGAGGATCGCCGTGGTATTTTTTTATCGGAATTTTTGGAAGAATATTTTCAGGTGAAAATTTCGTGTGAATGGGACTGTTCATACAGATTTTTAGAACTTGGAATTGGTGTGGATTTGAGTGTAATTGTGGATTGTTGTTGTACCCAGGACTTTGTGAGCACCGTTACTGTGCTACTAGCTTAGCAGATACGGTGATTTGGTGGTTTCTGGACTTTTTATCTGTGCAACCCCGGACAGTTAGCGTGTTCAGGTGGGTGATCTCGCTTTCAAAATCTACGGACTGTACGCTAATTCTATGACTGTGTTGCTGCATGCATGCTATTAAATGACCCCAATATTATGTGAAAACTGTATGATTGTACCCACAGTTGATAGTTGCTAAATCTGTTGACCTCATTGAAACTCTTGCAAAATGTGAATTTTTTCAACCTGAAAACTTAACTTAGCACCCTTGTTATGTATTATACATCATGCTCAAACAAACTACAGTAAACTTTAACTTGGATTAGATTTATGTATTGCTTTAGGTCTCCCACATTGCTTGTTACTCTTGTCATTCTGGACATACTGGTTTTTCCCGAGTTGTGGGCTGGGAGGTCTAGTAGCTGTGGATGCATTGTACTCGCGTCTGGGGACCGAGTAGAGTTGGTAGCAGTCTGTAGATCAGTTATTCATTGAGATAGGGATGGTGATGATGGATCTGGGATCATGGGGGGTTTGTCTTAGTGACAGTGTGGACTTTCTGTTAGTGAGTGAGACAGTAGTTTGGATCATAGCCTGCAGGAGCCACATTTGAGCTCGACAGAGATGCGCTGATACTTTGCTCGGTGGGGTCGCTACCCACGAGTGCCACTCCGGAGTTGGGCCTGATATTTCTATCGCGGCTTGTCGATGCTTGTGTCCCTCTGGCTGAGCCAGTTTTGGCAGTCACGGACACCGTCCCTCTGGCTGAGCCAGTTTTGGCAGCTATGGACATACCTACAACAGTAGGTAGGCACAGGTTTGACTGGACCCGATGTGGCAGTCAGTTTGGATTGGGTGATTTGAGATGAGTACCAGTAGTAGCATATTGATCTTCTGTCCTATTCCTTGAGCATTTAGATAGAGGCATAGTAGCTGTAGATTTTTACTTTCCAGCTTTTCTATACAGCATTTCTTTTGTCACTTTATGCCTCTAGTAGACTTAGTGGGCAGACCGTCGGGCTTGTGGCGGCACCCACTGAGAGCTACTGTGGGAGGTAGTTCTCACACCCGTCGTGGTGTCTTTTCCCCAGGGACTTCAGCTCCAGTTCCTGCTGCACCGGTTGCTGATCCAGCTCCTACAGACCGAGGTAAGGGAGTCGCGAGATAGATCCCTTTCCCCCTTCAGCTTCAGCGTGTGATAGAGGTACCCTGATGTTCATTTTGGGTTGTGTCATGTTTGAGAGACTATGTAGTGAGGTATCGAGTTGTACATTTTATGTTCGCTTTTTGAGAGACTCTTATGTATTTTGGTGAGGATGCTATGTATTTTATTTCCTGAGAGACTGTCTATTTCATGTTTATAGTTAGTTATCTATTTCAGCTCTGATATCTGCTAGTGTAGTTGTTTATTTGCAGGTTAGACGCTACGTCTCTACGGGGCTTCCCGTAGGGGCGGCAGATCTGTTGGCGAGCCCGGAGCACAATTCCGACCCCGGGGCGTGACACGCCGTGTGCACAAGGGCGTCTACAATAACAAAAAGGAAAGGAAGCAATATACACATCCTACTAGTAATCAGAGCGCCACACAACTAAACTATGCATAAAAGAGAAGAGTAGATAACAACTATCATATAAGAAGTTAAAAACCGATACACAAAAGTAGTTCCTCTCAAGTACAACCTATCCAAATACATAGGTGGTCTCTATAACAAAATACATCAACACCTCTCATAAAAAGTAAAAGAAAATGCGCCCTGTAACCAACTCAAGTGGCACGATGGGGACAAGCTAGCTAAGCGACAACCCCTTGCCACGGTCCCGAGCTCCTCCCGCCACGGATGGCTCTGAAAAACAACCACCCAAAATGGGGGTGAGAACTATTAATTAATGGTTTCCAGTATGTATGTCGGTGAGAGAAGCGAGATACACCACTAGGTCAACTGAGGCAAAAGGTAGTATAACTGTTGAAATAAAATGCAGATAATAAATAACTGAAGTAAAATAAAGTACTCTACTACTATCATGCCTCTATGCTCAAGTACAAGGTAATAATGATATGAATCTATCATGCTATCATAATGTCCAACTACAATAAGTAGTAGTGTCTATGTGATGTTCAATGTCAAGTTTACTATCATGTATGTCCAACTACCATGAATGTATCATCTATGTGATATTCAATGTAAATGTCCAACTACCATTAATATATCATCTATGTGATATTCAATGTCAATGTCCAACTACCATGAATGTATCATCTATGTGATATTCATTGTCAATGTCCAACTACCATGAATGTATCATCTATGTGATATTCAACGTCAAGTTTAGTTAACTTTAACCATTTTCTCTTGAAGACTTTCTTTGAGTCTAAGCTTGAGCCATGCCCCATGGTCCCGTGGTGGCACCCCCCAATGGAGCTATGCCTATCCAACGGCGTCCCAATCGGCACCCAATCCCGCATGGCGATCATGATGTCGCAAATGGCCAACTCCGGAGTGCCGACTTGGAGGGAGCGACCCTACCAAGCAAGTGCGAATGAGCACAAACGACAAGCAAGCAAGTCTCGATCATCGTGTCTAAAACACGGAATAATCATCATCGTGTCTAAAATATGGAATAGCATCATCGACCTTTAGGTCGGTACATAGTACCTCGAGTGTCATACTTTCATATACAATATTAGCATTATCTTGCATAATGAAAGAGTAAAGCATTTACAAGGTGTCCTCATGTCTTAAACATGGAATCTGTTGGGTTATACTAATATGGATCTAAATAGGGGAAAAAATACCTAGAGGGGGGTGAATAGGTGTAAACAATAAACACTCAAAAAATCATTGCGCAATAAAACCCAATGCGGAAAAATAAATGAACACGCAAGATTTTTACGTGGAAAAACTCCAAACCGGAGTAAAAAACCACGGGACCGATAACACGGTGAAATCCACTAGAATTAACACACGTACAAGGTGATATAACGTACTCACAGACGACTCAACCTTTTACCATACGCTCCTAGTAGATCTTCTCCGCTCGCTCCACGACGCTTCTCGAATCCACGATCTGCGCCCAACGCTGAATCCACAGCGTCCAACGTCGAGTCCACGACGTCCGACCGAATCCACGGTCTTCACCCAGTAGCACGCTTCGAATCCACGAACGTACCTCGCTCCGAATCCACGAGAGCGGTTGCACCTTGAATCCACAAGGCCACGCGAGTCCACGCGCCGATTTAGGGTAAATCGTTGTTTTTGGGTGGTGATGATCCGCCGAATACTTAGATTAGAAATAGATCGGAAATACCATCTAAGTATTCATTGATTTGATTCTACTCAAAATCTGAGTTTGGAAAACCTAGAATCAAATCAATCAATATAGATGAAGAAACATAGAATTAATCTATTGATTTCCTTTCTTCTCTATATGTGGATTTTCTCTTTCGGTTGTATTTTTCTATTATATTCGGATGCCCTAGAAAATGAATAAAGGGTCTATTTATAGGTTAGAAACCATTGGAAGAAGATAAGGATCAAAAACAACCGTTTCTGGAAATTTTCAGGACGGCGATCCGGATCGGATTTACTACGATCCGGATCGTCGTAGCGTGATAGACGATTCCAGAAATCCAAGGGTTCGGGATCCGGATCGCAGTCCCGATCCGGATCGTTCATACAATTCACCAAAATCCCATGTTCGGGATCCGGATCGGAATGGCCTAGGATCCGGATTGAAATTGCCAATGAACAATCACCCTTCGGGATCCGGATTGCAAGGTCTGATCCGGATCCTGAACATGTCCCATGTCCAGTTTTTGATTTTATGCAATAAAAAATTCTTCCAAGTGTTTCTACACTACAAGAAGTATTCGGATCACCAAAAATCTTTAGTTAAACATACCTGATCCTTTTGAATTCTTCTTTCTTGAGATTGAGGTATATGATCCAAACTTCTTTCATCTTCAATCTTCAAGACTTAATACTTTCACGAAATACGCCAACTCAAATTCCGTAACAATCTCCCCCTTTGGCGGTTTCGTGACAAAACACAAATCCACTAAAGAAAATTCAAAAAGGATATTTTTGTTGCTATCACCATACAACAAAAATTTACAATGGAGATCCAAAAATTTAAATACATGAGATAAACTCCTAAAACAGACTCTAGACTTAGACATCTGTACTCTCTGCAAAAGAAATCATTCTTGACAAAAAAATCGTTAGATACCTCAAGAATTGAAGCATACAAAACCAAGCAGAGATAGAGTTTATACTCATCATGACATTTAGTAATTCAGATATGTAAAAGATCATAATCAATCACCAACATATCTTCTAAGCAATAAGATTCCAAATGTCATAACTTTGCTTTGTTAGTAATCAAACAACTTGTTAGTAATAATACATGTCCAAATAGTTAGTCGAATAATTAGTAGGGACATGCAACAAATCACCAAATAAAAACCAAAAGTTGTAATACTTACCTTCCACCAAAGTCAAAGTTTGAGTTCGTTCAAAGTTCTCACACAAAGTTTTCTCTACTCTCTCTTCCCCTTTTTGTCACAAACACAGCCAAAAATTAAGGAGAGTTAAACAAGTTTAAATACAAATTAAGAAACTTAAAAACCTGCAAAAGAAAAGATTAGAAAGAACGTTTATGGAGAATCGTCAGAACTGATACACCCAAGCTTCTGAAACATTTTCTTGATCCATTTATTCATAGAAGCTTGCTCCTTCTTTACTTCTTTGAGATCTTGAATCATCACAGCTTGTTCTTTCTTGACTTCTTTGAGATCTTCCTTCATTTCAGCGAACTCAACAGACATGCGTTCTTGTTCGTTGGAGAGTCGCTGTTGTTCTTTAAAGATTGAACTGACAGAAGCATCATCATCAGAAGTGGATGGAGGTGCTTGCTGTGTAGGTGGAACAGCAGCTGTTGCTCGAGGTGGTGCTCTTTGTCGGGTAGGAGGTGAGGGAGGATCATCTTGTTTCGTTGAGAGAGACTTTACAATTGTTGTTTCATTTATTGTGCCCAAACTGTACATATATGAGCTTGCACTTGTGTCGACTTTAAACTTCCTAAGGATGCGCATAATGATCATTGGATAGGGTAGTCTCTCTGTAGGGTGAGAATGTTCCACATACCGCGCCATCCTTGACCAAATGAGGAAAGGAATATTCAAGTTCGCTCCCATTGATGCTGCCGGGTTTCCAAGAAGATAAAGGAATAACATCCTGTCCCATCGAAGAACCTTCGTATTCATGTTGGGAAGAATGTTGTAGCAGACTATGAAGTTTATATACCGATACTCTGGTCGAAGCTCTTTAGAGAAAACTGAATTTCCTGTCGACAAAGTATCTGGGAGACAAATTCCATCTACAACCACTCTCCAGGAGTTGTTGTTGAAGCTTTGAGTTTTAAGGTAATGGAGTCCATCAGCTCTGGCTTTCATACCCAGCACTTCTCCAATCAGTTGGGGTGTGACTTTGATTTTGATATTTTTAACCAAAGTATGAAATTCTCGACGCCCGTCATCGTGATCAATTAAACTTGCAGCGTTCTGATAAAACATTCGTACTGAGTGTGGACAGTACCCAGTAGTCTCAGGGAAGTTGCAAATTGGAGCAAGACCGACCTGGTCAAACAAAAGCCCAAAGACTGTAGATCGTTCCTTCATTGGTTTGACATTGACATGTCTTTCGCCAATGCATTCCCTCTTCTCAAAATCTTTGATCCATGCAGAGCTAATGAATTTTTGTTGAGGAGGCGGGCTAGCAATAGGTCCGTTAATCGAAATGCCCCTAGCACTGCCTCTTTTTCTTGCACCGATTTTTCTTCTTGTTCCGATTGGACTTGGGTCCATGGGAGCTTTTCCTTTTTCTGCAGCAGTAGGAGGAGGCTTTGCCTTTGAAGCTTCAGCAGTAGCTTTCCCTTTTGAGACAATGGGGACATTTTCCTCGATCTCGAGGTTATCCCAGTCAATCGAAGCCGTCTCTGATTCCGTCTCGGAATCACTCTGCGTCTTCTTTGTTCGCTTAGCCCTTTTAGGCTTGACAGTGTCCTTAGTATGAACCATGGTAGCAAGTAGAAAAATGATCCAGGTGATCACCATTGCTGTGCGTGCTTTTAAGAAGATTAAAATCCTGTGAGGAACAACTCAAAAACATGAAAATTTTCAGTTTTTAAAAATTTGAAAAGTTGTACCCAAACAATCATAATCATGTAGAGAAGCCAAGAATCAAATTAGTTTTGGAAAAAGAATTTTAAAAGTGGATTAATTCCATGATTTTCAAAAATTCCTCTTATATGCCCTAAAACAGAATTTTTAGAAATCGAAGCCCAAAAATTCGTTAATCTTGAGAAAACCCAGCATATAATCAAAACTAATCTACTCAGAGTTCTTATTTCAAAAGAAATTTGACCAAAAACCATTCACAAACGAAAAAGATAGAGAAATTTCATCACGTTTTGGTGAAAATATAGAAAACCTGTGAAAAACCGAGATTTTGATCAATAAAACTTACTTGGAATCGAAGAACTCGAGTTTGGAAGGCTCCAAGATGGAAGATTTCTAGAGAGAGAAACTCTAGAGGCTTAAGAACAAAAGATTGTAGTAAAAGAAATCAAAACCCTCTTGTTCTTATAAAACCCTAGCCGTGATCCGGATCGGATCGTGAATGTGATCCGGATCGGCTACCCGCAGGAAAAAGCCTGCGTTCGGGATCCGGATCAACTTAGTCCGATCCGGATCGGCTCCAACTTTTTCATCAGAAAAATTCAGAAAAATTCTATAAAATCCAGAAAAAGTATGTAAGCACTTTAGCATATCAACTTTAAACAAACATCATCGTTTCATACAACAAGAAATAGATTATACTAAATCTATCAAAAATACTCAAAAATGAAACGAAAATTTATGAAAATTAAAACTCTTAAAGTTGAACAACTTCAATTACATCTAACATGATCTTATGCGTAATGCCTTTATCAAATCATCAATTTTGTAAAGAAAATGAAGTACCAAGATCAATAGATGTTTGAAATCCCAGATAAGTTAGATAATGTATCTAGACAATCTGTTGAAGAGAGTGGCTCTTTGAGCATCTTTCATTAAAATTCCACCTTATACCAACCTGGAAATTTGACAGAGTCAAGTATTTCCGTATGCATTTTATTTAATTCAAAAATTGACAAACCATGCTTGGTATTCATGTGGTAGCTGCACACAGTACTCGGACGACCTTTAGCTCTTTCCTCCATGTGGTGGTAGTTTTCACACTCCTCATTGGGATGTAACTCTTTCCACATCTTTTGAGCATATTACATTTCTTTGACTCCCCCTCAATTGGCTATCAATTATGTAATATATAAGGTATTCAACCAAAAATTGATCTCGCATTCATACTCGACTAAGCAATCAAATAAGATAATGACTATACCAAGAGATCATTGAGAGAGAAATTGACTTTGATCACTTAAAAGATGACTTAATTAACATAAATGATCATTGCAACATTGAAATATTATGATATCAAAAGCATAATAAATTTCTAAATGCATGAAAAGATGCAATTAAAGTCAATTATGATTTATGCTCAATTAATGTCCTATGTACAAACATAGATAAAGAACAAAACAAAACAAAAACAAAACCTAACCTAAGCAAAGGTTTCAAAAGAGGTTATTTCAAGGAAAGCATGCCAATTGCTTTACGCAAGTGAATAAAACGTTTTTGATCCAAAGGTTTTGTTAAAATGTCAGCTAATTGATCCTCAGTTGAAATATATGACAGTTGAAGAATATTTGATTCAACTAGCTCTCTAAGAAAATGATATCTAAGTTCAATATGTTTTGTTCTAGAGTGCAACACAGGGTTTTTAGAAATGTTAATAGCACTAGTGTTGTCACAAAGAATGGTTACCGAAGATGCTGAAATCCGGAAGTCGCTCAACACGCTTTTCATCCAAATCAATTGGGTTGAACAACTTCCCGCTGAAATGTACTCCGCTTCGGCAGTCGAGAGTGCTATGCAATTTTGCTTTTTACTGTGCCATGCAACAAGGCAATGGCCAAGATAGAAGCATGCACCACTCGTGCTTTTCCGATCATCCACTGATCCTGCCCAATCGGCATCTGAGTATCCAACAATATCCAAACTTGTTCCCATAGGATACCAAATTCCGAAATTTATTGTACCTTTGATGTATCGGATGATCCGTTTCACCGCTTTCAGGTGAACCTCCTTCGGTGCTGATTGATATCTCGCGCAAATCCCAACACTAAAGGATATGTCCGGGCGACTAGCCGTGAGGTAAAGTAGACTTCCAATCATACTTCAATAGAGTCTCTCGTCTACATTCTCACTGTTTGATTCACTTCCAAGTCCCTTATGGCTAGTTCCCATTGGAGTCGGAAAATCCTTAGAATTTTCTAAATCAAATTTCTTGACCAACTCCATTGCATACTTGGATTGACACAAATGAATGCCTTCATCGTTTTGTTTAACTTGTAATCCAAGAAAATAAGTCAATTCGCCCATCATGGACATCTCAAATTCGCTTTCCATGGTCTCCGCTGTTACGGCATTTTGGTGTTGGCATATTTCGTGAGTCAAGTCAGTAAGTTGAGTCGGAGTCTTGAAGTGATCAAATTGTCAATCAGCAATCGAAGACTCAGAGAAGAGCTCAAGTTGGCACTCAGTGTTTTGAGTCTTGAAGATTGAAGGTGAATAATTGTGGATCAATTACATCAATCTCAAGAAGAAAGTATTCAAAAGGATCAGGTATGTTTAACTAAATAATTTTGGTGATCCGAATACTCTCTTATAGTGTAGAAACACTTGGATGAATTTTTAATTGCATAAAAATCAAAAACTGGACATGGGACATGTTCAGGATCCGGATCAGACAGTCCAATCCGGATCCCGAAGGGTGGTTGTTCATTGGCAATTTCAATCCGGATCCTAGGCCATTCCGATCCGGATCCCGAACATGGGATTTTGCTGAATTGCATGAACGATCCGGATCGGGCCCTGCGATCCGGATCCCGAACCCTTGGATTTCTGGAATCGTCTATCACGCTACGACGATCCGGATCACAGTAAATCCGATCCGGATCGCCGTCCTGAAAATTTCCAGATAAGGTAAGTTTTTGATTCTTATCTCTTTCCAAAGGTTTCTAAACTATAAATAGACACTTAGGGTTTCTCAAGAACGTGACCAAGACCGATTATTTTTATAAAACACTTGAGAGCAACCCTAGAGGCTAGGTTTTTATCGTTCTTCTTTATAGCCTCTTTTAGGTCAATTCGACGGTTCTTCCAAGATCTATCTTTTGTCGAATTGATCTAGTCTTTGCTTAGAGATTTCTTCTACGGTTCCTCAATGATAATCTAAGCAAAGGATCACCATCGAAGCCAATATTCTTACCGGCTGAGTTTGCGTCGTGGATTCGACGTGGCATCGTGGATTCGGTGTGCTAAAGGCGTTTCGTGGATTCGAAACGTGTGCTCGTGGATTCGAGTGGCGTTCGTGGATTCGAACGTGTGCAGTGGACGTGCAATCGGTGAGCGCAAGGTCCGAAGAAGTTGAAGGAGGGGTTTGAGTCCGTGGAGTCGGTAATCACCTTGTTATTCTTCTTTTTCTTAGTGGATTGTTATTGCGTGTTGGTCCCGTGGTTTTTCTCCTGGATTGGAGTTTCCACGTAAATCTCGGTGTGCTGTTTTTTATTTCCGCATTGGTTTTTATTTTGCACTGAGATTTGATTTTTAAATATTACACCTATTCACCCCCCTCTAGGTGTTTGATAGTACCTATTTAGATCCTGGTGGATCCTATATTATAAAAACCTACAATTGGTATCGGAGCGGGTTTTAGGCTTATCTATCATGTCGGGTGAAAGTGGTAATATTTTTAGACCTCCTCTTTTTAATGGGACCAATTATGCATATTGAAAAGTGAGGATGAGAGCTTTTCTCATCTCAATTGATGAGCGAGTATGGCAAACCGTTGAATACGGTTGGGTGCATCCGGTTGAGGAAGTAGGAAATTCTACTACCCTAAAACCTCGCTCTAGATGGTCTAAAGAGGAAATCGAAAGATCTTCTTACAATGGGAAAGGTATGAACGCTTTATATAATTCTCTTTCCTCGACTGAGTTTACAAGAATTTCCGCGTGTGAAACCGCGAAGGAAATTTGGGATATTCTCAAAATTACACATGAGGGTACTAATCTTGTAAAAATTCAAAAGCTCCAGATGCTTACAAGTCAATTTGACTCTATTCATATGGAAGAGCATGAATTGTTTACAGATTATTACACTAGACTTCAAGATGTAATTAATACATGTGCTAATTTAGGAGAAAAGATCCCGGAGTCGAAAATTGTAAGAAAGATACTTCGGACTCTTCCGGAACGGTTTAGGGCAAAGGTTACCGCCATTGAAACCGTTAGTCATCCGGATGAGATGAGTGTAGAGGAATTAGTAGGTGCTTTACAAACTTATGAGATGACTTTTCCTACTAATCAAATTTCTTCCAAGTCTTCTTCTAAGCTTACAGGTATTGCGTTCAAATCAACAAAGGAAGAAGATGACGAATCAAGTTCCGACGATGAAATCTCTTTAGCCGATTTTGAAGAACAATTGGCGCGGATCACAAAGAAATTTCGTCGGAAATTTTGGAAGAATCGAACCGATGGATCTTCATCCACGAAATCATCTAAAGGATCATCGGGTTCTAAATCCTCTAAACTCAAGGGTGTTGCAAAACCTTCTAAAGAAAAAGAAAAAGATGTTTTCGAAGGAGAAATCCAATGTTATCGATGTAGAGGCTACGGCCATATTTCAACGGATTGTCCTTCTAAGAAATCATACAAAAAGAAGGCTTTGCAAGCAAAAACTTGGGACGATTCTAGTTACGATGAATCGACCTCAAGTGAAGAGGAAAAAGAAAAATTTGTTGCTTTTCATGCCTCTCAATGTCACGCCCCGAGTTCAAAAATCCGCGTCTAAATTTTTTTTTTTTTTTTTTTTTTTGAAATCAGAGTTTAAAACCAGCCAGGGCGGAACAGACCGCCACATGTATAGAAGAGTCCCAATCCCACTGGGGATTGAGCCTTTTCTATATATGCACGGCTATCTTGGCAATTACTCAGAGTACTAACTACGTACATCTATTACAACACAGGTATTAAATTGCACAATTTCAACAACTTCTCAATTACATTATATTTTCTTTTCTTTTCCTCAAGTAACTAAATGCTTGGCTATCGGCTGTCCATGGGTCAAGCTCTATCTCGTGATCTCACCAACTCGTCCCGACATCTCAACACCCGCTCGACCTGAAAAACAGTCACCCGAGGGTGTGAGACACACCGGAGTGTATCCCAGTGGGCACGACGAGCCGAGGATCAGCTAATCGTACCTACTGGGTACTAAAATCTGCGGATAGTAAAAGATCTATAGGAAAGCAGGAAAAGCAGATATGAATACTGTAAATCAGGGTATACAATGATAATCAATCATAAGGACTGCAGATGAGAATGCTGTAAATCAGGGTATACAACGATAATCAATCATAAGGACTGCAGATATGAATACTGTAAATCAGGGTATACAATGATAATCAATCATAAGGACTGCAGATGAGAATGCTGTAAATCAGGGTATACAACGATAATCAATCATAAGGACTGCAGATATGAATACTGTAAATCAGGGTATACAATGATAATCAATCATAAGGACTGCAGATGAGAATGCTGTAAATCAGGGTATACAATGATAATCAATCATAAGGACTGCAGATATGAATACTGTAAATCAGGGTATACAATGATAATCAATCATAAGGACTGCAGATGAGAATGCTGTAAATCAGGGTATACAATGATAATCAATCATAAGGACTGCAGATATGAATACTGGTAGGAAATAAAAGGTGTCTACAGGAATCATGCTGGAAATAACTGAACAGTCATACAAGTAAGAATAATGCATCAAATGTAGAAACCAAATATCCAATCATACGCCACTATTGGTCCCGGGGACGTCAGGCAAAAGCCACCGATCCGCACCCGATCCGCTGACATACCCCTGTCGAAGGGCTCACGGGTCTATCACCAGACCACTCTACCGGTAAAGAACCAGCTCCACGGGGAGCGACCCCGGCCAGGTTCGTGAAGTACAGCAGTGCATGGCAAGTCACAATGATCAATCTCACGGTCTAGTGACCGAGTAGTCGGCATATGCCGAAATCCCAACAGGGAATCATCAGTCTATCAATCAGGATCAATAATCATGCATATCGGAATATCAAGCAACATCTCAAGTGACAGGAATCAACGAGTAAGATCGAATCATGCAAATCTATGCACTAGAATATAAGAGCTGATGCACAAGTACATGTGATATGTCTCACGTAAATCCAGTACTGTCAGGAACAATCATAGGGCATGTCAATACAATCCTCAGGGATGATCTAGATAAATCAACAGATACATATGACGAGTCTAAAAGAATCAATGTCTATCAAGAAGGATCACATGGCATATAGACCAAGTCATCATGTATAGTCAAGAACCAATGTACATGGTATGTCTAAAGAATCGATAGCTGTCAAGTACAGGTGCATATGACAATCAGAGGAATAAATGTCTATCAAGAAGGATCACATGGCATATAGATCAAATCAATAAGCTAATAAACGGTAGGATCAGTCAATCATGCATATCGACGTATATCAAGAAATATCTCAAAGACAGGAATCAACAGGTGTCATCTAATCATGCAGATCTATATATCAATCAATCAGGATCAGTCAGGAATAATCAGGGAGTATGTATATGATAATCGGCTGATCGTGAAAGAGATCTCAATCATAGGTCCAATTAGGTCAATGTCAATCAGAGGGATCATGCTATGTCAGACGGGATCAATATATGTCAGGCTAAGTCATATAGGTAAAATCAGCAGGGCAAGTCAAGAACAGGTGTCCGACTGGACTAAAGCAACCAGAGGGCCAAAAAGCTGAGGCCCGGTTCGAAGATAACCCACCTGTATATAGGAGGAACAACGACTCCACCAGAAGGTAGACGGTCGCGATAACCACAAGACGGATCGCGGCTGGCTCCTGACGACTGGGCCCTACAATAATACCAGGTGACAACTCAGGATCTATCAATCCTCAAAGTGCAACTAGCGCGAATTGACTATTTCGTCGATTAACGCAATATTAAGCAATTTAGCTTTTCAAGAACCCCGGAAACCCACCGAAAGGTTAATAATGTTTTAGAACATTTATCTAGCTTTACCATAGTGTTACAATTGCAGCAAGCCCCTCGAGCTTATCTAGAATGTGTTTTATACACTAAATAAACACCGTTTTGGCTCGTTCTCTTAAACGGTAAATCATTTTTACGAGCCGTCACCTTCAGCAGGTGACATTCGACTTGCTGAACGCCGTGCTCACCCATTTGTGGCAGCATGATGCCCGAGGAAAACTTCGGGCCATAATTTACTACTCTAACCTAGCCGAAATGCATTTTCGCTTCTTCGGCTCACCAAAACCCAAAATAAACGCGAGCATCGCGTTCAGTGACCCCAAAATAGCCAGGAGTACACTGATACAACTTTTAAACAGACCCTAACACTGTTTTTAAGAGATTATTGCATTTAAGCTTGATTATGACACAACTTTGCATCTATACCTCATAAATCAAAACTTTGTATATAAACATGCCTTTAAACATTGCAAGGACACTGGGGCTCACCTTCTTTGCAGCCCAGTCCTGCTGGTTCAACCAGAACCACAACCTTGCTCTCCCACACATTCACAATGCACCAAACCTTGGTCCACACAGATCCAGGTTGATCTGAAGTGAGCATCAAACTCAGGGGACCATTCTTAGTAACTTTTATATACAACTCGAGAGCTAATTCCCATTTCTTCTTCATTGTGGCATTTCCACAAACACCTGGCATGCATCATTCACAACCAAGCACCCAAGCCAATCCCGAGTTGGTTCTTTGCAACCACAGCACAAAGTCACTTCCAACTTGGAAGGAATTGCTTCTGAGGACTTGAGCATCATCCCCCGCAAGCCTGGGTCAAGGTTGCACTCTCGATTGGCCACGGCAAGAGGTTGAAGATGACACCATTACTTTGAAAATCGTGACCATTCAAGCAAGGCATCTGGGACCAAATAACTTGCCCTATTGGATGCTAATACCCACAACAAACTCACCTGTACTCGTGCCCGGCGACAGGACACGGCGGCGGCGCGGCTGGGGCAAGCTCGGTTTGAGCTTCTTCTTCAACAATGGCAACTTTGCAATGGTTGATTTTAAGGTGCAAGGAACAGCACCACAAGCTTCCTAGCAAGCTTTTAGGAAGGTCTGGCCTTGTCCCCGCCGTCGGAGGTCGCCGGATTGCCGGCCGCCATTAATGGCTTCAAGCTCGGGCCATTCATGGCCGGTTCCCATTTGGGCTGCATGGGTCGCATGCAATGGCATGGATGGACTCCCCTTGATCACAGCAACCTTTCTGGACAAGTTTCCGGCGGCGAGGAGGCGCACCGGCGCCGGAGCTGCAAGCTCGGCCATCTTGCACTTTTCCAAAAACTAGGGCATTCTTTTTCTTGCAAACGGCTCGACCACAAATCTCGAGACTTTGCAGATTTGATCTACATGTTCTATAGTCTCGGCACCCCAATTTTGGTGCGTATTGGTCGAGGGGTTTGTGAGTTATCTTGCGGCGGAGCTCGGCTAGGTTTCCGGCGAGACCTTGCTCCCGCCGACCAACCAAACTGCATGGGAACTTGGGCTTGTGCAGGTAGCATCCCTAGGACATGGGAAATCTACTGCTAAGGGTCTCGGGTGCTAGGAACCAGTGGTTAGGGTGCTCTCACCTTGGCCGGAGTTGGTGGAGGAGGAAGAAGCCGGTTCTCGGGTCCTTCTTCACGCGCGGCCACGGGAAACTCCCAGATCACTTCACAGGTTCGGAGGAACTCCACCGGATCTCCAGATCACGACTGGGAAGAAGTTGGTTCCATCCTCTTCTTTCTCTCTCTCTCTCTCTCCGAGTTCACAACAATGGGTTGTGACTCCTCGGCCACCCTACACTCTGGTTTTTTTTTTTTTTTTCTGGAAGGCTCAGAGGAGTGTGATGCTTCGTAATCCACTCCAACCCTTCGAGCTCTGGTCCAGGGTAGTCCAAGAGGCCACCATCTTAAATGCAAGATTCCTAGCCTCCAACCGGGTTCACACCTACACCCTCAACTCCGAGTTCTGTCCAGCCTTTCGTGGGCTTCTTAGGTGGGCAGAGGCCCAATGTACAAAGCCCCCAAAGTTCTGGCCCAAGAACACTTAGAATATTTGGAGAAAAAGCACTATTTTTATGCTTTTCACGCATTTCGAGGCGATCCGAGCGTCGTTTTGTGAAACGGACTTCGCCACGACGTCCGGCTCGTCGAGACCTGTCAAGTGGCGTATTTGCTTGGTTCGTTTGACGCCCAGATAAAAAGTCGTTCCATCTTGTTTGACAGTATGCTGTGCGTTGCACGCACTTCGATGCACCCGGGTCGCCAAACGCGAAATCCGTCAGCGCCATCGCGCTCAGAACGTCGAAAATAGTTAGGTTCCATTACTCATACCCCTATCTTCAATTTCTAGACAGTGGAACGGCCGTTAGTGGTCGCGAAGGGATTAAATTAGGGGTTTCTATGCACAACTTAAGTTGTGGGGCCTACTTTTTCATCGCTGATTTCTGGAAGATCCGACCGTCAGATCTGAACAAGCTTAATATGATTTTCACTCTGTTCGTCGTGACGGTCGTACTCGTGGTCTCAGATCTTCGAGATCAGGCTCGGCTTGAAAAGTGATATTTCTGGCCCACTAACTGTGCAATTTATACTGCAGAAAAGGGGCATTTTGACTATTCATGCTTTTATGATCCAAAATTCAATTTGGCTTATATTATTTTCATTCATTTATTTATTTACAAAAATTCAAATTCTTACATCTCTCCCACCAAAAAGGAAGTTTCGTCCCTGAAACTTAATACAGCTAAAAGTCAAAAACATGGGGAAAGCGCTCCAACATGGCTGATTCACGTTCCCACGTGGCTTTGCGCTCTTCAAGGTTCTCCCATTGTACCTTGACAGGGGATCGGTCAACTTCCCAGCTTCTTTTATCTCGAGCCAGGATTTTCAGTGGTGTCTCAGTAAGGATGTCCTTAATTTACCGTTATCTGGAACACACCAACGGCCCCTGATGTCAATGCACCTTGTACTGTGTGGTTTACGATAACACTCGGGTTCACAATTCTGTTTCATCTAAACTGCTAAAAATTCTGATTCATAAGGATACCCCACAGGGTATGCGATATAAAGGGTCGACGTACCCTAATTATGATCTTTCAATTCTTTAACAATATTGTTAACACGTCTTAACGTTCTTACGAACTGACGGACACATGAAAGGTGACATCCAAGATCATTATACTTTCAGATCTATCAAAATTTCCATCTGTGCATACAAGCTAACCTTTCAACATAACCGGTCACTATTCAATCGGGGTTCACTCATTTTAGTAAATAATGAGCAGGAACAGGCTCTACACTCTAGAGATCACCTTTCCGATAATTTCTTCGGAGCATTCAAGCGGTTCGAAAAATCTCCGCTTTCAATTCATATGCTCATGTGGCATTCATTTCAACACCAGCTTTCAAAACTAAACCTCAGACAGTTAAAAGACACACAAATGCCTTAAACAACCTAACAATTTTATCAAATCTCTGGCGACAACCGTTGGTTAAGCCTCAGACGATCAGTCTCTTAGCATCATAATGCATGGCAACCCATAGTCACATTTCGTAACGCTTAGAATATCCGGTTTGGACATGTTGTCCCACCTTTCAGCTTAACCCACTTATTTCTATTATCGAATCAGTTGCAAGATCTGGCGAGATCAACGTGGCTAGTGGCCGCAAGCTAGGACGAATGTCTATATTAATGACAAATATAATCTGTCCACTATGTACACGACTATCTGAGACCTACCTAAGGTCCGATATGGTCTGGAATATCAATACTGAAACTATAGCATCGTTGTCCAAAGACAACCTTGGAAACTAAAACTTAAGTAAGCAGACAGATAGACCCAATCATGATATTCCCCTTTACAGGAGAGGGGTATTTCCCCAGCTCTTTCGACAGTACGTTGTCTGCAGCCAACGTGCTTATCAAAAGAAAAGTGAAATACCATAATCTGTCGCCAACCTCAAGTTGGGGACACGATTCCCACCGGAATCTAATAGAAGGTATGACACATACCTCACAACACAAATCTATACCGATACTATAACCTCCATCAAGGGTAACTATCACCTCGCGGTCATGAGTGCGACCCTAGCTACTCACAAAAACCCAGAATCATATTCCACTATCTCAAATGAATCACTACTTGCTAACACGGCTCTAGCGACACCAGTCGCAAGTCACATATTGTCAGGGACAATCATGACCCCAAATCAGTTTACACACACTGTGCGTATCATCTACAAATCGGATTCTAAAATCAAATCCTCAAGCTATCATTATTATTCTGAATATTAGACTTTCCAGTTATACCTCACCATAGTAATAGCCATAACATCGAAGTTGTTGCATACTCAAAGGAGTAACTAAGACTCTACTAAATTCGTGCCAAAGGTGGGGTCTGAATCTAAATTCAACCCAATTTTGTTTTAGGGTTTTAATCAGGCCTTTAAATCACAGAATTAGCCTATCCAACAATCATGTCTGCGCCAATGCGCTCACTGCTACCACCACCTCAATCGAAGTACTCATGAGTCCCAACTATTTACACTCATCAGGGTTGGGACACAACTCAATAAGGTCTAATATTTGCTGAGTGTCATCGGAATCTTTCCGTCCAAAGCAACAAGATTGCTAACCTCATAGACATCCCGATGGCTACAATCGGGAAATCTTCAGTAACAGTAGCCATAACGGCTGCGACAAAAGCACTACCTCACGTGGAACGGGGACAACTGGAGGATCACTGACTTCTCCAAATACATGGACTAGTGGTGGGGCCAGTGCAACAATAGCAAATATCTGATGCTGAGCCATCTGCTGGACTACTCCAGCAAAAGCGGTGAGCTGATTCTCCAACCGCTGCCAACGATCCGAGCCCTCAGGCTCCACTGATATATCAAATCCATGGCTCGTACTACAACCTCAGCTAACACTGCACATACCTTGACCACTAAGCCCAGAATGCGTGCTAACTCCGCACTTGGTTGCAACAACAAGTTAGAAAATACAACTCATAAGTGTAACATACACCTGAGCTCCTAACTGCCAGACACATACCCCGCGCTCTCACGTCACAAGTCATCCTAGGGATCAATCCTAACCAGATCCTAATCAACTTTCCTAGGTACCGTGTACCTTTTGCTTTGATACCATCTAATCTGTCACGCCCCGAGTTCAAAAATCCGCGTCTAAATTTTTTTTTTTTTTTTTTTTTTGAAATCAGAGTTTAAAACCAGCCAGGGCGGAACAGACCGCCATATATATAGAAGAGTCCCAATCCCACTGGGGATTGAGCCTTTTCTATATATGCACGGCTATCTTGGCAATTACTCAGAGTACTAACTACGTACATCTATTACAACACAGGTATTAAATTGCACAATTTCAACAACTTCTCAATTACATTATATTTTCTTTTCTTTTCCTCAAGTAACTAAATGCTTGGCTATCGGCTGTCCATGGGTCAAGCTCTATCTCGTGATCTCACCAACTCGTCCCGACATCTCAACACCCGCTCGACCTGAAAAACAGTCACCCGAGGGTGTGAGACACACCGGAGTGTATCCCAGTGGGCACGACGAGCCGAGGATCAGCTAATCGTACCTACTGGGTACTAAAATCTGCGGATAGTAAAAGATCTATAGGAAAGCAGGAAAAGCAGATATGAATACTGTAAATCAGGGTATACAATGATAATCAATCATAAGGACTGCAGATGAGAATGCTGTAAATCAGGGTATACAACGATAATCAATCATAAGGACTGCAGATATGAATACTGTAAATCAGGGTATACAATGATAATCAATCATAAGGACTGCAGATGAGAATGCTGTAAATTAGGGTATACAACGATAATCAATCATAAGGACTGCAGATATGAATACTGTAAATCAGGGTATACAATGATAATCAATCATAAGGACTGCAGATGAGAATGCTGTAAATCAGGGTATACAATGATAATCAATCATAAGGACTGCAGATATGAATACTGTAAATCAGGGTATACAATGATAATCAATCATAAGGACTGCAGATGAGAATGCTGTAAATCAGGGTATACAATGATAATCAATCATAAGGACTGCAGATATGAATACTGGTAGGAAATAAAAGGTGTCTACAGGAATCATGCTGGAAATAACTGAACAGTCATACAAGTAAGAATAATGCATCAAATGTAGAAACCAAATATCCAATCATACGCCACTATTGGTCCCGGGGACCTCAGGCAAAAGCCACCGATCCGCACCCGATCCGCTGACATACCCCTGTCGAAGGGCTCACGGGTCTATCACCAGACCACTCTACCGGTAAAGAACCAGCTCCACGGGGAGCGACCCCGGCCAGGTTCGTGAAGTACAGCAGTGCATGGCAAGTCACAATGATCAATCTCACGGTCTAGTGACCGAGTAGTCGGCATATGCCGAAATCCCAACAGGGAATCATCAGTCTATCAATCAAGATCAATTAATCATGCATATCGGAATATCAAGCAACATCTCGAGTGACAGGAATCAACGAGTAAGATCGAATCATGCAAATCTATGCACTAGAATATAAGAGCTGATGCACAAGTACATGTGATATGTCTCACGTAAATCCAGTACTGTCAGGAACAATCATAGGGCATGTCAATACAATCCTCAGGGATGATCTCGATAAATCAACAGATACATATGACGAGTCTAAAAAGAATCAATGTCTATCAAGAAGGATCACATGGCATATAGATCAAGTCATCATGTATAGTCAAGAACCAATGTACATGGTATGTCTAAAGAATCGATAGCTGTCAAGTACAGGTGCATATGACAATCCAGAGGAATAAATGTCTATCAAGAAGGATCACATGGCATATAGATCAAATCAATAAGCTAATAAACGGTAGGATCAGTCAATCATGCATATCGACGTATATCAAGAAATATCTCAAAGACAGGAATCAACAGGTGTCATCTAATCATGCAGATCTATATATCAATCAATCAGGATCAGTCAGGAATAATCAGGGAGTATGTATATGATAATCGGCTGATCGTGACAAGAGATCTCAAACATAGGTCCAATTAGGTCAATGTCAATCAGAGGGATCATACTATGTCAGACGGGATCAATATATGTCAGGCTAAGTCATATAGGTAAAATCAGCAGGGCAAGTCAAGAACAGGTGTCCGACTGGACTAAAGCAACCAGAGGGCCAAAAAGCTGAGGCCCGGTTCGAAGATAACCCACCTGTATATAGGAGGAACAACGACTCCACCAGAAGGTAGACGGTCGCGATAACCACAAGACGGATCGCGGCTGGCTCCTGACGACTGGGCCCTACAATAATACCAGGTGACAACTCAGAATCTATCAATCCTCAAAGTGCAACTAGCGCGAATTGACTATTTCGTCGATTAACGCAATATTAAGCAATTTAGCTTTTCAAGAACCCCGGAAACCCACCGAAAGGTTAATAATGTTTTAGAACATTTATCTAGCTTTACCATAGTGTTACAATTGCAGCAAGCCCCTCGAGCTTATCTAGAATGTGTTTTATACACTAAATAAACACCGTTTTGGCTCGTTCTCTTAAACGGTAAATCATTTTTACGAGCCGTCACCTTCAGCAGGTGACATTCGACTTGCTGAACGCCGTGCTCACCCATTTGTGGCAGCATGATGCCCGAGGAAAACTTCGGGCCATAATTTACTACTCTAACCTAGCCGAAATGCATTTTCGCTTCTTCGGCTCACCAAAACCCAAAATAAACGCGAGCATCGCGTTCAGTGACCCCAAAATAGCCAGGAGTACACTGTTACAACTTTTAAACAGACCCTAACACTGTTTTTAAGAGATTATTGCATTTAAGCTTGATTATGACACAACTTTGCATCTATACCTCATAAATCAAAACTTTGTATATAAACATGCCTTTAAACATTGCAAGGACACTGGGGCTCACCTTCTTTGCAGCCCAGTCCTGCTGGTTCAACCAGAACCACAACCTTGCTCTCCCACACATTCACAATGCACCAAACCTTGGTCCACCCAGATCCAGGTTGATCTGAAGTGAGCATCAAACTCAGGGGACCATTCTTAGTAACTTTTATATACAACTCGAGAGCTAATTCCCATTTCTTCTTCATTGTGGCATTTCCACAAACACCTGGCATGCATCATTCACAACCAAGCACCCAAGCCAATCCCGAGTTGGTTCTTTGCAACCACAGCACAAAGTCACTTCCAACTTGGAAGGAATTGCTTCTGAGGACTTGAGCATCATCCCCCGCAAGCCTGGGTCAAGGTTGCACTCTCGATTGGCCACGGCAAGAGGTTGAAGATGACACCATTACTTTGAAAATCGTGACCATTCAAGCAAGGCATCTGGGACCAAATAACTTGCCCTATTGGATGCTAATACCCACAACAAACTCACCTGTACTCGTGCCCGGCGACAGGACACGGCGGCGGCGCGGCTGGGGCAAGCTCGGTTTGAGCTTCTTCTTCAACAATGGCAACTTTGCAATGGTTGATTTTAAGGTGCAAGGAACAGCACCACAAGCTTCCTAGCAAGCTTTTAGGAAGGTCTGGCCTTGTCCCCGCCGTCGGAGGTCGCCGGATTGCCGGCCGCCATTAATGGCTTCAAGCTCGGGCCATTCATGGCCGGTTCCCATTTGGGCTGCATGGGTCGCATGCAATGGCATGGATGGACTCCCCTTGATCACAGCAACCTTTCTGGACAAGTTTCCGGCGGCGAGGAGGCGCACCGGCGCCGGAGCTGCAAGCTCGGCCATCTTGCACTTTTCCAAAAACTAGGGCATTCTTTTTCTTGCAAACGGCTCGACCACAAATCTCGAGACTTTGCAGATTTGATCTACATGTTCTATAGTCTCGGCACCCCAATTTTGGTGCGTATTGGTCGAGGAGTTTGTGAGTTATCTTGCGGCGGAACTCGGCTAGGTTTCCGGCGAGACCTTGCTCCCGCCGACCAACCAAACTGCATGGGAACTTGGGCTTGTGCAGGTAGCATCCCTAGGACATGGGAAATCTACTGCTAAGGGTCTCGGGTGCTAGGAACCAGTGGTTAGGGTGCTCTCACCTTGGCCGGAGTTGGTGGAGGAGGAAGAAGCCGGTTCTCGGGTCCTTCTTCACGCGCGGCCACGGGAAACTCCCAGATCACTTCACAGGTTCGGAGGAACTCCACCGGATCTCCAGATCACGACTGGGAAGAAGTTGGTTCCATCCTCTTCTTTCTCTCTCTCTCTCTCCGAGTTCACAACAATGGGTTGTGACTCCTCGGCCACCCTACACTCTGGTTTTTTTTTTTTTTTTTCTGGAAGGCTCAGAGGAGTGTGATGCTTCGTAATCCACTCCAACCCTTCGAGCTCTGGTCCAGGGTAGTCCAAGAGGCCACCATCTTAAATGCAAGATTCCTAGCCTCCAACCGGGTTCACACCTACACCCTCAACTCCGAGTTCTGTCCAGCCTTTCGTGGGCTTCTTAGGTGGGCAGAGGCCCAATGTACAAAGCCCCCAAAGTTCTGGCCCAAGAACACTTAGAATATTTGGAGAAAAAGCACTATTTTTATGCTTTTCACGCATTTCGAGGCGATCCGAGCGTCGTTTTGTGAAACGGACTTCGCCACGACGTCCGGCTCGTCGAGACCTGTCAAGTGGCGTATTTGCTTGGTTCGTTTGACGCCCAGATAAAAAGTCGTTCCATCTTGTTTGACAGTATGCTGTGCGTTGCACGCACTTCGATGCACCCGGGTCGCCAAACGCGAAATCCGTCAGCGCCATCGCGCTCAGAACGTCGAAAATAGTTAGGTTCCATTACTCATACCCCTATCTTCAATTTCTAGACAGTGGAACGGTCGTTAGTGGTCGCGAAGGGATTAAATTAGGGGTTTCTATGCACAACTTAAGTTGTGGGGCCTACTTTTTCATCGCTGATTTCTGGAAGATCCGACCGTCAGATCTGAACAAGCTTAATATGATTTTCACTCTGTTCGTCGTGACGGTCGTACTCGTGGTCTCAGATCTTCGAGATCAGGCTCGGCTTGAAAAGTGATATTTCTGGCCCACTAACTGTGCAATTTATACTGCAGAAAAGGGGCATTTTGACTATTCATGCTTTTATGATCCAAAATTCAATTTGGCTTATATTATTTTCATTCATTTATTTATTTACAAAAATTCAAATTCTTACACTCAAACTCCCTCTTCTAATTTGTGTTTATCATCTTTAGTCACTGACTCTATTCCCTTGATTTTGCATGAAACATCAACATCCGGAGGAGAGTCATCAATTGAGGGGGAGTCGGACGAAGAAGAACTCGTTGAGGCATACCAACAACTTCTTGTGGAATCGAAGAAGATGGCCAAGCATATCAAGAAGATGAGGAAGCAACGACTTGAAGGTCAAGACGAGAATCAAGCGTTAAAGATCAAACTTCATGATCTCGAGGAGGAACGAGAGCTTTTATTGGATAATAATAAAATCCTCCAAGAAAAGCTAAACCAATCGGAGACGAACGCAAAATTATATATGGACAAGATTGGTTTTCTAGAAAAGCAGTTTGAGGAGATTCATGTCACCAACCAAGCCTTGACCAAGCAAGTACATGAACTTAAATCCGACATACAAAGGCTTTCCACCGGTTCCAAGAAACTTGATTGTATGTCCGGATTAGGTCAAACATGCAAGGTTGGTTTAGGATATAAAAAGAACCAAACTGTGAAGGTTTCAAGTTCCACAATAAAATTGAAGGAAAGAACTTGTCACCTATGTGGACTTGAAGGACATTTGGTGAAGAATTGCCCGAAAAAGAAAAAGAATAATCCTTCGGCAACTTCATCTACGGAGCGAACTCAACGGAATCAAAAGACACATCAAGTCAAAGAAGTTCACTCAACCCACCAAAGGTCCGAGCCGCAACATCAATCATACAAGTGGATTATCGCGAGGCAAAGACCTAAGGTGGATCAACAGTCAAAGCGGACAACCCCCGGCCACAACGAATCAAGACAACCCAAAATCCAGCGATTTTGGATTCGGAAAGGTGATATCTTTCCTTGTCTTAAGTTCTAATTAGCTTTTGACTGTATGTAATGCTTTGATTGGTTTTTCCTTCATATTTTTCTTAATCTTTGCATTACATGTTTTTCAATGCTCTTGTTTTTATACTTTGTTTTTGAACAAAAGGTTTTTAACGAACAAGTACATTGAATAAAAAGGGCTTCACGTTCATTCACTCCAAATTAATTTTATATGGATTATCAACTTTACTCCATAATCATAATCTTGAAGATACTTCATTATAGGAGTTTTCGATAGTTATAAGCATCAAATTTTAGAAATCATGTGTGATCTTTAGATGCTTAATCTATCTTGGTTGTGTGAATTCTTTGTGACAACACAAGTTGAGCATTGGTTATATTGACTTTAATTGCATCTTTTCACGCATTTAGAAATCTATTATGCTTTTGACATCATAATATTTCGATGTTGCAATGATCATTTATGTTAATTAATTCATCTTTTAAGTGATCAAAGTCAATTTCTCTCTCAATGATCTCTTGGTATAGTCATTATCTTATTTGATTGCTTAGTCGAGTATGAATGCGAGATCAATTTTTGGTTGAATACCTTATATATTAAATAATTGATAGCCAATTGAGGGGGAGTCAAAGAAATGTAAAATGCTCAAAAGATGTGGAAAGAGTTACATCCCAATGAGGAGTGTGAAAACTACCACCACATGGAGAAAATGAAAGAAAGAAAAAGATACCCCATGTATGCAAAGCAAATTTTGTTTTAAAAATTGTTGATGAAATGCATATTGAAATACTTGACTCAGTCATATTTCATGGTTGGTATAAGGTGGGATTTTTGATAAAAGATGCTCAAAGAGCCACTCCTTCAACAGATTGTCTAGATATATTATCTAACTTATCTCGGATTTCAAACATCTATTGATCTTGGTATTTTATTTTCTTTACCAAAATTGATGATTTGATAAAGGCATTACGCATAAGATCAGGTTAGATGTGATTGAAGTTGTTCAACTTTAAGGGTTTTAATTTTCATAAATTTTCGTTTCATTTTTGAGTATTTTTGATAGATTTGGTATAATCTATTTCTTGTTGCATGAAACGATGACTTTTGTTTAAAGTTGATGCGCTAAAGTGCTTACATACTTTTTCTGGTTATTATGAAATTTTTCTAAATTATTCTGATGAAAGGGTAGAATTCAAGATTGATGTCATTTGGAAATCTCCGTAAGTCATCTTTGTAAATTCGTTACATCTTGATAGAGTTTGGATCTCAAGATTATTTTTGATGACTTGTGTTTGATGAATATAACATGAAAAACTGTTTATAATGTTTTATCTTTATTTTTTATGATTTAGGAGTAAATTTTTTTTAATTTTGTGAAATTAATTGGATTGAATGACATCTTGTTAATTCATTGGTTAAAGCACTTAAATTGATTTCTTGATGGAATACAAATCGGTATTTGAAAAGATTCTAAAATCTGGATTTGTTTCAAGAAATTATTTGATTTTTGCCTTCTGGTACCGGTACGCAATCTGCATTTTTGTTATATACCGGAACTGAGCTTTTATCTCTCTTTCTCTATGAACTAATGTTGTTAGTGATTTCCTTTTGTCTAGTATGTTCACTGTTTGACAATTTGTGACAAAAAGGGGGAGAAGAGAAATGACGGAGATGAGATCATCAAGAGAGGACAAACGAAAAGAAAATGGAAAAATGGGGGAGAACGGAAAATGATGATCGTATCACAAAGGGGGAGAACATAGATGCTCAAGAACATGAAGAACATGGAGAACATGTTAGAGATGCTCAAGATAGGGGGAGACAAAGAAAAAATTGAAAGAGCCGAAGAACAAAAGAACCAAAAGGAAGACGGATCAAATGTAGGATTTTAATTTCTAACGACTAACGTTTGATTTTGTTTGGAGTTTTGTTTTGCAGGAATTACATCACTTTAAGACTCCAAGTCCTAAGTCATAGAGTATGTTCTAGGATTGTTTGGTTCAAATGTATTTTTGTATTTATTGGATCTTTCACGCAAAGAAAATCAATGTTTTGGTGATGACATTGAATTTCGATTTTTTGGTTTAAGATGAGTGACTTGAGCGTTTTTATGTATTTTTGGGTTTTGTCACGAAATTGCCAAAGGGGGAGATTGTTACGGTATTTTGGTGTTGGCATATTTCGTGAGTCAAGTCAGTGAGTTGAGTCGGAGTCTTAAAGGGATCAAATTGTCAATCAGCAATCGAAGACTCAGAGAAGAGCTCAAGTTGGCACTCAGTGTTTTGAGTCTTGAAGATTGAAGGTGAAGAATTATGAATCAATTACATCAATCTCAAGAAGAAAGTATTCAAAAGGATCAGGTATGTTCAACTAAATAATTTTGGTGATCCGAATACTTTCTTATAGTGTAGAAACACTTGGATGAATTTTTAATTGCATAAAAATCAAAAACTGGACATGGGACATGTTCAGGATCCGGATCAGACAATCCAATCCGGATCCCGAAGGGTGATTGTTCATTGGCAAATTCAATCCGGATCCAGGCCATTCCGATCCGGATCCCGAACATGGGATTTTGCTGAATTGCATGAACGATCCGGATCGGGCCTTGCGATCCGGATCCCGAACCCTTGGATTTCTGGAATCGTCTATCACGTTACGACGATCCGGATCGCAGTAAATCCGATCCGGATCGCCGTCCTGAAAAATTCCAGATAAGGTATGTTTTTGATTCTTATCTCTTTCCAAAGGTTTCTAAACTATAAATAGACACTTAGGGTTTCTCAAGAACGTGACCAAGACCGATTATTTTATAAAACACTTGAGAGCAACCCTAGAGGCTAGGTTTTTATCGTTCTTCTTTATAGCCTCTTTTAGGTCAATTCGACGGTTCTTCCAAGATCTATCTTTTGTCGAATTGATCTAATCTTTGCTTAGAGATTTCTTCTACGGTTCTTCAATGATAATCTAAGCAAAGGATCACCATCGAAGCCAATATTCTTACCGGCTGAGTTTGCGTCGTGGATTCGACGTGGCATCGTGGATTCGGTGTGCTAAAGGCGTTTCGTGGATTCGAAACGTGTGCTCGTGGATTCGAGTGACGTTCGTGGATTCGAACGTGTGCAGTGGACGTGCAATCGGTGAGCGCAAGGTCCGAAGAAGTTGAAGGAGGGGTTTGAGTCCGTGGAGTCGGTAATCACCTTGTTATTCTTCTTTTTCTTAGTGGATTGTTATTGCGTGTTGGTCCCGTGGTTTTTCTCCTGGATTGGAGTTTCCACGTAAATCTCGGTGTGCTGTTTTTTATTTCCGCATTGGTTTTTATTTTGCACTGAGATTTGATTTTTAAATATTACACCTATTCACCCCCCTCTAGGTGTTTGATAGTACCTATTTAGATCCTGGTGGATCCTACATTATAAAAATCCTACATCCGCGAATTTAGAAGCATCATTATCTCTTGTTGCGCCAAATACAATGTCATCGACATAGATTTGTGCTACAATGAAATTGTTTTGATAATGCTTCACAAAGAGAGTCCTGTCAGCTCCCCCTCGAGTATAGCCCTTTTCCAAAAGGTGCTTTGTCAACCTTTCGTACCATGCTCGCGGTGCTTGTTTCAGACCGTAAAGAGCCTTTTTCAGACGAAAAACATGGTTAGGTAGTTTATGGTCCACAAAACCTTTCGGTTGAGCCACATAAACTTCCTCATTTAAAAAACCATTTAAAAAGGCGCTCTTAACGTCCATTTGAAATAATTTGATTTTAAAATGACAAGCAATCGCAAATAGGATACGAATGGACTCGAGTCTAGCTACAGGGGCGAAGTTTCATCAAAGTCTATACCTTCTACTTGAGAGTAGCCTTGAGCAACTAGTCTTGCCTTGTTCCTGATGATAGTACCATCCTCATTTTTCTTGTTCTTGAAGATCCATTTGGTACCTATCACATTGTGTTGCTTCGGAGGCTTCGTTAATTCCCAGACTTTGTTTCGCTCAAATTGATGGAGCTCTTCCTGCATTGCTTCAATCCAGTAGTCATCTTGAAGAGCTTCATCGACATTCTTTGGTTCGATTAAAGATACGTAGGATGCAAATCCGCAAACCAACTGTCTCCGAGTTCTGACTCCTTCTTGTGGATCTCCAATGATGTTCGACTCAGGATGATCCTTGGAGATGCGTAACGTTTGAGGTAACGGAGTACTCGGAGGTACATGAGATGATTCCTGCACATCAGATAAACTTGAAGAACCGTTAGATGCATCATTATTATCGAAAGAATTGTTAGAAGAAGATGCATTAGCAGGTGTATCATCATCAAGAGAGATATCGAGGGTAGATTTTTCAGATGCAAAGTGAAAAGCTTCATCTACCTTAACATTTATCGATTCTACGATCGTCTTAGATTCTAAGTTAAAAACTCGATATGCTCTACTGTTTGTAGAATAACCCAAGAAAATCCCTTCGTCACTTCGAGAGTCAAATTTTCTAAGATTCTCGCGGTCACGCAAAATAAAACACCGACTCCCAAAGATACGAAAATATTTGATGTTAGGTTTTCTACAAAACCATAGTTCATATGGTGTATTTAAAGTCCCCGGGCGCAAATACACGCGATTAATAACATAGACAGCAGTGTTCACCGCTTCAGCCCAAAAATATAACGGTAGGTTCCGGCTATGAAGCATAACACGTGCCATCTCCTGTACGACCCTGTTTTTGCGCTCGACTACACCATTCTGTTGAGGTGTATAGGGTGCTGAGAATTCATGTTTAATGCCGTTTGAAGTGCAAAAATCAATGAATTTAGAATTTATGAATTCTCCACCTCTATCACTTCTAACACGAGTAATCTTTTCATTCTTTTCAATCATAATACGATGGCAAATCTCGTGAAAAGAATCAAAAGTATCAGCTTTCTCTTTTAAAAATGCTACCCAAGTATATCTAGAGAAATCATCAACCAATAAGAAAATATACCATTTACCTCCCAAAGATGGTTGACGAGTTGGCCCCATTAAATCCATGTGCAAAAGTTCCAAAGGCCGTTTTGTACCTATGTGGTTCAAGTTCTTGTGTGCAGTCCTAGACTGTTTTCCCTTTTGGCAACCGCCACACACAATGTTTTGTTCAAAAGAAAGTTTAGGAACCCCCTTGACCACATCTTTGTTTGAAATTCTAGCAAGTTCCTTAAAGTTTATGTGACCTAGCCTTTCATGCCAAAGAGTTTCATTTTTCAAAGAAGCTAGGTTACATTTTTCAGAAATTTTATGAGGAACTACATAACAATTGTTTTCTGATCTAACCCCTTTTAAAAAGAAAACATGGTTCTTGTCAGTTACAGTACATTCATCAGATGAAAAATTAACTGAATAACCATTGTCACAAAGTTGACTTATGCTTATGAGGTTAGTCTTAAGGCCATGAACAAATAACACATTATTTAGAACCGGGCCATCTGGAATAGCTATAGTTCCTTTTCCAACAATTTTGGAAGACCGACCATCTCCGAAAACAACAAGTCCTCCGGAGATTTTCTCAAAGGTTTGAAAACAGTTTTTGTCACCGGTCATGTGACGGGAACACCCGCTATCCAGATACCAAGACGAACTATCATATGCATGCAAGGAAACATTAGTAACGAAGACAAGGAAAAATTTCACCTTTGCGCACCCAAACCTTTTTGGAATGCGTCGGTAATGGTCGTGAAGTTATTTCCTAGGTGAAAGCGTCTTGTTGAAGAATTGCTGCTCCTTGATGATGTCGTCTTGAGCGGTGAACTACCAAGGCTCTTTTCCTTCAAATGATTTGCAGTTGATTTTCGAGGAATCACCTTTTTGGTAGTTGTTGCAAGAGGTGCTTGAGGTGAGCGTTTGGCTCCCGTCTTGCAATTTCTCCTTATGTGCCCTGAAATGCCACAACGAAAACATACCTTAGATCTTGACGATCCCGAAGAGGATGAAGTAGGCTTGTTGTCGTTGCTTGTCGTGAATTCCGGTGTCGGAGGAGGAGATACCGACTGAGGCACAAAAACTGTCCCACTCGAACTTGGAATGTCTCCAGTTTGAGTGTATCCGAGGCCGAACTTATTTGTTTGACCAAGACCAAGAAGCCTGTCCAACTTACTCCTTCCAGAAGAAAATCGCTTTAAGTCATCTTTAGTTGGAGATGGTCTTTGTCATTTCCAATTTTTCCTGTCGAGCCTCGCCGTAGAGCTTCAAGAAATAATTCGCTTTGTCCACCATATTTGTATGTTCTTTCTCGAGAAGCTCATTGGACTCTTGAAGGGAAACATTTGCTTTGACTAATTATCCCTTTCCACTTCAAGAGCGTTTGAGAGAGAAGATGCCCTTTTTGCTTCTTCTTCGAGATCCTGCAATCTCCCTCTCAAACTCCGGTTTTGCTTTGCCAGTTTCTTTGAATCCCTCAAAAGCTTATGGTAGGCAAGAGCAAAATCTTCACCTTCAGAATTGCTCGATTCGTCGTCCGTTGCGTTCTTTTCAACATGGGAGGAGTTGGACAAGGAATCGGAGGTACTTGCCATCAAGCACATGAAGGGTGAAGATGTAGTGGACGCGTGGAATGCTGTCGCGTTGTCTTCTTCATCACTTGAGGATGACTCATTTGACGTTGAGTTGTCATCCCAAGTGACGACTTGCATCGCCTTCTTCTTTGCCGGATTCTTGTTGGGACACTCCGTTGCAATGTGGCCGTAGCCTCGACATTTGAAGCACTGTACTTGTCCCTCTGAACTTTTCTTATCCTTTGAGAAGTTCTCTTGCTTTCTTGACTTGTAGCTTGAAGAACCCTTGCCTTTCTTCGACTTTCCGAAGGATGGAGTTTTGCTTGGATTACCCCTTCGAAAGTTGCGGCGAAACTTCCTTGTCAAGAGAGCGAGCTGCTTCTCAAAGTCCTCCATAGATAGGTTCTCGTCATCGTCCGAGGAGGATGAATCCGCGTCTTCTTCTTTGTTGTTTTCAATGCATAACCTGAAGACTTAGAAGAGGATGCCTTTCCAGAAGAATAGTTAGTAGGAAATGTCATTTCATAAGTTTGTAAAGCACCAACTAATTCTTCTACACGCATTTCGTCCGGGTGTTTAATTGTTTCAATGGCTGCGACCTTCGGGCGAAATCGTTCAGGAAGAGTTCTTAATATCTTTCTTACAACTTTAAATTCTGGAATCTTCTCTCCCAAGTTAGCACATGAGTTTACGATGTCTTGCAATCGTGTGTAATAGTCAGTGAAAGATTCATTTTCTGCCATAGAAATAGAGTCAAACTTGCTCGTAAGCATTTGCAGTTTCTGAATCTTCACAAGGTTAGTTCCCTCATGCGTAACTTGAAGAACATCCCAGATTTCTTTCGCAGTCTCACATGCCGAGACGCGAGAGAACTCTGTTTGTGACAAAGCATTAAATAGAGCATTAATTCCTTTGCCATTGTAAGAAGATGAATCTATCTCTTCCTTGGTCCATTTCGACCTAGGTTTTAAGGTGCGAACATCAGAAATAATTTCAGTTGGATTAGACCATCCTAATTCAATTGATTGCCACACCCTTTCGTCGATGGAAATTAAAAAGGCTTTCATCCGTACTTTCCAGTACGCATAATTTGTTCCATCAAAGAAAGGGGGTCGATTGATGTTTCCACCTTCAACCATTGTTTACAACCCTATTCCCGCTCTGATACCACTTGTTGGGTTATACTAATATGGATCTAAATAGGGGAAAAAACACCTAGAGGGGGGTGAATAGGTGTAAACAATAAACACTCAAAAAATCATTGCGCAATAAAACCCAATGCGGAAAAATAAATGAACACGCAAGATTTTTACGTGGAAAAACTCCAAACCGGAGTAAAAAACCACGGGACCGATAACACGGTGAAATCCACTAGAATTAACACACGTACAAGGTGATATAACGTACTCACAGACGACTCAACCTTTTACCATACGCTCCTAGTAGATCTTCTCCGCTCGCTCCACGACGCTTCTCGAATCCACGATCTGCGCCCAACGCTGAATCCTCAGCGTCCAACGTCGAGTCCACGACGTCCGACCGAATCCACGGTCTTCACCCAGTAGCACGCTTCGAATCCACGAACGTACCTCGCTCCGAATCCACGAGAGCGGTTGCACCTTGAATCCACAAGGCCACGCGAGTCCACGCGCCGATTTAGGGTAAATCGTTGTTTTGGGTGGTGATGATCCGCCGAATACTTAGATTAGAAATAGATCGGAAATACCATCTAAGTATTCATTGATTTGATTCTACTCAAGATCTGAGTTTGGAAAACCTAGAATCAAATCAATCAATATAGATGAAGAAACATAGAATTAATCTAGTTATTTCCTTTCTTCTCTATATGTGGATTTTTCTCTTTCGGTTGTATTTTTCTATTATATTCGGATTGCCCTAGAAGATGAATAAAGGGTCTATTTATAGGTTAGAAACCATTGGAAGAAGATAAGGATCAAAAACCATCCGTTTCTGGAAATTTTCAGGACGGCGATCCGGATCGGATTTACTACGATCCGGATCGTCGTAGCGTGATAAACGATTCCAGAAATCCAAGGGTTCGGGATCCGGATCGCAGGGCCCGATCCGGATCGTTCATGCAATTCAGCAAAATCCCATGTTCGGGATCCGGATCGGAATGGCCTAGGATCCGGATTGAAATTGCCAATGAACAATCACCCTTCGGGATCCGGATTGCAAGGTCTGATCCGGATCCTGAACATGTCCCATGTCCAGTTTTTGATTTTTATGCAGTAAAAAATTCTTCCAAGTGTTTCTACACTACAAGAAGTATTCGGATCACCAAAAATCTTTAGTTAAACATACCTGATCCTTTTGAATTCTTCTTTCTTGAGATTGAGGTATATGATCCAAACTTCTTTCATCTTCAATCTTCAAGACTTGATACTTTCCACGAAATACGCCAACTCAAATTCCGTAACAGAATCTTACTATTTAGCTTAATTGTAACAATTATAGAAGTTTTATTGTCACGCCCCGGGTGTAAACCAGAATCCGGGCCCGTCTACAGATCCGCCGTGCACACGGTATTTCCCGCGTACACGAAGCGCCGGTAACCTGCTCAGATATAAGAGATAAAATAAAAGAGCATAAAAGCAAAGCTGAACTAAAATTACTACATCTCAGACTAAAGCTGGAAATAAAATAAAGTACAACTGTAATTAAATACAAGTGTCTCTCCCAGCTCACCACAACTATACAAACAGCTGGCTAAAGCCAGACCCAAAAATAAAGGTACAAATACACTGTCTGAGAAGATAGGGTACAACAAAAGTCCAGCTAGCATACTGTCGGGTGGACGGTCTATCTAGTCCGCTATCCTCTTATCTCGATCCGCCGCTGATGGCCCAGCAGCTCCCGCAGACGACTCTGCAAAACAAGGGGGAAGAAAAGACAATAAGAATAGGGGTAAGAACTACTATAAACCAGTAGCCTCCCCCTAGTGTGTAAAGCCTCAAACTCTGACGTGCCCACTAGGTCTACCAGAGGCGAAAGGGAAAGAAAGGCGGTAAGTTATGAACATAACTGCTGATAAAAGAAACTACCGCTACTATGCCTCTATATGTAGTGCCTGAAAGAGTAACTATTTGAATGCATCAGTAAATGTGCCTGCCTAATAAACCCAATCTAACCACTAGTAAAAACTACCGCTGCCTGCTCTGCTGTCGAACTCAAGAACTCAGTAGCGGAATCTGCACACATGGCTCGAATCCGCGAGATCGGCACACATGGCTCGCATCCTAATATAAGTATTAGACCGGCACACATGGCTCGGTCATAGGCCTACCTCCGAGTGGCACTCGAGGGGAGCGACCCACACGAGTAAAGTACCTCTGTCACAAGTATCATGATATAGCAGGACTGGATCACGATTATGATCGAAGTGGGAAACCCATCCATTAAAGAAAACTCGATCCCCCAATCTAATGCAATAATAGACGTCCGGTCAACCGCCCATTGTTCGCGGTCGCCGCAATATCCCACAATCCACAATCTGGTGGGACAAATCCCGACTCAATAAGCCCGGCTACACTATCCTACAATCCTGCTCAAACCCTGAGCAATATACCATATGTGCCTCGATAAAAGGAGAAAAGGTGCCAACATAGTTTCTCCTAAGTCAAATCCCAATGATAGTGTAGCAGTAGAAGATGACCTATCTAGATGTCCATATAAGCATGCAAGTGTCCTCCTGATGATAAAGGAAAAATATATATCATTGTTCTCACATTGATTAAAGCATGTTATTCAGGATAATAATAAATCTCATAAGAACACTAAGTACTAACATAGTACATGTCCAATCTATACCTGTATGCATGTTATCCATAATGTACTAATTGGCATTCAACAATGGGGATCACTCTAATATTCCTAGTGATATGCGATGTTCGGCCTGTTTGGCCTGTTGAGACAGTTTCTCGTAGTGGATGCGATGTTTGGCCTGATGAGGCAGTTGTTCGCAGTGGATGCGACTTTGTGCTTTGAGTTGGTGGAGTTGCTTGTGTCTTGAGATTCGAGAGAGCTGATCAGCTGAGTCGTCGAGAGTGCTCCGACCGTTGTGCGAGATGTTTGAGGATCCTGAGTTTGTTTCGTTCAGAGCGTGAGCGTGGATTCTGACTATAGCCTGCAGTGCCAACTCGACAGAGTGCGCGGATACCCTTGTCCTCGTTGGGTCGCTCCCCTCGAGTGCCACGTCCGGGGTGGGTCTGCACTTTGGTATCGCGACTTGTCGACGCCGTCCCTCTGACTGAGCCAGTTTTGGCAGTTATGGACGCCGTCTCTCTGACTGAGCCAGTTTTGGCAGTTACGGACACAGTCCCCCTGGCTGAGCCAGTTTTGGCAGCTACGGACATACCTACGGTAGACCCGTCCTGTTGAGTATGTGCGGCAGTTGGTAGGCGCAAGTTTGACTGGACCCGAGGAGGCAGTCAGTTTCAGATTGGGTGACTATATTGACATGTTAGTAGATGCACCATGTTATCATCTGTTCCACTTTTGAGCATCTAGATAGGGGCATGGTAGCTGTAGAGTTATTCATTCCCAGCTCTTTTCTTCAGTATTTCATTTGTTACAGCATGCCTCTAGTAGACTTAGTGGGCAGACCGTTGGGCTTGTTGACGGCACCCACTAAGAACTACTGTGGATGTAGTTCTCACACCCGTCGTGGTGTCTTTTTCCCCAGGGACGTCTGCTGCTGTTCCTGTTGCTCCAGTTGCTGCTTCTTCAGATCGAGGTGAGGGAGTCGCGAGCTAGATCCCTACCAGTCGTCGTCCTGAGAGTAGATGTACCCACCTTTTATATTTTGAGAGTTCTTGTTGAGAGACATTGTAGTGAGGTATAGAGTTGTACTTTTCTATTTTTGGTCTGAGAGACTTATGTACTTTTGGTGAGGACTTGTGTTGTATATATATATATATTTTTTTTATTTCTAGCAGTTTACTCTCAGCTCTGATATCTGTTTAGTATAGCATCTTTCTTCGCAGGTTGGACGCTTCATCTATACGGGGTTCACCGTATGGGCGGCGGATCTGTTAGCGAGCCCGGGTCGCAGTTTCGACCCCGGGGCGTGACATTCTGACACCTGTAGACCAAGATACAATTAGAAAACTGCGGCAAGTCAAACTACCCACAATACAAAATCTGCAAGAAACCAGTCTGAAAGAAGCTTAATTATAACCTTTGAAGAGTCCTCAAAAAAATCCGATAAAAATACTGGTGTGTTCCTCTCGAAGCGTAGATATCAATCGAGTCCTTAAACGTCTCATTCTAATGCTCGTACACTGAGAAATTCCAAAAATACTCCACCGCTGTCCCAAACCTCACCGCAGTACAAGGGGTCAATGTATGCCTCGAGAACCATGCCAAAAACCCAAAACGAGGTGAAGTGATCATTACAGAAATCAAAAAATACCTCTCGTGAACGCGCTGCCATAAAAATCGTCTCAAAATTCTATTGGAGTGATCCAGGGTGCTTCGCGGACTAAAATGCGACGGTAGAAGCCAAAATCGAAGAAGCGTCGAAGTGCGCCGCGTCGCAGAAAAAGCCGATGCTGCGACCTCCAAAAAATATGCAAATCCCTCACAAGATGGAGCACAAGATGAAGAACAATATTGCTTCAAGGCTCAGTCGCAGGGGAGCTCGGGAAAAGGCTCGAAATGGCTGCCAAAGGGGGCTATTTATAGCCAAAACAGAACAAATCCAGAAACACCATCCATGTCCCCACTTCCGGGCGCCCAAAAGTTTTCGGGCTGCTACAGTGTACCCGAAACCGCCCGATCTGAGACATTCATCCAACGCCTGGAACCACCACAACGCGCCACGTGTCCCCGAACAGGCAACAGCGGCGCTTGCCAACCGACTCGCGACACGTGGCCACGCCCCCCCCGCCCGCTTTTGCGCGCGTCAACACCTCGGTCGGCGTGCCCACGTGCGCTTGTCGCGCTGCCGGCGCCCATGCTGCGCACGCCTCCCGAGGAAACTACCTGCTTACTCCGTGGACCGTGCCCATGCACCAGCCAATCCAACCCTGCCACGTGTCCAAACTGCACCAATAGGAAGATGCTACGTGGCACACACCCCCGCTGCACCGCGCGCGCCTGCCTGCGCCCGCGCGCCTGCCCTCGCCTACACCGCCGTGCTCCGCCGCTGCCCGCCGCCGCCGGCGCTGCCCCCGCCGCCGAACAGTGCTCCATGCCTCGAAATTCTTGCACGGGCATCCGGGCTCCGAAAAATATAAGTAAATAGTCTATTTTCATCGTTTTCGCACGTTGAATCCAAATCCGATATCCGTTTTGCCCAATTCCACTTCTAAAATTATCGAAAATTTTCGGAAAAGTGAACTTGATCCGTTTTTCGTGCCGGGTCCAATCCTTTGGTCCAATACACGCGCAAACACCTTTAACACCCAACATGGGCCTCCGTAAGCAACTGATCAACCAGTAATCCATCGCGGGGATTCGGGTCCTCACAAAATAAATTCGATAAAAAGATAACAGGGATGGGATTTTGCGAATTCATCGACCGTAAAATATTCAAAGTTCTCTTCTGGTGGAAAGAAGTCAAGACCCATCATTATACCAAGAGGCGTGACTCGGCGTATTACAATTGGGAAAATCATCTTTTCAGATTTTTGTTAAGACTGCAATAGAAATTTCCTCAACCTTCTCCTTGACTAATAGTAAGCCTACCATTGAAACTGCACAAACTTAAGTTAACCAAAAATCAGTCATTTGCTTATTAGCTACTTTTAATATCTCTCCTACGGGGAGATGCAAAAATTAGATTAGTTTCAGCATTGAGTATCTCAGCAAAAACTTGAACTCTCATATTATTTATAAACAAATTAAAATTTAACCATTATTTACATATATCCCATGACAGGTACACACTAGTAACAAATCCTAAATTAAAACAAAATACCTAAATTTTGTTTAGGGTACCCAAACAGGGGTGACGGAGCCCTCGAGACAGAGGCGACGGAGTATCAGCAGCAGCAGCGGCAGCGGGCGCTGGTCGAGAGCCCTAGAGGTGACGGAGGTGAAGGAGGTGACGGAGGCGACGGAGTCCTGGTCGAGAGCCCTAGTGAGCGAGAGAGCGAGAGCCGTAGAGAGCGAGAGCGAGAGAGAGAGAGAGAGAGAGAGAGAGAGAGAGAGAGCCCTAGCGAGCAAGAGATAGAGCCCTAGCGAATTTTTTGAAAAGTAGAGGGAAGCGGGAGGGTTCTGTGTTAAAGAGAGAGTTCTGTGTTTGAGAGAGAGAGAGAGAGAGAGAGAGAGAGAGAGAGAGGGGGGAAAATAAGGAAGGGAGAGGGGTGTGAGAATAAGAACGAATTAAATGAGTATGGAATCCTATCCGTCCCTGTTAGGGGTGTATGATGTATACCCCTAACAGGGTGTACCCATAGCACTACTTTTAAGAAAACCCTTCCGTACGAAGTATAACTCACTGTACTCTCTTGCGGTTCAAAATATAGTTTTTTATTTCTCTATATAAAGTTAGTTGATAAATTCGATGCTTCTTCTAAAGAATCTATTGGGGAATTGATAACACTACAAAATGATAGCAAAGTATTTCACTTCCAACTTTAAGGCTAAAAAATAAAATAGTAAAATCCTATTTGAATGCACGAATATCTTATTTAATATATTTTTTAAATTTATTTAAAAAAATTATACATTTGTTAAATAAAGAATGTGATCGAATATTTAGAATGAAATATCATATTCGACTTTCAAGAAATATTATTTCACTAAATTATGAATAAAAAGACTTTTAAGAAACAAAAAGCAAATTTCTTAGTTACAATCATACTAGAAAAGTTTCATATAAAATAAATTATTCTTAAATAATTAATTCAATATCTAAATATTCGGCTATACAATGCGCACAAAGCTCCTTTATCTTGAAGAAAGGTTTTATTATACCCAGGGAAGAAGCCAGAATTTAATTTCTCAAGGGACCAAAAATTATACAATTTAAAAAATTTAAAATTAAAATTAAATTTGGTAAGTACACTTGATGTCATTTAAAGTACATACATATCAACTATTATAATTTTTAGACATCTATATTTTATAGTCTATAAATTTTTTTTTTCACTGCTGATTTTTAGAACTATTAAATACTTAAATAATATATACTTAAATTTACAACTTCTTATATATTTAATATCCAAGCATTATGAATGTCATAAAGTATGATGTATGGTGTATCAGGTGCATATAATTTTTTTAAAAAAAATTTCTCTAGTGATACACACTAAAAACTTTTTATATAGACCATTATCGTAATATTTGTTTATCTATAACTACTTACTTTTTAAATCAATAATAATATAGGGACCTAAAGTGAATATTTTAAAACTTGGGTGCCGGGGGGGGGGGCATGGGATGGCCCCTCTCAGTCTACATATGGCTTCGTCGCTGATTATACCAGCTATTTTCTATTGCAATAACAACATCTGATTAAAAAAGTTTCACCTTGTATGATAGTATAGAAAAGAAAATTTGGATAATATTTTAATATAAAATTATCATATTCTACCTGAATTATTTTAAATGACTTATATAATTGTTGCCTATAAAATATTATAGTATGTCACATTTATTTATAAAATGTATTTTCTTCTAGTATAAAAGGTCAAGATGGCCGAGTTGGTCTAAGGCGCCAGTTTCAGGTACTGGTCCGAAAGGGCATGGGTTCGAATCCCATTCTTGACAAAAGTATAAATATTTGTTTTAAGTTTTTTGTTAGAGGGTGAAAATGAAATTTAAAGATAATGGGTTCGAATCCCATTCTTGACAAAAGGTATATATATTATAAATTTTTGTTTTAAGTTTTTTGTTAGAGGGGTGAAAATGAAATTTAAAGATAATCCTTTTCATTTGAATAGTAATTGAGGCATTATAGTTGCCATTATTTATGTTTTTAATACTAATTTTAAATTTTAAATTCGAATCCCATTCTTGACAATATATATATATATATATATATAAAATATGCGGATGAAATAAGATTTATGTATTAAGAAAAGAATTACACCGACTCCTCTTTTCTTCTACCTCCTGAATCTCTCTCACCCTTCTCTCGTCTTCTATAAACCTAGAAGACTCCCTTCTCTCGTCTTCTATAAACCTAAAAGACTATGGGTGTGGCTAAATCCTATCCCCCACCACCTCCATGGGTGTTTACCATCACCGTGGGTGTGGATACCACTACATG
>CM054950.1:7458270-7468270 GCA_029168755.2 Tillandsia fasciculata
CGAGTCTAGCTACAGGGGCGAAAGTTTCATCAAAGTCTATACCTTCTACTTGAGAGTAGCCTTGAGCAACTAACCTTGCTTTGTTCCTGATGATAGTACCATCTTCATTTTTCTTGTTCTTGAAGATCCATTTGGTACCTATCACATTGTGTTGCTTCGGAGGCTTCGTTAATTCCCAGACTTTGTTTCGCTCAAATTGATGGAGCTCTTCCTGCATTGCTTCAATCCAGTAGTCATCTTGAAGAGCTTCATCAACATTCTTTGGTTCGATTTGAGATACGTAGCATGCAAATCCGCAAACCAATTGTCTCCGAGTTCTAACTCCTTCTTGTGGATCTCCAATGATGTTCGATTCAGGATGATCCTTGGAGATGCGTAACGTTTGAGGTAAGGAGTAGTCGGAGGTACACGAGATGATTCCTGCACATCAGATAAACTTGAAGAACCGTTAGATGCATCATTATTATCGAAAGAATTGTTAGAAGAAGATGCATTAGCAGGTGTATCATCATCAAGAGAGATATCGAGGGTAGATTTTTCAGATTCAAAGTGAAAAGCTTCATCTACCTTAACATTTATCGATTCTACGATCGTCTTAGATTCTAAGTTAAAAACTCGATATGCTCTACTGTTTGTAGAATAACCTAAGAAAATCCCTTCGTCACTTCGAGAGTCAAATTTTCCAAGATTCTCGCGATCACGTAAAATAAAACACCGACTCCCAAAGATACGAAAATATTTGATGTTAGGTTTTCTACAAAACCATAGTTCATATGGTGTATTTAAAGTCCCCGGGCGCAAATACACGCGATTAATAACATAGACAGCAGTGTTCACCGCTTCAGCCCAAAAATATAACGGTAGGTTCCGGCTATGAAGCATAACACGTGCCATCTCCTGTACGACCCTGTTTTTGCGCTCGACTACACCATTTTGTTGAGGTGTATAGGGTGCTGAGAATTCATGTTTAATGCCGTTTGAAGTGCAAAAATCAATGAATTTAGAATTTATGAATTCTCCACCTCTATCACTTCTAACTCGAGTAATCTTTTCATTCTTTTCAATCATAATACGATGGCAAATCTCGTGAAAAGAATCAAAAGTATCAGCTTTCTCTTTTAAAAATGCTACCCAAGTATATCTAGAGAAATCATCAACCAATAAGAAAATATACCATTTACCTCCCAAAGATGGTTGACGAGTTGGCCCCATTAAATCCATGTGCAAAAGTTCCAAAGGCCGTTTTGTACCTATGTGGTTCAAGTTCTTGTGTGCAGTCCTAGACTGTTTTCCCTTTTGGCAACCGCCACACACAATGTTTTGTTCAAAAGAAAGTTTAGGAACCCCCTTGACCACATCTTTGTTTGAAATTCTAGCAAGTTCCTTAAAGTTTATGTGACCTAGCCTTTCATGCCAAAGTGTTTCATTTTTCAAAGATGCTAGGTTACATTTTTCAGAAATTTTATAGGAACTACATAACAATTGTTTTCTGATCTAACCCCTTTTAAAAAGAAAACATGGTTCTTGTCAGTTACAGTACATTTATCAGATGAAAAATTAACTGAATAACCATTATCACAAAGTTGACTTATGCTTATGAGGTTAGTCTTAAGGCCATGAACAAATAACACATTATTTAGAACCGGGCCATCTGGAATAGCTATAGTTCCTTTTCCAACAATTTTGGAAGACCGACCATCTCCGAAAACAACAAGTCCTCCGGAGATTTTCTCAAAGGTTTGAAAACAGTTTTTGTCACCGGTCATGTGACGGGAACACCCGCTATCCAGATACCAAGACGAACTATCATATGCATGCAAGGAAACATTAGTAACGAAGACAAGGAAAAATTTCACCTTTGCGCACCCAAACCTTTTTGGAATGCGTCGGTAATGGTCGTGAAGTTATTTCCTAGGTGAAAGCGTCTTGTTGAAGATTGCTGCTCCTTGATGATGTCGTCTTGAGCGGTGAACTACCAAGGCTCTTTTCCTTCAAATGATTTGCATTGATTTTCGAGGAATCACCTTTTTGGTAGTCATTGCAAGAGGTGCTTGAGGTGTGCGTTTGGCTCCCGTCTTGCAATTTCTCCTTATGTGCCCTGAAATGCCACAACGAAAACATACCTTAGATCTTGACGATTCCGAAGAGGATGAGGTAGGCTTGTTGTCGTTGCTTGTCGTGAATTCCGGTGTCGGAGGAGGAGATACCGACTGAGGCACAAAAACTGTCCCACTCGAACTTGGAATGTCTCCAGTTTGAGTGTATCCGAGGCCGAACTTATTTGTTTGACCAAGACCAAGAAGCTGTCCAACTTACTCCTTCCAGAAGAGAATCGCTTTAAGTCATCTTTAGTTGGAATGGTCTTTGTCATTTCCAATTTTTCCTGTCGAGCCTCGCCGTAGAGCTTCAAGAAGTAATTCGCTTTGTCCACCAATTTCTATGTTCTTTCTCGAGAAGCTCATTGGACTCTTGAAGGGAAACATTTGCTTTGACTAAATTATCCCTTTCCACTTCAAGATCGTTTGAGAGAGAAGTTGCCCTTTTTGCTTCTTCTTCGAGATCCTGCAATCTCCCTCTCAAACCCGGTTTTGCTTTGCCAGTTTCTTTGAATCCCTCAAAAGCTTATGGTAGGCAAGAGCAAAATCTTCACCTTCAGAATTGCTCGATTCATCGTCCGTTGCAATCTTTTCAACATGGGAGGAGTTGGACAAGGAATCGGAGGTACTTGCCATTAAGCACATGAAGGGTGAAGATGTAGTGGACGCGTGGAATGCTGTCGCGTTGTCTTCTTCATCACTTGAGGATGACTCATTTGACGTGGAGTTGTCATCCCAAGTGACGACTTGCATCGCCTTCTTCTTTGCCGGATTCTTGTTGGGACACTCCGTTGCAATGTGGCCGTAGCCTCGACATTTGAAGCACTGTACTTGTCCCTCTGAACTTTTCTTATCCTTTGAGAAGTTCTCTTGCTTTCTTGACTTGTAGCTTGAAGAACCCTTGCCTTTCTTCGACTTTCCGAAGGATGGAGTTTTGCTTGAATTACCCCTTCGAAAGTTGCGGCGAAACTTCCTTGTCAAGAGAGCGAGCTGCTTCTCAAAGTCCTCCATAGATAGGTTCTCGTCATCGTCTGAGGAGGATGAATCCGCGTCTTCTTCTTTGTTGTTTTCAATGCATAACCTGAAGACTTAGAAGAGGATGCCTTTCCAGAAGAATAGTTAGTAGGAAATGTCATTTCATAAGTTTGTAAAGCACCAACTAATTCTTCTACACGCATTTCGTCCGGGTGTTTAATTGTTTCAATGGCTGCGACCTTCGGGCGAAATCGTTCAGGAAGAGTTCTTAATATCTTTCTTACAACTTTAAATTCTGGAATCTTCTCTCCCAAGTTAGCACATGAGTTTACGATGTCTTGCAATCGTGTGTAATAGTCAGTGAAAGATTCATTTTCTGCCATAGAAATAGAGTCAAACTTGCTCGTAAGCATTTGCAGTTTCTGAATCTTCACAAGGTTAGTTCCCTCATGCGTAACTTGAAGAACATCCCAGATTTCTTTCGCAGTCTCACATGCCGAGACGCGAGAGAACTCTGTTTGTGACAAAGCATTAAATAAAGCATTAATTCCTTTGCCATTGTAAGAAGATGAATCTATCTCTTCCTTGGTCCATTTCGACCTAGGTTTTAAGGTGCGAACATCATCTAATAATTTCAGTTGGATTAGACCATCCTAATTCAATTGATTGCCACACCCTTTCGTCGATGGAAATTAAAAAGGCTTTCATCCGTACTTTCCAGTACGCATAATTTGTTCCATCAAAGAAAGGGGGTCGATTGATGTTTCCACCTTCAACCATTGTTTACAACCCTATTCCCGCTCTGATACCACTTGTTGGGTTATACTAATATGGATCTAAATAGGGGAAAAAACACCTAGAGGGGGGTGAATAGGTGTAAACAATAAACACTCAAAAAATCATTGCGCAATAAAACCCAATGCGGAAAAATAAATGAACACGCAAGATTTTTACGTGGAAAAACTCCAAACCGGAGTAAAAAACCACGGGACCGATAACACGGCGAAATCCACTAGAATTAACACACGTACAAGGTGATATAACGTACTCACAGACGACTCAACCTTTTACCATACGCTCCTAGTAGATCTTCTCCGCTCGCTCCACGACGCTTCTCGAATCCACGATCTGCGCCCAACGCTGAATCCACAGCGTCCAACGTCGAGTCCACGACGTCCGACCGAATCCACGGTCTTCACCCAGTAGCACGCTTCGAATCCACGAACGTACCTCGCTCCGAATCCACGAGAGCGGTTGCACCTTGAATCCACAAGGCCACGCGAGTCCACGCGCCGATTTAGGGTAAATCGTTGTTTTTGGGTGGTGATGATCCGCCGAATACTTAGATTAGAAATAGATCGGAAATACCATCTAAGTATTCATTGATTTGATTCTACTCAAAATCTGAGTATGGAAAACCTAGAATCAAATCAATCAATATAGATGAAGAAACATAGAATTAATCTATTGATTTCCTTTCTTCTCTATATGTGGATTTTTCTCTTCGTTGTATTTTTTCTATTATATTCGGATGCCCTAGAAATGAATAAAGGGTCTATTTATAGGTTAGAAACCATTGGAAGAAGATAAGGATCAAAAACAAACCGTTTCTGGAAATTTTCAGGACGGCGATCCGGATCGGATTTACTACGATCCGGATCGTCGTAGCAAGATAGACGATTCCAGAAATCCAAGGGTTCGGGATCCGGATCGCAATCCCGATCCGGATCGTTCATACAATTCACCAAAATCCCATGTTCGGGATCCGGATCGGAATGGCCTAGGATCCGGATTGAATTGCCAATGAACAATCACCCTTCGGGATCCGGATTGCAAGGTCTGATCCGGATCCTGAACATGTCCCATGTCCAGTTTTTGATTTTTATGCAATAAAAAATTCTTCCAAGTGTTTCTACACTATAAGAAGTATTCGGATCACCAAAAATCTTTAGTTAAACATACCTGATCCTTTTGAATTCTTCTTTCTTGAGATTGAGGTATATGATCCAAAGTTCTTTCATCTTCAATCTTCAAGACTTAATACTTTCACGAAATACGCCAACTCAAATTCCGTAACACAATCTTACTATTTAGTTAATTGTAACAATTAGAATTTTATTGTCACGCCCGGGTGTAAACCAGAATCCGGGCCCGTCTACAGATCCGCCGTGCACACGGTATTTCCCGCGTACACGAAGCGCCGGTAACCTGCTCAGATATAAGAGATAAATAAAAGAGCATAAAAGCAAAGCTGAACTAAAATTACTACATCTCAGACTAAAGCTGGAAATAAAATAAAGTACAACTGTAATTAAATACAAGTGTCTCTCCCAGCTCACCACAACTATACAAACAGCTGGCTAAAGCCAGACCCAAAAATAAGGTACAAATACACTGTCTGAGAGATAGGGTACAACAAAAGTCCAGCTAGCATACTGTCGGGTGGACGGTCTATCTAGTCCGCTATCCTCTTATCTCGATCCGCCGCTGATGGCCCAGCAGCTCCCGCAGACGACTCTGCAAAACAAGGGGGAAGAAAAGACAATAAGAATAGGGGTAAAACTACTATAAACCAGTAGCCTCCCCCTAGTGTGTAAAGCCTCAAACTCTGACGTGCCACTAGGTCTACCAGAGGCGAAAGGGAAAGAAAGGCGGTAAGTTATGAACATAACTGCTGATAAAAGAAACTACCGCTACTATGCCTCTATATGTAGTGCCTGAAAGAGTAACTATTTGAATGCATCAGTAAATGTGCCTGCCTAATAAACCCAATCTAACCACTAGTAAAAACTACCGCTGCCTGCTCTGCTGTCGAACTCAAGAACTCAGTAGCGGAATCTGCACACATGGCTCGAATCCGCGAGATCGGCACACATGGCTCGCATCCTAATATAAGTATTAGACCGGCACACATGGCTCGGTCATAGGCCTACCTCCGGAGTGGCACTCGAGGGGAGCGACCCACACGAGTAAAGTACCTCTGTCACAAGTATCATGATATAGCAGGACTGGATCACGATTATGATCGAAGTGGGAAACCCATCCATTAAAGAAAACTCGATCCCCCAATCTAATGCAATAATAGACGTCCGGTCAACCGCCCATTGTTCGCGGTCGCCGCAATATCCCACAATCCACAATCTGGTGGGACAAATCCCGACTCAATAAGCCCGGCTACACTATCCTACAATCCTGCTCAACCCTGAGCAATATACCATATGTGCCTCGATAAAAGGAGAAAAGGTGCCAACATAGTTTCTCCTAAGTCAAATCCCAATGATAGTGTAGCAGTAGAAGATGACCTATCTAGATGTCCATATAAGCATGCAAGTGTCCTCCTAATGATAAAGGAAAAATATATATCATTGTTCTCACATTGATTAAAGCATGTTATTCCAGGATAATAATAAATCTCATAAGAACACTAAGTACTAACATAGTACATGTCCAATCTATACCTGTATGCATGTTATCCATAATGTACTAATTGGCATTCAACAATGGGGATCACTCTAATATTCCTAGTGATATGCGATGTTCGGCCTGTTTGGCCTGTTGAGACAGTTTCTCGTAGTGGATGCGATGTTTGGCCTGATGAGGCAGTTGTTCGCAGTGGATGCGACTTTGTGCTTTGAGTTGGTGGAGTTGCTTGTGTCTTGAGATTCGAGAGAGCTGATCAGCTGAGTCGTCGAGAGTGCTCCGACCGTTGTGCGAGATGTTTGAGGATCCTGAGTTTGTTTCGTTCAGAGCGTGAGCGTGGATTCTGACTATAGCCTGCAGTGCCAACTCGACAGAGTGCGCGGATACCCTTGTCCTCGTTGGGGTCGCTCCCCTCGAGTGCCACGTCCGGGGTGGGTCTGCACTTTGGTATCGCGACTTGTCGACGCCGTCCCTCTGACTGAGCCAGTTTTGGCAGTTATGGACGCCGTCTCTCTGACTGAGCCAGTTTTGGCAGTTACGGACACAGTCCCCCTGGCTGAGCCAGTTTTGGCAGCTACGGACATACCTACGGTAGACCCGTCCTGTTGAGTATGTGCGGCAGTTGGTAGGCGCAAGTTTGACTGGACCCGAGGAGGCAGTCAGTTTCAGATTGGGTGACTATATTGACATGTTAGTAGATGCACCATGTTATCATCTGTTCCACTTTTTGAGCATCTAGATAGGGGCATGGTAGCTGTAGAGTTATTCATTCCCAGCTCTTTTCTTCAGTATTTCATTTGTTACAGCATGCCTCTAGTAGACTTAGTGGGCAGACCGTTGGGCTTGTTGACGGCACCCACTAAGAACTACTGTGGGATGTAGTTCTCACACCCGTCGTGGTGTCTTTTTCCCCAGGGACGTCTGCTGCTGTTCCTGTTGCTCCAGTTGCTGCTTCTTCAGATCGAGGTGAGGGAGTCGCGAGCTAGATCCCTACCAGTCGTCGTCCTGAGAGTAGATGTACCCACCTTTTATATTTTGAGAGTTCTTGTTGAGAGACATTGTAGTGAGGTATAGAGTTGTACTTTTCTATTTTTGGTCTGAGAGACTTATGTACTTTTGGTGAGGACTTGTGTTGTATATATATATATATTTTTTATTTCTAGCAGTTTACTCTCAGCTCTGATATCTGTTTAGTATAGCATCTTTCTTCGCAGGTTGGACGCTTCATCTATACGGGGTTCACCGTATGGGCGGCGGATCTGTTAGCGAGCCCGGGTCGCAGTTTCGACCCCGGGGCGTGACATTCTGACACCTGTAGACCAAGATACAATTAGAAAACTGCGGCAAGTCAAACTACCCACAATACAAAATCTGCAAGAAACCAGTCTGAAAGAAGCTTAATTATAACCTTTGAAGAGTCCTCAAAAAAATCCGATAAAAATACTGGTGTGTTCCTCTCGAAGCGTAGATATCAATCGAGTCCTTAAACGTCTCATTCTGATGCTCGTACACCGAGAAATCCCAAAAATACTCCACCGCTGTCCCAAACCTCACCGCAGTACAAGGGGTCAATGTATGCCTCGAGAACCATGCCAAAAACCCAAAACGAGGTGAAGTGATCATTACAGAAATCAAAAAAATACCTCTCGTGAACGCACTGCCATAAAAATCGTCTCAAAATTCTATTGGAGTGATCCAGGGTGCTTCGCGGACTAAAATGCGACGGTAGAAGCCAAAATCGAAGAAGCGTCGAAGTGCGCCGCGTCGCAGAAAAAGCCGATGCTGCGACCTCCAAAAAATATGCAAATCCCTCACAAGATGGAGCACAAGATGAAGAACAATATTGCTTCAAGGCTCAGTCGCAGGGGAGCTCGGGAAAAGGCTCAAAATGGCTGCCAAAGGGGGCTATTTATAGCCAAAACAGAACAAATCCAGAAACACCATCCATGTCCCCACTTCCGGGCGCCCAAAAGTTTTCGGGCTGCTACAGTGTACCCGAAACCGCCCGATCTGAGACATTCATCCAACGCCTGGAACCACCACAACGCGCCACGTGTCCCCGAACAGGCAACAGCGGCGCCTGCCAACCGACTCGCGACACGTGGCCACGCCCCCCGCGCCCGCTTTTGCGCGCGTCAACACCTCGGTCGGCGTGCCCACGTGCGCTTGTCGCGCTGCCGGCGCCCATGCTGCGCACGCCTCCCGAGGAAACTACCTGCTTACTCCGTGGACCGTGCCCATGCACCAGCCAATCCAACCCTGCCACGTGTCCAAACTGCACCAATAGGAAGATGCTACGTGGCACACACCCCCGCTGCACCGCGCGCGCCTGCCTGCGCCCGCGCGCCTGCCCTCGCCTACACCGCCGTGCTCCGCCGCTGCCCGCCGCCGCCGGCGCTGCCCCCGGCCGCCGGAACAGTGCTCCATGCCTCGAAATTCTTGCACGGGCATCCGGGCTCCGAAAAATATAAGTAAATAGTCTATTTTCATCGTTTTCGCACGTTGAATCCAAATCCGATATCCGTTTTGCCCAATTCCACTTCTAAAATTATCGAAAATTTTCGGAAAAGTGAACTTGATCCGTTTTTTCGTGCCGGGTCCAATCCTTTGGTCCAATACACGCGCAAACACCTTTAACACCCAACATGGGCCTCCGTAAGCAACTGATCAACCAGTAATCCATCGCGGGGATTCGGGTCCTCACAAAATAAATCCGATAAAAAGATAACAGGGATGGGATTTTGCGAATTCATCGACCGTAAAATATTCAAAGTTCTCTTCTGGTGGAAAGAAGTCAAGACCCATCATTATACCAAGAGGCGTGACTCGGCGTATTACAATTGGGAAAATCATCTTTTCAGATTTTTGTTAAGACTGCAATAGAAATTTCCTCAACCTTCTCCTTGACTAATAGTAAGCCTACCATTGAAACTGCACAAACTTAAGTTAACCAAAAATCAGTCATTTGCTTATTAGCTACTTTTAATATCTCTCCTACGGGGAGATGCAAAAATTAGATTAGTTTCAGCATTGAGTATCTCAGCAAAAACTTGAACTCTCATATTATTTATAAACAAATTAAAATTTAACCATTATTTACATATATCCCATGACAGGTACACACTAGTAACAAATCCTAAATTAAAACAAAATACCTAAATTTTGTTTAGGGTACCCAAACAGGGGTGACGGAGCCCTCGAGACAGAGGCGACGGAGTATCAGCAGCAGCAGCGGCAGCGGGCGCTGGTCGAGAGCCCTAGAGGTGACGGAGGTGAAGGAGGTGACGGAGGCGACGGAGTCCTGGTCGAGAGCCCTAGTGAGCGAGAGAGCGAGAGCCGTAGAGAGCGAGAGCGAGAGAGAGAGAGAGAGAGAGAGAGAGAGAGAGAGAGCCCTAGCGAGCAAGAGAGAGAGCCCTAGCGAGAATTTTTTGAGAAGTAGAGGGAAGCGGGAGGGTTCTGTGTTAAAGAGAGAGTTCTGTGTTTGAGAGAGAGAGAGAGAGAGAGAGAGA
>CM054950.1:7473270-7689546 GCA_029168755.2 Tillandsia fasciculata
TTTGCCTATAAATATCATGTCACCCCGCTGCTTGAGTACGCCCCTCCCCTCTGTCTTTCCTCAATTTTGTTCACTTCTTTACTGCTTTTTTACATAAAGGTTTATTTGATTTCCTACTGTTGTTTTCCTACACCGCTGAGGGTAACCCGTTCATATATTTATAGCTTGAAAATGTTTTAAAGTGGGCAAAAAAAAATGGCATATGAACTTTTGAATTATTTTAAAAGAGAACAACAAAATATTGACTTCTCTGTCACAAGCCATTGAACTTGTTAGTACTTTCTCGTGCCTTGTGGCCCGTCCCGTATATCCCCGATTCTGCCGGCGCTTCCGTCCAGAAAAGTTAGCGCTCGCTTCCTGTTCGCTATTTGGTTCTTGCTCTTTACCGGTTATGCGTTTGCTATAATATGCGTTTTTATTACCTTTAATTTATGTGATGGTGATTGTTCATTTATTTTCGATCTTCTTTTTTTGACTTTAAGTGCATAAACATTTCCTATTTTGGAGTTCACTCTTGATTACTTTGAGTTCTTCCCTATTTTTTTCTGGTTCTTCTCTAATTAATTTACATTCTATTGTTCGTGTTTAATTATTTTTTTGCGGGCTATGATGATACATAAGGAATAACAACAGACTTTGGACGGTCTTGGGTGTTGGGTTACTACTTGGGTGGTGATGGCGTGCATAGAAAAAAATGGTACTGTTGGATGGCTGTGAAGAACCAAATGTTCTTTCTGCAACCCATTGCCATAATTCTGCACTTATATGAGGACCTTACAATGCTTTACTCCTTTATCTCGATCCATGCTTCAACCCATGCTTTAATATAGGTGCAGAGCTTACAAAGCTTAACATGCTTCAATCCTAGCTTTAATTCTGCACCTATTGAACTACTGCACCTATATGCAGAGCTTCCGTCCATGCTTCACTCCATGCTTTAATTCTGCACCTTTATGCAGAGCTAGAACCCATTGTTGGGTTTCCACAGTTGCTATATTATGCTAATAAACAGTAGACCGGATGCAAAGGTAAAGATGGCGATGATGTGTAATCAACGTAAAAATGATTAGCGCTTTACAACTTTATGCTGATTTCGTATTTTGTGGAATTTTAAGAACACCTTTTGAATTAGTGAATTTAGTAGAATTGGTGGTTGGTGATTTTTTATTACCTTTAATTTATGTGGTGGTGATTGTTCATTTATTTTCGATCTTCTTTTTTTGACTTTAAGTGCATAAACATTTCCTATTTTGGAGTTCACTCTTGATTACTTTGAGTTCTTCCCTATTTTTTTCTGGTTCTTCTCTAATTAATTTACATTCTATTGTTCGTGTTTAATTATTTTTTTGCGGGCTATGATGATACATAAGGAATAACAACAGACTTTGGACGGCCTTGGGTGTTGGGTTACTACTTGGGTGGTGATGGCGTGCATGGAAAAAAATGGTACTGTTGGATGGCTGTGAAGAACCAAATGTTCTTTCTGCAACCCATTGCCAATACTCGCTGCTTGCATCCCCAAAATTTGTAGGGGTGTTGTTCCTTTCCCCTTCTCTCACTCCAGCCTAAATATTTGTGTTGCCTTTGTGTAAAAATATGAATATCTCTCGGTGACCTTCGGCAACCGGCTGTTGTTTATACTGTGACCCTACATTGAAAAAGAAGTACTGCTTCCATTCTCTACTCTTTCTTTTGATTGGGTTGGAAAATTATCTAAGCCTCACATTTTAAATATTTTTTTTTTACCTTTACTTTACATGATGGTGATGATGGTGTTCAATATTTCGTCACATCTTCAAATTCTGATTTTGTATACAATGTTGTCACTGGATTTTCAGATGTTTTAGTGTTCTTTCTTGCTGGTTTAGAGTAGTGAGGTTTGAATATCATTGCGGTTGTTTTTGGGTTCTAAAGTAAAAATCCATGCCTTAATTCTGTTCACTCGATGTTTCAATCCATGCTTTAATTTTTTCGAAAGAAACTGGTCAATAAGTTTTCATTATCCGTTGACCGATGTAGGCCTAAATCTGCACCTATATGAAGATCTTGCATTGCTTTAATTATTTATTCCAGTTTTGTAAGCTTCAATCCATGCTTTCTACTTATTTTTGTTGGCAGGGCTTACAATGGTTTACTTTCTCAATTCTGTTCACTACATATTGTAAATCTGCACCTATATAAAAATCTTACAATGCTTGACTTCTTTATTTCATTTTACTCAGCTTCAATCCATGTTTTCTACTGCATTCTTCTTAATCAATCCATGCTTTAATATAGGTGAAGTAGAAACATGGATTGGGGCATGGATGCTTTAATATAGGTGCAGAACTTACAATGCTTTACAATATATACTTTAATTCTGCACCTAATTGAACTATGGCACCTATATGCAGAGCTTCATTACATGCTTCAATCCATGCATCTACTGCACCTATATGTAGATCTTACAATGTTTTACTACTTTATTCTATATTAGTAAGCTACAATCCATGCTTTCTACTGCAGCCCATGGGGCAACATGTCGAAAGGTGGGAGACGAAGGGATTTAGCCCGCTCTCTTGACTCCCACATCCGTAGCATCGAAGAGACCTTCGAGGTTAGATGTTGGTTTCCGTCGTTAAACCCCGCAAAACCCCAATTCTAAATCTCCAACATCTCATCTAAATTTTTTGTTACTTTTCATCGCAGATTTCGTATGCTGCAGCGCCGCCTACTCTGGACAAGGTGGATTGGTCGTCGCAAGTCGCCAAGCATGGAGATGAGGTCTCTAAACAAGCAACTATTGGTATGACTTTTTTCCTTGAATAGATCTGAATTGTGACTTACCTTGCGCCTTCTCTCAATTATTCCTGGCTTTCAAGAAAGCCCTAATAATAGTTAGTTCCTAATATGATGATGTGTACTTTGTGGTCTGATCAGTTGATTCTTTTGAAGAGAAAAGGAGAAAGCTTCGTTAGTTGAATAGCATACCAACAACAAAAATACCTGGTACAAGCAGCAGAAAAAATGAAATTGGATGGAGGATCGAAACACCCTTCAAGCACATTATTCTTTTCCTAATTTCCTAACAAAATTGTAACATTCCTCGCTTCTCCCCTGATTGTGAAATGCTTTCCTATGGAGAATGATATGCAACTTACCTGTTTTCCGGTACTAAAGAAGATGCATGCATACTATGCATCAATCAATCTGTGCCTCTTCATACATCACCTTCCCGGAATTTTTTTATTTGTTTTTGGTTCCCTACTCTATTTCCCCTCTTTTTGGTGAGTAAAAAGATACTCTTTTTTGCAATAGTGCTGCCTCTAAATCCCCCTTTCTGGTGAGTAAAATGATACACTATTGGCAATAATGCAATAGTGATGTCCCTAAATCTCTCTTTGTTTTTTGAGCAAAATGATACTCAATTGGGACTGCTCTCCCCCTTCATCCGTGTTTTTGGGAGAAAAAAAAAATCTAGATGCTATTTGATTGTTAATTTCTGGTACTTCCTATCATTACTTATCCCTTTAATGTGATACTTTCTAATGTTTTAAAAGTGGACAGCTGTAAATGTGTGCTAATTTCCCATTTGGTTGGTCTTTTCAGATGCTACCCTTCCATAATATTTGATTGTTAATTTTCGGTAGTTGCTATGATGACCTTTCCCTCTAATGCAGTCCTTTTTTGCTAATTTGAAGCCAACTAAGCTTTGGATGGCCTTCTTTGTAGGCAACCAGCTTTTCTTACTTATGTTGCCCTGTATATTTTTGGGCCTGCGTGTGGGTTTGGTGGCGACATATGGAAAAAAAATAGAACAAAAAAACCTAAAGGCCATTTACTCCCGTTTCTGTGGACTGTTCTTCTAAGTTCCCCTTTTTTCTTTCCCTTTTACTCTTTAAGTGATTTGTCCTGCATAATTTAATTTATATCAGTTGTATAATTTCCGAGCTTGCTTTTCTTGATTATGTTGGGTTATTTAAACTTGTTTGCATTTGCTTTTGTTTTTCTTTTTGGGGGAGGCGATGATGACACATAAAAAAAAAAGAAAACAACAGAGCCTAAAGGCCTCGGACAATTGGTTTTTGAATTGGCCATGTTTATGCATGGAGGGGTGGCTATATTTAATGGTTTTAGTTGGTAAACCGCTGGTTGGCCAGTGTTGGTACATGGATAAAAACCTGATTACCTTAGATGGTTCACTTTTAGCTGTTGTTCTTTCATTAATGAACTTGCATTGTTCAGTAGTTGGTTCGAAAAGAATGTGTAATTGAACGCTCAGCCTTCGCAATAAGCTTAGACAGTCAGGTGGTGAGTGTAAAATAATGTTAAGTGAGACAAGGCAATGTTTGCTCTGGTTTTCTACTATTCTTTGTGGTTGACGGGTAAATTGATCTGAGCCCCCCTCTTTTTCTCAATGATTTTTACTCTGTTTTCCCAAACCCTTATAGATTAGGTGTATATTCCTGATTTAAAAGATGTACTGATTAAACCCCCCCCCCCCCCCCCCCCCCTATTTCGTTGAAAGAAATGTATAATATAAAGCTGGTGCTTCGCAATAAGGTTAGACTATAGGTGTCTTTTTTGAGAATGTGGATCCACCTGCTTGATCGGCTTGTGCTCTTATCTGTTGATTTACCCAATATCAGTTTGTGCCTTACATGAAAACTGGATTTTTGAATGTATCTCATTTTTGAATGCGAGACTAGGATTTCAAAATTGAGATTTCCAAACACGAAACTCCAATTGCACTGCTTTTGCTTTTGCTTTTCCTTTTGCTTTTACTTTTACTTTTGTTGCAGGATGAACAAGTCGTCACGAAGCATGAACAAGTCCTCAGGAAAGATGGAGCTCATAATGACCAGCTACCACCGTCGAGGCTTGGGACTTTTAGGTTTTTGGGTTCTTGGTTTCTGCTGCATTGTGATCTTTTTGCTCATAACGTCGCGATCTTTTCGACTCTTTCTTCATTTTGCATGGGATCATTGAATTTATTAGGCAAATTTGGAAATTTGAACCAAAAATGTTGAGCTTGAATCGATCTGATCGAAGCTGCCGTTTTGGATGAAGAGATCGAGTTGATGATTTTAGTCTTTATCTGTTTATCTTTTTTTGTAGAATCGCATTTTGTTGTTGTAGTTGTGTGCCCTACCTGTTTTTTCAGTTTCAGTATTTACCTGGGTTTAGTTTTTGGTATTTTCCTCCAAGCACATTAACATGAAATATATAAAGGACCATAAACAAGTTAAGTACATTGAATATAAAATGACCATTTGGTGTTTACAAAATTGAACTTCTTTTATAGATGTTCTTTTCCTTTTACTGTTATCAAAGGAGTTCATTTCAGTGATCCTTACATGTGCGTGCCTCCAAGCACATTAACATGAAATATATAAAGGACCATAAACAAGTTAAGTACATTGAATATAAAATGACCATTTGGTGTTTACAAATTTGAACTTCTTTTATAGATGTTCTTTTTCTTTTACTGTTATCAAAGGAGTTCATTTCAGTGATCCTTACATGTGTGTGAATGACATGCCTTATTCTACTATCCCTTGTGCATCATCCTAGCTTCATGTTTTAGTAAGTGCAGTAGATGATTGGAATCAAAACTGTTTAGATTTTCATTGTGTATATATGATTCATCAAGTATATCGATTATGCCGACGTGATTTTCGCCGTGTATATGGCTGTTTCAGTGTGAATAAATGATATGCCTTATTGGTATCTTAGAAAGCTCGGTTTAATGATTTATTACGGGATTGCATTAGTCCTGCTCTCAGATTTCTCATATTGGATGGCTAATACTTTTCCTTCTCTATTATTATTATTATTATTATTTTTATTATTATTATTATTCAAGTTTTAATTTTGAGTGTATCTCCTGTTCTACAATTCTCCTTTAGGCATACATGTGTCAGATTAGGTTGAGTGCTAAAATTGAGTTCCCCCTAAGTAAATTTAGTCCATAAAATTAAACTCTGATACAACTATCATTCTTAGAGTTTCAATTTTTAACCAGCAGTTTAACCTTAGGTTTTTAATATTGTCTCTAAAGCCCTCCAAAACCTCGAATAAATAAAATTGCAGTGCATAGAAGCTGCAATCTGCAACATCAAAAATTGAAAACAGAGCTCAACAAAATGGTCACAAATAGTATAAGAATACATATGGAGAAACAAATTTTAAGATCAAAACATGGGCTCATTCATTACACAACAACACAAATAGAAGCTTAGATGGTAACAGAGCATACCACTGAGCCCTACACAAAGTAACAAATAGAATCCATGGGCATAAAATGAGCATTATATTAATAGTTAATGGGGGTCGCGACAACACTGTCTAATTTCATAAAACACCAACAGTTATACAAAACAGGAGAAAAGGAAAAAAAAAACTGCAGAACAAGCCTGGCAAATATCACATTCAAAAACCAATGTAGTAACTTTACACACTTGAGATGCAATTGCCAACATTCTGCACACTGGGGTACCGGTACACTACATGTGGTACCGGTACACCCCATGTGGTACCGGTACACAAAGGCCCGCTCCGGAACGCCAAGCCAAAAATGCAAGTGCGCGCTCAAGCTCCCCGCACGCGCGGCGCCCAAGCCGCTGCCGCGCGGCGCCCATGCACATGCCGCGCGACGCGCGTGCGCACCCGGTGCGCGCGCCCGGATGCTGCGCGGAACCCAAGCCCGAGCTGCGCGACGCCCAAACGCGCCACTCACCACCCCGGACAGCAAGACCAAGACCACCACCACCATCACCAACACCAAAACCCACTCAAAAATATCAACCAAGCCACACACACACTCACACACACCTTCAACACCATTTCCAAGCTCAATTCAAGTTCTCTCTCTCCCTCTCTAAAAATTTGCAAAATGCCTTCATGAAGCTCCGCGCATGCGTGCTCCGCTGGGCTCCACGCGGCTACTAGCAATAGATCCGCACCGTCGAGACGATCAAAATCCTCTTTTATTTCCTCTTAAATCTTCTTCTTTTTTTCTTTTTCTTCTTTTTCTCATTCCTCTGTTCTCCTTAATTTCCTCTGTTTCACAATTGGAGAAGGTGATGACATGGCACTTAATTAATTAGTGATGGTGCATGGTGCATGGTGTAGTGTGAACAAGCAACTCAAGGTAACCCCTCCAACACCAACACCAACTCCAAGCCAAAACCTCCCTCTCACACACATCCTTATCTCTAATTCCATCTGTCAGGCACAAACTCCAGTTATAAAAATAATTAATTAATTAATTCCAAATTAAGCCAACTCTAAATCACTTTTTGCCTTCAGGATCTCCGCCCCGGCCCGGAACCTCCCGAACTCCGTTGAAATCTGAAAATATACATGTCCAAAACTTTTTCTCCTCGAAAAGCTCAACCGTGGAATCGCTGTGCTAAATTCAAAAACCGGCTCCAAACTACCAGTTCCAACTCACTTTTTCTTTATATTGCATGATTTATAACAATTTATTGTTCAGAAACTAATGCCTAATAATGGAATATACATAGTCTGTTTTTGGATTAATTAAAGCTTTAATAAAGATTTCTTTGAATTTCTCTCTTTAAACTGAGCTTGTTATTTGTTATAGATGGTCTTCACTTCAGATAGAACTTGTGGGAACTTTGTTTGAACTCATTTGAAGGTTAGTTTTATGTGAATTGTAATTTGAATTCTTCAACCAAAAATCAGGATTTTGAGGTATTCGTGTTCTTAACTTTTTAATCACCTTTCATTATGATTTCATGCTGATTATGGAAATTTTCTGATGGATTAGGAGCTTGGGAACACACTTAAGAGTGTTGTGCACCTTTTCTTCTACTTGGTTGCTCTGTGGATTTTCTGGAATACCCGCCACAATAGCTCAAACTTCAGCAGCAGTAGCAGCCTGGTGCAGGAATAACAGTGAAGTAATTTCGAATTTATTTGTTTGAAAACCAGCAAAATTATTACACAACATTGCCTAAACAACAAACTGTTATGTCCAAATATTTTGAAGTTTAATCCTTATATTTGCATTTTTATCATATTTGCAGAATTACATTAGATTAAATATCGGAAATCAATTTAAAACTGCCAGAAGAATGAAAATTTAAAGTTCTTTGAAATCAACTTCTATTTGTGAAATTGGATCCTAATATATGTAGAAAAATTGAATAGTTCCAAAGTTGTTAGAGGTAAAATTTTAGTCTGCTCAATTAATTTTTTTTCATGGTTCCCTTTAGTATATGGTAATAAAACTTTCTTGATGTTCTATTCCATATAAAGTAGACTACTTCACCAAGTACCCCGAAAGAAAAAACAGAACTAATCCTCTTTGTGCATCACCTACTAAACAACAAACTAAACAATTTTTAATAACATGGTAAACTTCATATTCTTTTGAGTGCATCACTTCATGAACAAAGAAGTGTTATCTCCAAATATATTGAAATATCATCCTTATATTTACAAAATTACTTTACATGAAATCGCTGAAATTATGTTTAACTTAATATGCAGGGTTCTTCTCTACATGCTGCTGGTAACAAAATACAAAGCCAAGAGAAGAAAAACAAGATGATGATAAAGTTGAAGAATTAATCAAAAACCAGCTGCTACAACTACTGATGCTTCCAACTGCTGATGCTGCTTTTTCTCCTGTCTACTATTGATTGTAATTTTGATCCTAACAAACTTTATTTAATCCTAAAATATATTGTCCGATCTCCATTTAGGTCAAATTGCAAGAAGGCAGCCTCAATTGCATTGATTTTAAAGTCAAACAGTTGTGAGGTGTTTGAAATGGACATCATAAATAAGACATTTCTTCCGTGTAGAATGTTGAAAGAGGTTCATCTGTGATTATTAGACTCAGTTGCTCCCTTATCTAACTATGATATAGTCATATCATGATTTCTACAGTTGGAAGACTACAAGTTCGTTCCTTGCCTGTGGGAAATTGTTTCTTGAAACTTGCAATCTCTGGTCAACCTAAGATTCAGATAATTAGTTTTCCTTTATACTCTGCAGAAATCAAAAGAAATTCACTCTTTTGCTGCACGTTTCAGCAGATTATCATAGTGAGTACTGTATCATTTCTTTCAAAATAGGAATCATTTTTTGAAAGATCTTGCCTTTTGTGCTTGGCGAGTTGTTTGACAACCTTTTGATGACCTATGCTGGCATCGAATCAATATTTGTATGATGTCATTGATTGCACACAGCCTGTGGTAGCATTAGAACCAGGGAAAGTATGCAAAAAATGAGAGATCTTTTCAAATATTGTTGTTGGTCTCTATGTCTTAACTTGGTTCGGAATCCAGCACAATTATTATAGTAAATAGCACAGATATTAAGGTATTTCTCATGATGTACATGTATTGCTTGTGGTTGCAGGAGGATGCTGCTGATGAGATTACTGAAAGAATAGTCGAGTTTGTAAACTTATTACCAAAATCCATCAAGAAGGTAAAAAACGAACCTCTGCCAGAGCATATTCAGAAACTGTTTGAGGAAGCAAACAAAGAGCATTATGATCAGTACGACCCTGGCCACCAACATCATCACCATGGTCATCATCATCATGGACACGGTCACAGACATGAGCTTGCTGCGGACTATATGAGCATGTATGGCCTCGGTCAGGGATGGGGGAGATGATTTGAAGGTAAGTTGAAGGATATCTCCTCTCAGCTGCTGGATATCGGCCTTTAACTGCAGTTGTACTACTTCTAATGGATAGTCTTGCAGCTTCTCTGTGAAATACTAGGATGAGCATGAGTGAGAAACAATGCTTCTATCGAGCTCTTCAATGTTGTCAAATGAAGATATACTCGATCTATTTTTATCGCCTGGTTATAATCCTTTTGTTGTGCCTCATGAAAATTACTGTTTCCGACCAGGGGAGGAATCAAGTGTGAGATTCTAAGCAGATTTAATTAAGTGTTGCATCGTTTGAAGTTCGATGAATTTCTTAATAGGATATTGTTACTGTTTATTTATTTCCATAGAATTAGACTTCGTTTATATGCCATGTTAAGATGGGGAAGTGTATCACGAATTGCAAAGTTGGTTAATTAGAGCTTGATAAATAATTTTAAGTATACTGTTTTCATATTATCAATTGTGCTCATTCATCTATGTCTTTTTAGTATTAAATTGTCGCGTGATGAATGTAGTGATTAATTAGTTACATGTTATTGTTTTGGAAGGTTTGCTGCAAATGTTAGTATGTCACCTTTAGGAACAATTGGTGTGTTCTTGTTAGTATGTCCCATTTAACTTCAATTTTTGTGCTGTTTATGTTCTGAATTATGTTCATTCTTAAGAATTTGATTTCTGACTTAGTTAGACATAGGATATAGTTACATACTTCTGGTTAAATTTCATCACTTTTGCTTTCATGTTGTGGACTATAATAAATTCAAAATTTGTTTGAATCATGCAATGAATTATTAGACACAGTACAAGTAATGGTTTTGCTTATAATTAAAAAAAGTAGAATTTCTGTATAAAAAAACAAAAGGAAATGTATTCTTCGATTATTCTTGATGTTTTTAAACAAAAAATGCTGAATATACGGCATACTTTGGGTTTCATTCAACTTTAATTATTGAAGGTTAATAATTATATTCTTTCCCGTTTAGTTCCTTACTGCGATAATGCACTGCAAACTTATGTTGTACATTATGTAATATTTATCGCAAATATAAAATAAAAAAAATTATTTATTGAAAAAATTATACCCGCGGCGCAGCGCGGGCACTTCACTAGTTTTTGCTAAAAGTACACTCTATTATCGAAAATTGTTTGATAAAAATTTTATTAAATTATTATAAACTAATATAAATTATACTAAAATTAATTTAAATTAGTGGTTTAATTAATTATTTTTTAATAATAATTTAAAATTAAATGAGAATTTGAATTTAGAATTAAAAAAAATTTAAATCTAAAATTTGATTTCAAATTCACATTTTTTATTTGAAGTTCAAAATAAAAAAATTAAATTTGAATTTCAAATTTCAAATTTAAATTTTAAAATTACGTATAAAATTTAAATTTAAAATTTTAACTCAAAAAAATTTTTTTAATTTAAAATTTGAATCCAAATTTAATTTTAAATTTAACTTCAAAATTATAAATTAAATTTAAAATTGAAACCTATCCAATTTAAATTTAAAAATTGAATTTAAAAATATAACTATACAATTCAAAATTTAATTCAAAATAAAATTTAATTTTAAATGTAAATTTAAATTTATCAATTTTTTGTCAAAAAAATTAATGTGAAAAAAATTAATAGGGGGCTGAATTGGGAAACTTGCAAATATTGAGGGCCAACATTAAAATAAGTCCAAAGTTTGTATTCAAAGTATTTTAATTTTTGTCCCAAAATTTATTTGGCCCCCAAAATTAAGTTCCCCCCAAAAAAAACATCCATAAAAGCTCCCATGGCGGAACTTATTGCCATTTTGATGCTTGTTCTTCCACACTTAGATATGTATATACATCACTTCACATAATTATGATTATGGTAGACTGTCACCATCTTCTAATATTTGCATGACGAGTAGGAGATCACCATTATCTTGTTTGCTTTCGCTAGGTACGTAGCTATGGCATTAGCTTGTGTTCCTAGTGACCAACAGGGGCACGATTAGGTATTTTTGAGTTTTAGTAGTTTGATGCATTATTATTCCGGCTGCTCTTATTTCGTTTACTACTACTTATTGTTACACTTCATATCTTATTTATTACTGTTTACTTCTCTTATTACAGTCCTTTTGCTTCCAACATTCACTTATCTAGTCATACTTGATTACTTACTGATTTTGTCTACTTATTCCCGTCGCTTATTGCATATCAGTAGATACAACTTGTTAGCCTCCGGCTCGCTGTACTTACTGGAATATATTCAGTAGTGTCTCATGCCCTTACTGTATACTCACTACAACAAAATAGGCCTTTTGTGGCAATTTAATAGCGGCAATTATAAAATTGCCGCTATTAAATAATATCTAATTATACTTTAGCGGTAATTATTATAAATATTTTTACCGACAAATAATTTTATATTAAATATGTGAATGTTTGACTATTATTTGAAAAGTGATTTTGAGCAAAAATAAATTTTTATTTTTTTTTGGCTCAATAGAGCATTTAAGAAGTGATTTTGATTTTTAAAATCAAATTTAAAACTCTCAAATTAAAAATTTAAAAATTTTAGTATCTATTTATATCTAAATTCAATCTTATACCTAGTTGAATGATCTCTGTTCACATTTTAACCTTATTAGCATGTCAAAGACCGGCCCACGGCCCATGAACTTTTCCAAATCAAAACTATCACAAAACCCTCGCATTCCCCAATCTCTCTCTCTCTCTCTCTCTCTCTCTCTCTCTCTCCCCTTCCCCTCTCCTCCTCCGCTTCCCCTCTATCCACAGAACCCTAGCTAGGGTTATGCCGCCCATAACCTCTCGCTCGATCTCTCCTGAAGCCATGGTCTCGGATTCGTCGGTGGATTGCGGCGCCCGATCGATCTCCTCCCCAGTGCGAAGCGCCATCCGATCCATCAAAGAGGTCGTAGGAGACTGCCCCGACGCCGACATCGTCGTCGTGCTCGCTGAGACCCACATGGATCCCAACGTGCGGGCCAGGGCGCAGCGGGCGCGCGCTGCGGGCCAGGGCGCCGCGCGGTGGGCCCAGGCGCCGCGCGGCAGCAGCGGCTTGCGAGCAGGAGCGCCGCGCTGGCGCTGTGCTGGGCCGCAAGGCCGCGCGCTGTGCGCGGCTGACGCGGGCAGCGCGCACGCGGCCGGCTGGGGCGGCGCGAGCGGCGGCTGCGTGCGGTTGGCGCGCGAGCCCGGACAGGTGACAGGGAGCTGTGTGAGCGCACGGCGAGGGCCGGTGGTCGCCCGGGGTGTCGCGAGATTTTTTTTTGTGAACCGAGTTGACGTGGTTTTTCCCTTTTTCTCTCTCAGGACGGCGTCAATCATACAGTTTTCGGCGAGGTGCCGTGCGGAGCCCGAGTCGAGTGCGCGGCACGCGGATTTCGGCGGAGCAGTCTGGGCAGTGTTCGTGTGAGTGTGGTGCGGCTTTAAGTGAAGATCCACCTTGCCCTACTCTTTATTGAGATTGTGTCTCATGGATTTGATCTTTGTGAGACTATTTAAACCTGTAATTGTAGTTAACTATATTCTCAATTATAAACTTTGGAATAGTAAAATTATTATAAACACCTAATGAAATCAGCGAAATACTTGGTACATGCAAAATACATGAGGTAAATAGAGATGATGCAAGGGATGAAATTGAACTTCAGAGTATTGTGTTTAGCTGTCTAATATATAAGATTGCAGTAGAACCTAATTTATTTATTGAGATTAAAAAGCAACTAATTATGCACCTATAGACATTTCTGTATGCATGTATGCATGTGTCTATGTATGTATTATTGTGTATAAATGTAGGACATGTATAGTTCATGAACTATATTGTGTGTCAGCTATGTCTGCTCATAGTTATAGTCCTTTTCTATACGCTATATTTATTGAGTTTGGGGTCAGCTTCAAGTTTAGGTAGGGTAGCATGAGGACTTAGTCCAGATCTGGATGCTCAATTTGAAAGGTCCTAAATTGTGAAGTGCAGCTAACTGTTTTATGTAGTCTCGTTTCTTATTTTAAGTTCTGAAACTCAAAGAACTATTCAACACCCTATGCTTGCTGTGTGTACTGATCTCTGTCTCTCTGTAAAGATACATTTAACTAATATTTGTCTTTCTCATTATTTTCGGGTTACCGTGCCTTTGGCTTCACAACTGAGTTGAGGCTACATCTTGCACTTATTGAATAAGCTCCTGTTTGTCCTTGCTTTTGCAATTCCTACTTTTAGCTGTTAATAGACCTGAACAAACCAAGCCCGATCCACCCAATTGTCATGGCCTGATTCGGGGCTGGGTTAGGCCTGGATTGGCAAAGAGAGGCATCTAGAGCTTCTACTATGGTGGGTAGCTAAAATCTGATCCTGAACATGAAATGCAGAAGCTCCTAATGTGAAAAGCAGAAGCTCCTATTTGGAGATTTTGCTTTTGCTATGGAGGGAAGTTGTTTAGGGGATTTAAATATGCACAACTCAAATAGCAGTTCAATAAGCCACAACTACACTAATGCTTCGACATGAATAGATACAAATGCTTGTGTGCCTTATTATCAGTTTATTATCTTAATTAAACTTCTTTCTCCATGATAGGATGGAAAAGTTTCACAACTTGAACATGTGTTTATCCGAGGCAGCAAAGTCAGGTATGTTCACTATACCCTGAATTATCAAATGTTTGTTTTTAAGATGATTGTTTAAATGATTTCTCTTTTGCAGGGTAAGTCTATTATCTCAACTGGTTTTTCCTTTTTTGTTAGTATGATCCGTGCATAATTTTTCAACATATTCAGTTAGATAGGAATTTAATTAACTCCACGTTCCAGGTAATGATTCCCATATAATTAATGAATTGCTGGATCAAAAGAGTGTGTACCCTTTTCAAAATTTGTGATGAATGATTTTGACTTTGATTCAACAACACATAATTGATCTTCCAGGTAGCAAAAGTGCTTCACATCGTACTACTGCAACTGTGTAGTTTGTACATCCTTTGGGTGTTTAATGTACTGCAGATGTTTTGCTTCCTATTTGTTTTAGAAATGTTCGAGCCCCATTGGAATTTTAGCACAAACTAAAAGAATCATCCAAACTATAAAAATGATAGAAAACAATTCAGATTGTAATGCATATATCAAGAAATCACACTTTGGTGATTTTAAATTTCACTGAAGCATAAGTGGGGCTAGGACATTTTTCTCTTTTTTCCCCCTTAGAGCGCCAACATTTTTGCTGAGACAAAAGCTCCTAAAATAAGAAGTATTTCCTTTTGAATCTTCTCTTTTTTTTTTATTTTTCTCTCTCTCTCTCTCTCTCTCTCTCTCTCTCTCTCTCTCTCTCTCTCTCTCTCTCTTTGCTCGATTTTAATTTACAACTTCAAAATGCAGGTTGAATATATATCTACCTTCCTAACCTAAGCAAATATGTGTTAATTTAGATTTATGCCATATTTTTATACAGGTTGACCTTCAAAATTATTCTGACTTGCGTGAGGTAATTAGCTTATATCTTTTAACTCTAATAGGAATTCCATTTGAGGACAACGGAGAGGGCGATCCGGCATGCAGAAACCTCTTCATCAGTCTCCTCACTAGATGCTTCTTTTCAGGCACTGCGATCTTTTGAATTTTAAGTTGAATTCTTCGTTCTTCGAAGGGATTCCATGTTCTAAATTTTAAGTTCAGTTTCTTTTTGTGCAGCAGAATCAGAGCAAACCCCTCAAACTTACTGAGCCAAGACCTCCCCAACTTCAAACGGAACTGCGAGCACGACCACCAAAGTATGCAGCTATTCATAGCAATTACAAATGAATATAAATTTTTTTGGGGATTTAGCTCTTAGTTTAAATGTCTAACAAAATTAATAAACAGGGTGAAAAGTTCTTAGGAGTTGGAGTTGGAGGAACCGGTAAAGGCTCCAAAGTTTAAGGCTAGGCCATTAAACGAGAAGGTCCAAATCTTGCTTTTTTCAATCATGAAATCTATTTCTGGTATGTTATGAGCAATTATTTGTCTGTGTAAGAGATTGGAGACGACATTTGTTTATAGTAATAGTTATAGTACTTGTGTAAGAGATTAAAAAGGAAGAGAAATTTTTTGAGTCAACAACAGTTGATGGACTTTTGATGTAGATGTATGTGAGACCATCAGCATTATTGAAGTTATCTATTCTAGAAGGAAGGACTTTTTAAGCCACCAAGAGTGGGATGGACTTTTGATATAGATTTATCTTAAGTCTTTGCACTATTCAAGTTGTGATGTTAATGATGTGGATTATATATGTATAAAGTAAATGGATAATTGAAGAATGACACTTTTTCTAATACGTTTAAATGGAGAAAGACTGGGTAGTATTCTTAATTGGGAGGAGAACAGAGGTATCTTAAGTGGGAAATATTATGGATTTCTCTGTTTACATGCACTATCTCTCTGATGTACTCTCTTCTAAAGGATGAATTCCTCAAATAAGCTCACCTACTCCACAAGTCGTGGAAATTCTGGTGCGATTTCTAGTTGTCTGAACATGCTGTTGTTTTCCATCTCATCAAATTTCAATATTCCACAACTGGAATCAAGGGTTATCTTATACACTTGTCAACAAAATTAAGTGGAATTAATTTGCCTGCTGTGTATTTGTTGTCTGACCTTGTCAGCATTTTTTTTTTTTTTCATATTTTTGGCAAATCTTTGTACTTATCCTTCTTTGTGTTTATTTGTCGATCCCTTTTAGCCTTTTCTCTTCAGGAAGCTTACAGTTATAAGATAGCCGCTCGCCCTGAAAGACGCCGTCAGTTTGAGAAGGAGCTAGTTTCATCTGCTGAAGTAGCTCTTACTCTCTTGACTGCTTGCTTGGGTTTTGAAGAATTGAAAGAGCAGGTTGTCATTTTCTTTTTTTTGTTTGACTTCTTAATTTCCTTTTTTACAAGGATGAAAAGGCCCCCTTTTTTTTCACTTTTTTCAACGAGAAGAGATCCAATTACATTTCCAAGCATTTCTTTTCTCCTGTTCATGTGTTTGAATTGTTTAATTTGGTGAATCAAGGGTTGTTTCTCCTATGATTCTTCTATTGTTTCTCCTTCTCTAGTACCTTCTTTTTCCTGCTAATGAGTTCCATTATTTCATCTGCAATGTTTCTTACCTGAAGTTATATTGATTGATAATGGCGCTACAAGACATTAATGAAATTTTTTTAAGATCTATTGATCAATGAGGATTTCTGTTGTTAATTTTGAAGGTTTTGGAAGGTTTTGCTTCTTGGCTTCGCCTAAGTCATGGGTATGCATCTTTTGGGTTCTTAATTTACTATGTATGAAACTGTATGTGCATTGTGATTTTGTCCGCACTATTAGTGCTTTGCTTTCCTTTTTTTCGAAACTGTCATTGTACTGTGTATATATACGAATTTATTTTCGGAACTCTTTGCACCAGATTCATATTTATGCTGAGCCAATTTTCTGTCTGATGAGACAGTACATCAGACCTGAATATTGAATAAAAATCTCCTATTTTTCAGGGTCTCAGCATCTACACTTGCTTCACATCCATTGGTACATGCAGCACTGTCATGTTTGAACTCTGATCAACACTTGGAGGCTGCTGTAAATGGTACACATAATTCTTCTGCTTTAGTTCAGCAGCGTAAAATTTTGCAACATTTTACTTACATCCTTTTTTATTTAAGGAAAATTTTTGACTAATTTGTTTAAACTCATTAGACGTGCTTTTACTTTAACAAACCTTTTGCCAGTAACACCTTACTGTTTGGGTTATGATTTCTGTTTGATCGATATGCTATCAGGCTTTTTGTAGTTGTTAGATATAAAGGTATCATGGACCTCATGGCTTAGAAACTTTTGTGGTTTACATCTTTGTTACAATGTCATGTTTGTGTTCAGTAAGGGAATGCGTAGGCTCTATACTAATGCCCAAATTCACATGGCATAGTTGCTTGGCCATTCAAATTAGGAAAGTGCTTTGACATGCGAAGTCAAATATGAAAGGATGCATATTTTAAAGGTTATTATAAGTACAAAATTCCAATGACCTTGTGTCTGGAATAGAACCGCACCCAGTTGGATGGCACTAACCATAAGATTTATCCTTACTGACTCATTGATGTAATAAAGGCTTGAGTTGAACAAGTTTGCTTTGATAATCTTAGATGGTAGAAAATTGGTTTGCTGCATGAAAGAGTGTTGCAGATTTTTCTATTTGATAATTGTGCCTTGGATAGATACTTATATACTTATCGTAATCTTGTGTGCGAGTATATTCTTAAATGCTTCCATAAATAAACTTAACATTTAATTACTATTTCATTGATCATTTTTAATTATGTGATTCTGATTCCTTTTTTTTTTGACGTGAATGCCTTTTAATGTTTCATCAATTGATGCATATATTTATTGTATATATTTTTCCAGTTATATCTGAACTGATACATTATACTGTATCTGGGAATTCTGGTGGTATTGCAACACAGTTACCACTAATTCATGTTCTTGTGCCTCGTGTTATGAGTCTAAAAGAGCAGCTTGAAGATCCTTCTAAGGTATAATATTTTCTTTTTTCTTTTAGTTATGTTTTTCTAACATTTAACTAATTCAGCTAAGTTACCAAATTATCCACTTTTTTTTTCTCATAAATATTTATCTTTATGCTTATCCTTCTTTTCATTTAGTGACTTCTTTTGCTTGCATTTTTTTCCTATCAGAATTATACTTAGTGCCTGTGTTTGAAAAGGCGCGCCTAGGTGCGAGGCGCGGCCCTTAGCGTCTCAGGGCATGATGCGTGCGCCTGAAACACTAAAGGCTTCGACAAAACGAGTAGCACCCCCTAGTGTGAAAAACCAACTTGCTGAAGCTTGCATGAATCAGAAGCTTGAAATGCTTATGATTTATTTTATTTTAGGTTTTATTTGTTTTTTAGATTGAAAGCTTTGAATGTAATTTTTAATTGACAATTATATTTTTACTGTGCAAATTCTTATTTGGCTAAATAATTTGGCTTCTTTTGTTTGACAATTGTTGAATGTAATCAAATTTAAAATTGTTTGCATGAGTAATTTATTTTTAAATGTCAATTTAAAGAGTCTCAAAATAATTGCCGCTATAGGTCCTATTTACTAGTCATTTAATATGTTTTTAGTGGCAATTATAGATAAATATAGTGGCATTTATAATAGTTGCTATTATATAGTATTTAGCGGCATTTGTTTAGGCTTTTACCAACCGCCGAAACAAATGTCGCCATAACTTTTAGCGACCCTGCCAATAGCGGCGATTATTATAATTGCCGTTAAACTATTTAGCGGCAATTATAATCGCCGGGAAAGTAAAAAATAATTGCCGCTAAAAGCCAGTTTGGTTGTAGTGACTCTTTTCCAAGTACCTCGGGTGGTGAGATTGCGGGCGATGTTGTGAGGGTCGTCCGCTAGTTCCGTCCCTATTGCTTACAATCATAGATAGATGGCCCGATTTTATCTTGCTTGCATCCGCTATACACCACAGGAGTCTCCCGACATATTTCCAGCTGAGCTTCCTGGGATGCCTCCCGAGCGTGAGATCGATTTTATGAACGACCTCATCCCCGACACTGTACCTATCTCTCGAGTGCCATATCGAATGGCATTTGCCAAACTAATGGAACTAAAAACTCATCTTGATGATTTGCTCGCACTAGGCTTCATAGGCCTAGTGTTTCTCCTTGGGGTGCTCCCGTGCTCTTTGTTAAGAAAAAGGATGGCAGCCTCTATCTTTGTATCGACTATCGAGAGTTGAACAAGGCCACCATCAAGAAGAAATATTCCCTTCCGTGGATCGATAACCTTTTTGATTAGCTCCAGGGATCGAAGGTGTATTCAAATATTGGTCTGCAGTCGGGGTATCATTAGCTGAGGATCACGGCAGAGGATATTCCGAAGACGCTTTCTAGACTCATTACGGGCATTAAGAGCTCACCGTGATGTCGTTTGGGCTCACCAATGTTCCAGTGGCATTCATAGACATGATGAATAGAGTCTTTTAGCCATTCCTCGATCGGTTTGTCGTCGTCTTCATCGACGATATTCTGATATATTCACGGAACGATGAGGAACATCAGGATCATCTGCGACAGATCTTCAAGTCTTAAGGGAGAACAATCTCTACGCTAAAGCTCAAGAAGTGCTACTTCTGGCTCCGCGAGGTGGCAATTCTGGGGCATATCATCTCGGAGTTTGGGGTTGTGGTGACTTACAGAGGCTCCCATTCTTGCCCTACCGATCCCAGGAGAGAACTTCATTGTGTACTGCGACACCTCTCGGGTTGATTTGGGGTGCGTCCTGATGTAACAGGACAAGATCATTGCTTATACGTCACGACAGTTGAAGCCCTATGAGAATAATTATCCCATACACGATTTGGAGCTCCCGGCAGTGGTTTTCGCCCTTAAGCTGTGAAGGCACTATCTCTACGGCGTCCACTGCGAGGTCTTCACTAATCGCCAAAGCCTTAAGTACCTTTTCACCCAAAAGGAATTGAACTTGAGGCAAAGACGGTGGCCTGAGCTCTTGAAGGACAATAACCTCACCATCCAGTATCACCTTGGTTGGGCGAACATGGTGGCTGACGCACTTAGTAGGAAGAACATCCTCGCTGAGCTGATGATAATCACAGAGCAAAATCGCTTAGTGGAGTTCAAGAAATTGGAATTGGAGGTAGTACCCATGGGAACGATTGCTCGACTTTTGGCCTTAGTGGTGCAACCCACTTTGGTGTATCAAATAAATGAGGGACAACAGTTGGATTCTCATTAGCCGAAGATCAGAAAGGACATTGAGCTGGGACAGACTAACGACTACCTGATATACTCAAACGGCTCTATTCAATTTCGGGGCCGTTGGTGCGTTCTAAAGGATGATGACCTGAGGAACGAGATTCTCGTTGAGGCACATAAATCCCCATATACAGTGCATCTAGGTGGAACAAAAATGTATAACGATCTGAAATAGTAGTTATGGTGGCCGGGTATGAAAGCGGATGTGGCAAAGCATGTGGCTCAGTGCCTGGTGTGCCAGCAGGCGAAGGCCGAACATCAGCGATCCGCATGAAAGCTGCAACCACTTCATGTGCCGGTTTGGAAGTAGGAGCAGATCACTATGAACTTCGTTAATGGATTGCCTTTGTCGCTCGAGGCCACGATGCCATCTGGGTCGTCGTGGATCGATTGACAAAGTCGACCCACTTTATGCCGGTGCACATGACATGGTCCAGAGATCGACCAGCTCAGCTGTACATTAATGAGATTGTCCGGCTTCACGGAGTGCTGGTGTTGATCGTCTCGAACCGAGACTCCCGCTTCGTATCGCAATTTTGGAAAAGTTTACAGCAGTCCATGGGCACCAAGCTGAACTTTAGCACCGCTTTCCATCCTTCCATCCGCAGAGTGACTGCTAATCAAAGTGTGTTATTTAGACCCTTGAGGAAATGCTACGCGCATGCGTCTTGGATTATGGAGAAAGGTGTTTTAAATATATGCCATTGGAGGAGTTCGCCTACAATAATAGTTATCAGGTGAGCATCGAGGTGGCACCCTATGAGGCGCTTTATGGGCATCGATGTCGGTCCCCGATCTGCTAGGACGACGTTGGTGAACGCCAAATGATTGGGCTGGACTCAGTGGAAGACATTAAAGCTAAGGTTCGCCTCGTGAGACAGTGGCTGTTACAAAGGTGATATACCGTACTCACACACGACTCAACCTTTTTCCATACGCTCTGAGTTGATCTTCTCCGCTCGCTCCGCAACGCGCCTCGAATCCACGATTTGCGTCCAACGCCGAATCCACGGCGTCCAACGTCGAGTCCACGACGTCCAACCGAATCCACGGTCTCCACCAAGTAGTACGTCTCGAATCCACGAACGCACCTCGTCTCGAATCCACGAAACGGTAACACCTTGAATCCACAAGGCCACGCGAATCCACGCGCCGATTTTTGGGAAAATCGTTGTTTTGTTAGTGGTGAAAATCCGCCGAATACTTAGATCAAAGATAGATCTGAAATACCATCTAAGTATTCATTAATTTAATTCTACTCAAAATCTGAGTTTGAAATCCTAGAATCAAATTAATCAATATAGATGAAGAAACATAGAATAAATCTAGTTATTTCCTTTCTTCTCTATATGTGGATTTTACTAAATTTCGGTCGTATTTTATTGTAAAATCCTTACCCTAAAAGATGAATCAAAGGGTTTATTTATAGGTTAGAAACCTTTGGAAGAGGATAAGAATCAAAAACTGACTTCAACAAACTTTTTCCCGCACGACGGTCCGGACTGGATTTGGCTTGATCCGGGCTGTCGTTATTTTTCAGAGAATTCCTGAAAAATCATGTTCGGGGTCCGGACTGAAGGAAGCACGGTCCGGACTGTTCATGCGATTTCTGCAAAATCCACGTTCGGGGTCCGGACTGAAGTAACCTGATCCGGATCCTGAACATATAACAGTCCAGTTTTTTGATTTTTATGTAATTAAAAATCCATCCAAGTATTTCTACACTATAAGAAGTATTCGGATCACCAACATTATTTAGTTAAACGTATATAATCCTTTTGAATTCTTCTTTCTTGAGATTGAGGTATATGATTCAAACATCTTCATCTTTAATCTTCAAGACTTAAACACTTTCACGAAATACGCCAATACAAATTCCTTAACAACTGTCGTAGGCCTAGGCCAATCCCGAACGGCATCGATATTCGTCGGGTCCACTGTCACTCCGGTGGCTGAAACCACGTGACCTAGAAATGCAACCTCCCGAAGCCAAAATACGTACTTTTTCAACTTGGCATACAACTTCTTCTCTCTCAGAAGTTGCAGCACTACCCTCAAGTGCTCCTTGTGCTCTATGTCGCTTCGGGAGTAAACCAAGATGTCATCAATGAATACCACTACGAACCGATCTAAATATGGCTGAAATACTCGGCTCATCAAATCCATAAAGGCGACAGGTGCATTGGTTAATCCAAATGGCATCACTGTAAACTCATAATGCCCATACCGCGTTCTAAAAGCTGTCTTGCACACGTCCTCGGCCCTCACCTTCAACTGGTGGTAACCGGACTGAAGGTCGATCTTAGAGAAGACCACAGCTCCCTGAAGCTGATCAAACAAGTCGTCGATCCGTGGGAGAGGATACTTATTCCGGATGGTCACTTTGTTCAATTCCCGGTAGTCTACACACAATATAAGTGATCCATCCTTCTTTTTCATAAACAGAATCGGCACTCCCCACGGAGACACACTGGGTCTAACAAACCCTCTATCCATCAGGTTTTGCAACTGAGCCTTCAGCTCTCTCAACTCTGCTGGTGCCATCCTGTAGGGTGCCTTGGAGATTGGTGCAGTTCCAGGAACTACATCAATCACGAACTCTATTTCTCTATCCGGTGGCATAAAAGATAACTCCGGAGGAAATACATCCGGATACTCTCGGGCAATAGAGATATCCTCGAGTCCGGGCATCGCCGTAGGCACCTCTACTACAGTCGCTAAGAAAGCGATACAACCACGACTCATCATCTGTCGTGCTCTGGCGGAAGATACCGTCGCTGCAAACAACGTGCTCTGGCATCCCCTATAGACATACTCCTCCTGACCAGGCTCCCGGAGGGTCACCGTCCTCTCTTTACAATCGATGGTAGTATAATACCGGGATAACCAATCCACACCCAGCACTACATCAAAATCTCGGAGCTGGCGTAGGACCAACAAGTCAATGGACAAAATCCATGGTCCTATTTGCACTGGGCAGGACCGACAACACTCGTTTACATGCAACACGATCTGGAATCTGAACCTCAAGTCCGCAAGCTAACGGTCCTATCTCTAGCCCATGCGATGATGTAAATGCTCTACTAATGAATGAGTGCGATGCTCCGGTATCAAATAAAGCTCTAGCACGAGTAGAGGAGATCAGAATCATACCTGCTACCACCTGATCGGCAGCTGAAAAGTCCTCAACTTCGGCGGAATACACTCGCCCGCTCGGAGGTGGTCGTCTATCAGGCTGTCGCGATGTAGTGGCCCAACCTGCCTGGCCAAAACTCGGCGAAGCTCCAACTGTCTGCGAATGCGAAGGAGGTGTCGATGTTGCCGATGGTGCTGACGACCCTGATCTCGAGCAAGACGACGCAAAATGTCCCTGCTGGCCACATCGATAGCACCGGCCCTACCGCTGCTCATACTACGAGGGTGCATGGGGCCCACCGCATATGACACACCGGTCGGGGCGTCTCTGCTGCTGCTGCTGCTGCCTCAGCGGTCGGGAACCTCCCTGTCTCCGTCCCCTCTGGGATCCACGGCCTCGCTGGAATCGCGGCGGCCGCCAGGGTCTCGACCCACTCGACTGTCCAAACTCGGGCGGTGCTGGACGCTTCTCTCCGGAGCTGGTCCCTAGCGCTCCATCCCTCTCGAACATAATCACGGATCCCCTATCGATCCACCGAGCGTGCTCAATAGCTGCATCAAGAGTCGCCGCTCTCTGAGAATGAACAAACTGGTAGGTATCCCGATGCAGTCCCCTCTCGAATAAATCTACTCTCTGAGCCTCATCTCGGGCAATATGGGGCACACTGCTCAACAGTCGCAGAAAGTCGCGGACATACTCTTGAATGGATCGACTCCCCTGCTGTAGGCGTCTCAAGTCCCCTTCCAGTTTTTGCTTTACACTGTCGGGAAAGAAGGCCCCGAGCAGTAAGGCACGAAACTCCGACCATGTCATCAGCTGTACTCCAGGTGGTCCCACGGGGCGCAGTCGACGCCACCAAGTCTCGGCATCCTTTTCCAAGAAGTGTGTGGCTAAGTGTACTTGATGTTTCTCTTCGATGAACAAGTTCTCATATAACTTCTCCATTGCGGCGATCCAGTTCTCTACTTCCCAGGGCTCTAAACTCTGCCCTGCAAATTGAGGGGGATGGAACTGGCTGACATAGGACAGTCTATCCGTGAGCTCTCGCTGCTCCTGCGGCGTCAACGGTGCCACATAGGTCGATGTCGACGATGTCGCGACCGGGGGTACTACTGGTGATACCACGGGAGATGCTCTCTGCTCGAGCACGCGCATCATGCGCTCCATATTCTCCTCTTGGCGCCTAGCGCTCTCCTCCTGGCGCTTAGCGTTCTCTTCCTGGCGCCTGGCCGTCTCCTCCTGGCGTCTAGCTGTCTCATCCTGGCGTTGTAACGCCTCAGTCATCTGCGCTATCTGAGCTCGTAACTCGCGGACCTCACTCTGATCTGTTCGCTCTGCCTCCTCCTCCACGGCAGGATGCGCCCTTGTCGCTACATGACGTCTCGGAGGCATCGCAGATAGCTGCAATAAAACCAAACGTCAGGACCAAGAAAATCTCTCAACCCAATCAGTGCGAAAGTCTAAAACATGTTACCCCCTTCTAAAGCATTATGTCGTCTGCAGCCGACATAATCACTTTTAGAGAATAAACATGCGAGATCACTCACCCCTAACTCTCCGGGGGAAAGTACAGACTCAATTAGGACTCTCGCTAAGTCACGTCTCTCACGACAGTCATCCTACTGTCCAACCAATAGCCTAGGGTCACTAAGTCCTCAACGACCTATACACCTAGGCTCTGATACCACTCTAATCTGTCACGCCCCGGGGTCGAAACTGCGATCCGGGCTCGCCAACAGATCCGCCGCCCATACGGGAAGCCCCGCACAAACGAAGCGTCTACCCTACAAACTGAGAACTATAGCTAAAACATATATCAGAGCAGAAGTAACTAAAAGCTATAGAAACGGTAAACTGAACATCTGTAGATACATGAATCCACCATGCATAGTCTCATACACGCTATGTAAATAAAATACAACTCTCAACTGTCCAGTACAAAAGTGTAAACTAAAAACATGGGGTACATCTATCAGACCCTCTGAATAAACTGGTAGGGAGCTAATCGGCCATGCCCTTACCTCGATTCGCTATCTCTGCACGAACAGACGTCGGAACAGCAACCTCTGGATGACCTGTCACCACAGCGGGTGTGAGAACTATTGTAACAGGCAGCTCTCAGTGGGTACCGTCGCCAAATCCACGGTAGGCCCACTAAGTCTATTGGAGGCAAATAATAGGTATGCAGATAGATAAAATATGAAAGCAGAAATGAACTACAGCTAATGAGTCTCAAACATCATGCTGAAAGGAACTCTACTAAGAACATGCTATGCATCCACCTATTGCTAATATGCCTCGAGTACAATGCTTATAATAACTCAAATCTCAATGACTGCCAAAACTGGCTCAGTCAAGCCTGTGCCTCCCTACTACTCCAACGTACGGTGTCCAATCGCCCCCACTACTCCAACGTAGGGTGCCCGATTAGTCTATCTCAACATCACGCAAGCGGCCTAAACAGGCGCATCATCATCGCATCCGGAGCAGCAACTCGAGGGGAGCGACCCCACCGAGTAAAGCGTGCCTCATCTGTCTCAACAAGCGGCATAAGCAGGCTATAATCCACGATCAAACAAACTCAAATGCCCAATGATCTCTATATCATGTCTAGGTCGGAGAATCCTCCGCTACCCAATCTGATAAGCCATAAAAACCCCCAGACACTAGAAACCCATATACTGAGTCAATAAAATCCCCTCGGCCCCCAGGCACGAGGATATATGCATCCTAAACCCTTCCAGCCCCTCTGGGCGATCTCGATAAATAATAACCATTTTTAAAGCCGATTTTTCATTAAAACGGGTTCTATGATTTTTACAATAGTTCAGATGCAATTCTGGTGCCAACTAACCATGCAGTTTAGTGTCATATGATGTCAGGAGTCTACTAAAAATAATTCGGGGTTTCAGTTATCATTCTCTAATTTTTCAGGCAACTATCAAATTTACCAACTATAATAATAGCTAAACTAGACATGCTAAATATGCATACAATAGCATTAGAGGGCATTCCATAAAACTTGGAAGAGTTTCCAACCCACCAAGTGTACTTTCCATAGTCTAAGCCGAAATCGGCGAAGTGCGGACTTCCCCTCTGTCGAAAAAATCGCCGAAACAGTACTTCGGCCCCTCGGCGCGCAACTCGGCCGAGCGTCCCGAAAAATTCCTCAGAAGCTCACGGCACTCACTCTAGGCCTCCAGCAAGGTGTCCGCTGCACCCGGTCAATTCCACAGTCAACTCCTCTCAATCCACAGCACGTGCGCACCCCGGCGGCTCCGCGCAGCTCCCCGGCTGCAACCGGGTTCCGCAGCGCGTGCAACCTCTCCTGTGGCTCCGCTCAACACAGGGAAGAAGAACAAAATGGGAAGGAACCTCAGTCCAACTCAAAAAAATCCAACTAAGCCAAAAAAAATCCAAAATCTATAGAAAACCAATCTCGGCAAAAATCCGAAAACTCGGAACTCACAATGCTTACCTCTAATGCCGAGTCCACGCACGCGCGAGCTCCAACCAAGCCTTCCTCAACAGGACAAGCTCTCTCCAGCACACACAATCAAACTCCGAAGCTCCGGCGTGAAGAGAAAATTCCAAGCTCACAGTACTTCCTCTCTTTCTCCCTCTCAGCCTTCTTCTTCTTTTCTCCCACCTCTCTCTCTTTTCTCTCTTTCTTTCTTTCTCTGGTTAATTTCATCCGAGAAGAGGAGGAGGGTGGGTGGTTCATTTAATAGGAGCAGAGGAGTTAATGCTGTAGTAGGGTGGTGGTTGGGATGGCAGTGGGAGTGAAGTTACGCAAATACTCTCACTTAAAATCAGTAATTACCACATTACCTGCATTCCTGGAGGCTGTGTACCGGTACTCAAGACCTCAGTACCGGTACTCTCACATAAAAACCCATGTCCGAGGCCAACTCTGCTTAAATCCCACACTGCGTTCCGGTACTCACCCCCGCGTTCCGGTACGCCAGCGACTTTAACACGGGGTACCGGTACGCTCGGATGAGTACCGGTACCCAGGGACTTAGAAAATTTCTTGCAATTTTCCCCAACCGAAGCTCTCTGTCGGTTATCCTTTTTAATTGGTTCTGGTACCCAGCCTCTGGTACCGGTACCCAATGTCCCAAAAATCCAGAAGGCAGCTGGGAATCCCAATCTCGATGCTGCCGACTTACTTTTCGATCCGGAGACCCCCGCGCCGATCCGAAACGGCCCGAACTCAAGCGTAAACATATTCTGAACATGTCACGGGCGATTCCACCGCACCGCGCCAATCAGCGGGGTCGGTACACACTCAAAGCCCCGGTACTCTACACCTTGTGTGTACCGGGGGTACCTTGTGCACACGGTGGGTCTGTGCACGTGCCGGATAAGCTTTCGCTGGGGCCCGGGGCGTGACAAAACTTGCTCTAAACCTTTTTATCATATTTTTTATATATGTCCAAGGTGATTTATTCACATTTTGCTAATTTAGCGAAAATCGGTACACCACCACATATTTCACAAATGAATAAGTTGTTGATGGATTGACGAAAACTCTCTCATGACAAATTTCTGAAGTTCAAAAGAGCCCTCAGTGTTACTAAATTTGCATCAAGGGAGAGTGTTGGCAAACGATACAAATTTGTTTATGATGTTAGTGATTCTATTATTATGCATTATTATGCAAGTAGTGGGTGCATATAGTGCTAGTAGTGGGCTAATTAAGTTAGAAGTTGACTAATTCATATAAATAGTGGAGTGGTGGCTTAATATGTGTAAATAATGGGATATACAGTGGAGTTCATGCTAACTAATTTTTAGGAGCACATGTGTAGTGGGTGTAGTGGAGAGCATGTGTTGAGTTAAATTTTTTTAAACTTTAATTTTTTTTATTTTATTTAAATTTTTTGATTGTAAGTTTGTAATTGACCATATTTTAGGAACTAAAGCTTTTTATTTCTTCCACTTTATTGCGGTAGCAAGTTTTATTAGTGAGCATTAATCGAAAGCTTCCTCCTCCTACACTACCATCATTTAACTGCTAATTTTTTGTTGTTATTGTTATGCCCTTGATTTTTTCCCTTTTTTCTTTCTTTTTTTTTTTGGTGCGGAAAGAAACTGGGATTGGGTTTCATGAAAAATAACCTGAGAAACAGAATAGAAACACTAGAAAACAAAAGGGAAAAAAAAAAGATAAAAAATTGCTAACTTATTTGAGATAATGATAAATTTAAAGATTGACCTTAATTTAAATGTTTTATGAAAAAACACAAACATTCCATCCATTCAAAAATGAAGATTTTTTCATTAGCTATATTAAATTGAGTAATAAAATTTATCTCATTCTAGAATGAATGGAATGTAAGATGTATATTTTATTTAGGATTTACAAGTAGCAAATTTTTTTATTCGACTTGCATGCACACTCTATTTTACAAAAAAAGAAAATTGACCCTAAAAAACTAATTAACTTAAGGCATTTCTCTTAACTTAATTGTAGTAAATAATTAAGCTCATCATTGGATGTCACATTGACATGGGACATGACATGTTCATTGGACACCTCTTGTGCAATTTACCCATTTTTCTACGTACATGTACACTTAACCCTTACATTTACATAATGACTCATAAATAATTTAACCAAAAATCAGCTTATAGCGTGAAATGGATAATATATATTTTATGCATAAAAAGAAAGTAAACAAACCCCCTGTGAAACATATATAACACCGTAATTTGAGAGACTAAAAAGACTCCAAAGGTGAATACAGTGCAACAGACACGATATAATTATAAATGGTGATACTAGCAGATATAAAATTACTAAGATCAGCAAATACATATATTGAATACAGTCATCATATACTGATGATAAAAATGACTATATTTATTGAATGTGATCTGTGCATAGTATAATTTTAGATCTGTTGGTATATATCATTAGGGAGGAGTCAGATTTTATTGGTAGTGATGCGTGGGCATGCAGCTGGCTGGACGGAACGCCAGCGAATTGACGGCGTAGATCACTGTGTCGTAGCCCGGCCCATTCACCGTCTTGTCCTCTTTCTTCAACTTCGCTCCGGTGAGCCCGTAGTTGATGTTGGTGAGATGGTTGCACTGGCTGTCGGCGGAGGAGAGCAACCGCACATAGCACGCCTCGACGGGGTTGCCCTTGTAGTAGTCAGTCGCGTTCACGACGTCCATCGGACAGTAGAAGTACCTATTGAAATTTGAATAGATACAAATCCCCAAGTCCAATTACTTGAGTTTTTAATATATTTTATATGATACCAGCTTTAAAAAAAAAAAAAATTTAAGTACTCAACTGTACATCATTTAATTCGTATTATTCACTCTGAAAAACCAATCGATTATCTAATTATTTTATATTTTTTTAACTAAATTTATTTTTTAAAAAAATAAATAAAATAAATAGTATACCATATATTTTTTTAAAAAATAAATAAGTAAATAAATGATGGAGACACAATTAAGAAATAAATAAAAGGCCAATGCATATGTGCACTTCCCAGACTAAATCTATGCACCAATGTAAGCGATGAAATTTTATAGCAACAGCAGGTTTTGAATACGAGTCTTATCAATTCAAATTTTGCATTTTATGTCTATTCCAATGTCTTGAGGTAAATAAGTATATCGAATATAAAACTACTAATATTACAAGAGCTTAAATTTTTAGGGAAGGACGGCTGTTTTACGTTACCCATCGGAGTTGGTCGCCGCCACCTTGTAGAAGTTAGGCCGGTTCTTGGTGTCGCGGCAGGTGACGCTGATCTTCGCAGCAGGCAGCGGCTTGGAGTCGCGCAGCGACCACGAGCCGCGACAGGTGCAGCTCTGACAGTAGACAATGCCCTCGACCACCACCTGAATTGGCGTGGCGGTGGCCGCGGCGACGACAGCTAGGAGGAGGAGGAGGGGGAGTAGTTTGGATGTAGACATCTATATTTTGGGGGTATTGCTTGTTATTGCCTTCCAATATGGTTGAGATGTTTGGTATACATACATGTCTATTTATATATATATATATATATATATATATATATATATATATATATATATATATATATATCGGCAGTTGTATTAAACGTAAACGTGCAAAGAGGTTAGGGCTACGTGAAGGCCTGTTGCTTTGTGTGGAAAAATAGGATTTGGAATTAATTAAAGTATTAGATATTTTATCCTAAGGAAATAGATATTATAATATAGGATATTATAAAGATGTAAGAAATGTTCTAGTCATTATATATGAAAGTAATTTAACGAGAAAATTCCTTAATTACTTCACTGTCAAATATTTAACCATAGTGAGAAATATTGGACACAAGAGAGAGAGAGAGAGAGAGAGAGAGAGAGAGAGAGAGAGAGCTTAGATTTATTTTCTGATTAAATCTTATATTTCAATCTTAAAGAAACTATATGAATTGTTTCAAAGTTCAAGGAGTATGTACACTTTGAAGGGTTATATAATGCTATTTAATTTTTTCCAGAAAAATATTAAGTTAAATTATATGAAGATCCCATGCACTTAAGCTGTGGTCTCAATTATTTCTCTGCGTTAAAAATTACATTAATTACTATTTTACACTTTATCATCATTTCAAATAAATTTTAAAAAAAAATAAAAAAAGTTGGTAGATTAGACTGTAAAACTTTATTAAAACTAGTTGACATATCACATTATTTCACATCTCAACATATATTCAATTTGCAACCCAAATAAATATTAAAAAATTAAATAAAAGAAAATTTCCTATTTTATTAATATTGTCAAAATTAATAGTTTATGAACAATTTGTTTGATTTTTATATTCTATTATATTACTTATAAATAATTTTATTTATAAATTTATTTTTATAAAATTTTATAGCCGTAACTTCAATAATTATCCCAAATAGTTGTATCTATTTTGTGGTGAGCCGAATCTATTATGGCGAGCTAAACCCACTTGAGGAGGAACCCAATGCCCTGAGGTGATGCAGGGACAACGCCTTGGTTTATACAAGTGTGATCGGTTAATGCATAAGTCAACGAATCCTATTAGTGATGGAACTGCCGCAGAAAGCTGCGCTGACACTGGGGATTATCATTATGAGGATAAGCTGGGGTTACGTGTCGTGTACGCAACTCTGTTGCCCTGCATGCGCCGCCCAGTCAGCAACGTCCGGTCACTTCTGTTCCCTTCGTATCCAGTCGAGTTCCCCTATAAATAGTATTAAGAGCCAGTCTACCCAGAGGAAACCCTATTGATTTTTGCGAGAAGCCAACTCGAGCCGAGGACCGAAAATCTTCAGCAGACTGTGGAGTTTGAGGACTTCTTTCTCGAATCAGCTCATGCACTAAGGAGCCTCCTTCGGTGATTCAACCAACCGATTGCAGTCCTCTGCCGTTCTTTAGCCTGAGGTGGAGGATATCATCAAGAATGGGTGATCTCTTGACTTGTCTACTATCGTGAGCTTTGTCTTGCTGTTTGCTTATTACTCTAGTTGTATGTGTGTTTTGCAAAGGGAGTGTTGTGTAGATCTCCCTGAGCCTCGAGGTTTTAGAATCATGGAGGTTAGCGATCCTATGTTTGGGTGTTTTGCTTGTGGACCTCATGATAGAACCATGGGGTTGTGAAACCGGGGGTTCGATTGAGTGCGATAGTTGGTAGATTCTGTTTTAGAAGTAGCCTAAGAAGGACTAGAGGCAGGTACTCTTGTATGTTGTGAGCTGGGTAGCTGGCCTTCAGGCTGTGGTGTGGCGTGATACCGCTTGACTAAGGAGTAGATCGATACTTTCGACTCCTCGGGGAACGGGTGTACAGAGCTAACGATGGGTGTGATGATGTGGGTGTAACTCAGCCTCCTATTGGGTTAATTGTGGTGAAAAATCCACCGGAGGATGACGTGGGTTCAGTCTTGGTTCTCCCAGCGCCGCGCAGTATGTAGTGGAATACCCACTAAGGGTGACGTGGGCTAGGTCCCAACTCTCCTGGCGGTAGGTTTGTTTAACCAGATGGCGTGAGTACGAAACTCTTCGACGCCCCACTTGGCACCCAGAACAAGTCTGGGGAGCAAACGGTCAACCGACTCCAGCAGATGAATGTATAGGTCATCAAGGGGAGTGCAATTCGAGGATTCAACCTCCACTCAGGACTCGTACAGGTCAATCGATCGGGAAGGTGAGACCCTTTCGGCTATTGAGCAGGTGAGCGGGCTCGACAGATTTAAGCTGAGGGTTTGGTTTGGGTGGGTGTTGGTGAGGCATCTGGGGTGTTCCTTTAACCTTTAATGCTTTTCTTATCTGCTTGCCTTATTTTTGTTTGTTTGACTTTTGTAGATGCTTCTTATAAATCAAGTAAGTGTAGAACATTCTTTCTCGATAATTGAATCCACTGAAAACTTTAATTAGTTCTCACTCCCTATAGTTTACTCCCTTCATGTGTTGGATCGGTTGGTGAGGCACGCGATCGCGGCAAGAACGTGGCCGGGTAGTGGAGTTAGGAGTCTAGCCGGCCGTCTGTTGTGTTGTATCGTTCGGTTGTTGTTTTGTTGAGCTGAGGGCTCAGTTGTTTGTTTCTTTTTGTAACCGAACTGATAGATGTAATAAAGTTATATTTTGATATTTTATCTTTGTACTCTGTATTGTGGGTCCGCTCACTTCCTTTTAATTAAGCGCTATTAGGACTGACCGTTTCGTTCGGGTAGAGTGTGGCTTATCCGTTCGACGGGAAGTTTATGTGTACTTGTAGTAATTGTGAATTTTGAAAACTAAAATTTGAATCTAAATATATTTTCTGGGATATTATAAGTCAAAAGGTGAAAATTAGCACAGTTTTCAGAAAAACTATCTCCCAACTTACAGTCCAGGCCCGAACTCGAAAAACTAAAATCGTCAGTTGATCTGTCTCGTTGAATCGATTAAAAATGGTGCAAATCGATTTTCGATCTGACGAACAGATCTTCTCGAAAACAGCGAAAAATGAAGTGGGACCCATGACCTAAGTCATGAATAGTAACCCCTGACTTAAATCCCGTTTCAGCCAACATCGGCATCGACCGTCTGGAGTCCGAATCGGACAGTCCAGATACTCGATTTGAATGGTCTGGCCATTCTGAGATCAATGGAGCAGTCTGTTTTTATGTTTGACGAGCCTAGGGCATCGAAATGCATGCCAAACTATAAAATGCACAGATCATTATGGATCGAGAATTTATTGGGGCGCAAACTCAAGAAACCAAATACGCTAGTTGATAGATTTCGTCGATCCGGACGCCGTGGCAAAGTCCGTTTTTCATTTTGACCCCTCTAGCACCTCAAAAAATGCAAAAAATAGAGAAAAGGTGGGGTTTTTCTAATAAAACCCTAATATTTTATGTGTCAAATGATCCAAGATTTCTTGGAGAGGGTCCTCATTGCAAATGTGATCTATAGTGAGTGGCTCGGAGCTTAGGAGAGGCATTGTACAAGGGATTTTTCACAAAAATGCCATTTTGTGCATTAATGGCTTGGAGACTCTTGAGAGCCCGAGCCAAGGTCATTAAGCCTGAACCAGACTCCCACCAGGCCTCTTCAGCTGCCCAAGCGTCACCTGCTCCTCCCCATGCATGCCTGGCTTGGAAAACCAAGCTCCAAGGGGGGTATACCTTGGGCTCGATTTGGAGAAAAGAGAGATGCACCCAGCCTCCACCACTTCCTCCCAGAGCTTCTTGAAATCTTCTTCTACCTCCTGGGAGAGCGCCTAAAGGAGCCCGGAGCTCGCGGTGGCCGTGCGGTGCGGGGAGGGTGAACCGGCTTCATCCTTTCTTCTCCAACTCCGGCAAAGGTTAGGGTCTCTCTCCTTCAGTTTTCTTGACCCGAGACCCTTGGAAGTGGGCTTATAGGATCCTAGTGAGTCTCCCAGCCCAGCCCCGAGGTCGCAGAGGCGCCAGTTTGCTCCACCGCCGGAAACCTAGGTTTCCTCCGCCTCGAGCCCGCACTGCCTCCGGTGGCTTTAGCCCCAAATCAAGATGCTGAACTGCATCTCTTGGACCTGTAGAAGCCCTCCACCAAGCTTGTAGCTCCGGCCACCGCGCGTCGGCGCCTGGCCCAGAGATGCTCGGGTGGATGCCCTCAAGCTACTGAGGCTGGTGCTTGCCTCTGTTGGCCACCAGAACAAAGGTTCTGTCAAGTTGGCCCAAGCCCGAGCCATGGAGGACTTGGCCATGGCCGAGCTTGCTCCGGCGGCTTCTTCGGCCAGTCTGCAACCCTCGGGTGGTGAGCCCTCAACTTCCCTCAATCCCAGGAGCGTGATGCTCATCCTCTTTTGGAAAGTGACTGAGTGGATTGGAGGTTGTATCATGCTAAGCCCTAAGTTGGTCTAGGTTGATCCTTAAAGTGTTCCAGCAACAAATTGGCATCACAATAGTGAGCCCTAGCATCTATCCCATCCCCTGAGCTTGATGCTCACCTTTGTCCAAAGAAGAACTAAAGGGATTGGTTGATCTTGTGTGCCAAGACCTAAAATGGCCATTGTGGGCCCTTAAGCTGGTCCAGCAGCTTCGCAGCTTCACGGGGGGTGAGCCTCTGAGTTTCTTAGACCTCCTGAGCATGATGCTCACCTTAATTAGTTGGGCTGTGGAGCAAGTGAATTGGTTAAATTTGCAAGTTAAGCCTTGTAGCTTACGGAAAGGTTGACCCGAAGTTGTCCTCGGGTCTCATGCTACTCCCAAATAGTGAGCACGGTGGCCTCGGTTCAATTTAAAAGTGTTCTAAAAATTTATATGAGCGAAAAAGGCTCTAAAATGCATGTAAAAGTGCAATTTTACGAAACCCTAGGGGTCTAGATGCAATTATTACCTCATGTGCTGTCTTGGGCTGTGTGCCCATGATCTCTAAGCTTTTCGTTGGAGATTCGATGGCCTTCGTTGGGCGGGAATCGATTGTCAGACCGTAAATCGACAAAATCGTCGGTTTATCGGCAACCCGGCATCAATCACGCAATTCGAGAAATTGCTGCGATTACGCCTTACTGTTTGATGTTCCCAGCAGAATCCTGGATGATCCAACAGCCCTGGGTTATTGCCAGCAACTCCCGAAAACTCAAAAGGAGTTTTTCAGAGGTATTTTAGTAATTATGGCAACATTTGAGTTTAGGGAAGCACCGAGCAGTGTGTTATTGCCCGAACGTCTTCAGTGAAGCATTCTGGGGCCGCACGTCATGTGAGGACCCGAATTCTCGCGAGAGGATTACTGTTGGATTAGCAGCTTCTAGAGGCCTATGTTGGGTGTTGGAGGTGTTTGTGTGCGTATCGGACTCAAGAAATGGATTCAGTGCGTTGAACGGATCCCAAGTGTATTCGGATGCACCCCTTAAATTTTAGAAGTGGTTTCAAGCAAAATGGACATTGGATTTGGATTCAGCGCGGAAAAATGATGAAAATTGACTACTTGGTTGTATTTTTCTGAGTCCGGACACCCGAAAACGGGCACCCGGAAATTTTCTGTGTTTTCGGGTGCATTGTGGACCGGTGGACTGAGAGCGGTGCCACGTGGCGGCCTCCCATTGGTGCCGTACGCCACATGGCGGAGCGGGAGGCGCGGCGCAATGGTCTCGACCCACCGGAGCAGGCGAGGGCAGCGCGCGGGCGTGGGCAGGCATGCGGGTAGGGCGCGCGGGCTGGCGCGGTGCAGCGGGGCGGGTGTGCCACGTGGCGGCTTCTGGTTGGCGGGCTCTCGAAGGCGCGGTCCACGGAGCGGGGGGCAGGTGCCTTGGGTTACGTGCGCGGTAGGTGAGCTGGCAGCACGGCAGGCGCGCACGTGGGAGGGCGCGTGGGTGCGGGCCACGTGTCACCGTATGATTGGCGGGCGCCAACCACCGTGCAGTGGGCGCGGGCCACGCGTCGTGACCTGGTAGGCCGGACTTGCTGTTCGCTGTTCGGGGCCACATGGTGCTTCGGCGATGATTCGGGCGCTCCTCGCAGGCGGATCTTCAGAAGATTCGGGCGCCCGAAATAGGTCCGAGCGCCCGAATCTTGGGACTCTTTCGGCATTTCCGAATTTGTTCGGCTGGGCCTATAAATAGGCCCAGTATAGCTCCGTTCCTAGTTTTTCTGGCCTGTTTCTCTCAGAGGCTTCTATAAGAGACTTCTTCCTCTACTAGTTCTACACCTCGTGGAGGATTTTTGGGATTTTAGGAGGCCACTGTACCGACTTTTACGGTGATTCGGCGCGCTACAACGCTTCTTCTCCGGCGATCTTTCCCGTCGCGTTTCGGTGCGCGGACTCCCCTGGGCTACTCCGACTGAGTTTTTGGGCGATTCTTACGCCGGTGTTTCCACGACAGGTAGGGCTACGACTTTTGTATTTTCAGCTCCTCCTCATTCCGAGCTTTTCTTGGGTTTTTCGGACTGTTTTTTGACCCCTTTTTCTGGGGCAGAGTTTTGGACAGCACCGGAGTTATTGTGGGTTTTCTCGGCACTCGAGAGTCGGAACGAGGCATGCAAGTACTTGATCTTCATCTACTCATCGCGAGGAACGCCGTCGTGATTTTTTTGGGATTTTTGGAGGTTGCTGCGAAGGTAATAATCCCACTTTTCTGGACTGAATGCTACAGGGTTTTGATTGTGGGAGGTTTTGGGCACGCAGCGGTGTTCTTATTGTAACTTGACCTACAGGTATCGGAACGGAACGTGTGAGTACTCGTTTTGCATCTACTCGGCGCGAAGATCGCAGCGGTTATTTTTCTGGATTTTTCTGAGATCGTCTCGCAGGTAAAATTTAGCTATTTTCTGGAATGGTTGTATGGACAACGGCAATTTGTGTATTATTGTGTAATTGTGCGTCGTGTGGGATGTTATTGCAATTTGCGGTGTACCGGGGGGTTTTCCTTGAGGGAGGTCGAGTTTGGAGATGTGCTTCGTGTGCTTCGCAATCGAGGTGGGTGGTTGCTATATCCCTCTATTTTGACATGCTCACTAGGAATATTAGAGAGTTTCCCCCTGTATTCGTTGCATGGATTAGTACTCGTGGTTGGATTATTGCATGCTTGTGTGGATATGTGGTTAGCTATGTTAGCACTTAACCTTGCATGTGGATTTGAATATTAAATTGGGACTATATGATTTATCTTGTTGGTGGGTATTACTTGAGGATTTTTGGATATGCATAGGTGGATGGTTCATGTGAGGGTGATTGTTGCTACTCCTTCTTTTCATTTCTAAATGAGAACACTTGCATGCTTGTATGGATATTTAGATAGGCCATCTTTTACTGCTACACTATCATGTTGAGATATGACTTAGGAGAAACCATGAGTGATTCTTCTCCTTTCTTCTAGATACATGTTGCTCGGGTTCGAGCAGGGGTTGGGATAGTGTAGCCGGGGCCTGGATTGTGGGTTTTGCGGCAACCGCGGATATTGGGCGGTTGACCAGATGTCGGTTGTAGGACATGATTATGGATTATGGGGTATTGCGGCAACCGCGGATATTGGGCGGTTGACCGGAGGTCAGGGGTTGGACTTGATGATGGTCGGTTGGGTATGTGGTGACCGCGGATATTGGGCGGTTGGCCGGAGGTCGGTTCCTGGATTATGGATTATGGGGTATTGCGGTAACCGCGGATATTGGGCGGTTGACCGGATGTTTACTTATGCATCAGATTGGGGATCGAGGTTTCTTCAGTGGAGGGATTTGTTCCACTTGAGCACAGTAGTGATCCAGTCCTACTTTTATGACACTTGTGTCATGGTTACTTTACTTGTGTGGGTAGCTCCCCTCGAGTTCCACTCCGGAGTGTGTTGTGGTGTCATAAGCGCCGGACGATTTTGCTATCACATCGGCGCGGCTTTACTTGCCCGATGATGAGGGTGGCAGCAGGAGTTTTGCTATCACATCGGCACGGCTTTACTTGTCCGATGATGAGGGCAGCAGTAGGCTGTACCAGTTTTTACTGGTGGATAGATTGGGTGTTTATGGACGGTAGGTTACTGATGCATAGATACGGTTATTCCATTTCGGGATTGCATTTAGAGGCATAGCAGTGGTAGCTTTCCTTTATCAGTAGTTGTTATAGCTTACCACCTTTCTTCTCTTTTTGCCTCTAGTAGACCTAGTTGGTGCGTCGGAGTTAGAGGATTTACCCACTAGGGGAGGCTACTGGTTTACTAGTAGTTTTCACCCTCATTCTTCTTTTTCCTCTTTTTCTTCTCTTTTGTTTCGTAGTGTCTTCTGCGAGAGCTGCTGGGCTTTCAGCGGTGGATCGATGGGAGAGGACGGCTTAGTAGATAGATCTCCTGGCAGGATGAGAGTGTTTAGCTGGACATTTTTGTACCCATTTTTCTCAGACTATTGTACTTTCGCTTTTGGGTCTGGCTTTTGCCAGCTGGATGTATTTATTTTGGTGAGCTGGGAAAGTCATATGTATCATTTATACAGATGTATTGTATTTTACTTCTAGTTTTAGTCTGAGATGTATTAATTTTTAGTTCAACTCTGTTTTTATTGCTCTTTTATGGTATCTCTTATATCTGAGCAGGTTTCTGGCGCTTTGTGTACGCAGAAAATTCTGTGTGCACGGCGGATCTGTAGACGGGTCCGGGTTCCGGTTTACACCCGGGGCGTGACACGGCAAGTTTCGCTGAATTAGGAAATCCGTAGGCGCTGTTCGGGTCAAAGTTGACCGATTGGCGGATTTTCGGGGATTTACGGGAATCTAGAAAAGATCCAGGTTTAAGCTTTCTGTGCATAGTTAGTCTGTGTTTTGGGTATGTGTGAGTCCTTCCCTGATTTGTGTTCATGATTCAGGTCTCTGCAGTCTGACTCCGGCCCACGTGCCTTCCGGTGGAGTCGTTGGTCCGCCTACACTCAGGTGGGTTTTATCTTCGGTTCGGACTTTATCTTTTTGGCCCTCTGGGATACCTTAATTGATTGGACCCTTGTGTTTCATGTTAAGCCTAGATTATATCCCTGAGCCTTGCCCTCTATTACTTATTTCCAGCTTATACTTATGCCTTTAGTATACCTGTTGCATCTGGGCATTTATCATGCTTGATTGTACATTAGGTAGCTATCAGATTATACCTAGTTATTCATTATGCTCTGCTTTTATCTGGACATATGACATGTGTATTGTGATGACCCGGACCTTTATTGGAGGTTTATGGCTTAGTCAGTAGCTTCTGGAGGACTATCTTATGCTTTGGGAGTGTTTGGGTGTGTTTTGGACTCAAGAAATGGACTCAGTGTGTTAATTGGACCCCGAGTGTATTCGGGTACCCCCGTCGAATTTTGGGAGGAGTTTTGGGCAAAACAGAGGCCGTATTTGGATTCAGTGTGGAAAAACGTTGAAAAACGGCTATTTACTTGTATTTTTCTGAGTCCGGACGCCCAAAAAGGAGACCCGGAAGTTTCTGGTGTTTTTCGGTGCATGGGGGAGCCGTGGACCGCCGGCCGGGACACGTGGCAGCTTCTGATTGGCCGGCGCACGCTTCCCGGTCCACGGAATGGAGTGCTGGTGCAGTGGACCGGGCGGGAAGCCACGTGGCGGCTCCGGATTGGCGGGCGCAGGGCGCTCGGTTCACGGGAGAGCGCGCGGTGTACGGTGGACCGGAGCGGGGACACGTGGCAGCACCTTATTGGTTCGGTGCAGTGGTCAGGGCGCACGCGGGGGTGCGCGGGCAGGCCGGGCAGGTGGGCGGGCAGGCGCAGCGGTGCAGGGTTGTGGTGTGCCACGTGGAGATTTTCTATTGGATCAGAGGTGGGCACGTGGCAGATTCTGGTTCGTTGGGTGCACGGAGTGTGTGCACCGGGTTCAGCGAGCACGGAGGCCTGACACGTGGCGCGCGGGGATTGGGCGCGTCACTGTGCGCGTGCAGCGGGGGCAGGTGGCGTGTCAGTCGGCGTGGTAGCGGGGGCGGCTGGCGTGGCGGCCACGGCGCCGACGTGGCGCACGCGTGCGCCACGTGGCGGCCGGCCATTGGCGGGCGCCAACTGCCCCGTTGACCAGGGTGTGCCACGCGGCAGCTCGGGAGCGGGTAGTTCCGCTGTTCCCTGTTCGGGGACAGGTGTCGCGCCCGGATTGGCCGGGCACTGTGCGGATGGGGAGCGAGCCGCGCTTGGGCCGTTGGGCCGGGTTACTGTGCGCGCCCGGTTTCGGGGCCCGAAAGTTTCGGGCGCCCGAAACCAGGGACACAGAGGGAATTTTCCCAATTGTGGTTTTGGGCCTATAAATACCCCCTCATCTCCCTCATTCTTCCCCTTTTTTCGAGCTGTAGAGAGTGAATGGGAGGGAGAGTTCTATACGAAGGTTGTTCCCCTTGATGTTCTTGAGCTCGTGGTGGATCCCTGGAATTTTTCGAAGCTCGGCAACGGCGATATCGATTTTACAGTTCGCCTCGGTTTTCTCCCCATTTCGGCCCATTACCGTCACAGTTCAGTCGGAAATTCACTGTGTGCAAACCAGAAGGAGTTTTTGGACGATTTCTTCGACAACATGTTCCTAAGAGGTAAGGTTTCGATTTTTGTGTTGATCGCTTCGCTCCGTTCCACACTTTTGGCACGGTTCCCGAGGCATCTTTGACCCCCATTTTTCTGTGATGGATTTTGGACAGCACCGGCTTGTCGATTTTATATCTTAGCCTAGGAGCATCGGATCAAGGCGCTTCAGGACTCGATTTTGATCTACTCGTCGCGAGGAACACAGTGGTGATTTTTCTGGGATTTTTGGAAATTGTTTCGAAGGTGATAATTAAGCTTTTCTTGGACAGGTTGCTACAGAAATTTTGTTGTGGGAGATTTTGAGTATGCAGCGGTGTTTTATTTTTATCTTGGCCTACAGGTATCGGATCTGGGCGTATAAACAGTCGTTTTGGGGCTACTCTTCGCGAGGAACGCGACCGTGAATTTTCTGACTTTTTTTTAGGACTGGACAGAGGTGATATTTAGCCATTTTTGGGGCTAATTTTGGACAGTAGGTATTTGTGCAGTTTTGGGATTAATTATGCGCATTGTTCTGTGCAGTGGGACACAGTTTTTGGTAGATACTGGTGTTAGAGGACAGCGGGCAGCAAGAGGTCTCTTTTGGTGTTGTGCGCGCTTTTCGAGGTGGGTGGTTGTTGCATGCCTCAGCTTCTGACTTGCTCACTAAGTTTATTAGAGAACCCCACTATTGAACATATTGATTGATTATCATGCATGATTGACTGATTTAAATGTGAGCCTATCATCTGAGATTAATTTTGTGGATATAGCATGTTGGGGATACTATTGGGATAATATTGCTGTTGGAACATGATCATTGGGATAATTTAATAGTGATAGTTAACATGCCGTATTAGCACATAAATCTTATGGAAATTGGTTAAATGGACTAATTATCGGGATATGATGACTTATCTATGTGCGGGTTCCACCTTGGGATTTATTATGGATCAGGGATCATATACATGTGTAGTTGACTGATGATTTTAGCATGATTGTTATATCTATGTGGATATTATTAATTGTTACACATGTAAAACTGTTATTTGACATTCTCTCTCTTTCACATTGCATGAGGACTTTTGCATGCTTGTTTGGACATCTAGATAGGTCACTATTTTATTGCTACACTATCATATTGGGATTTGACTTAGGAGAAACCACGATTGCTTTCCTTCTCCTTCTCATTTAGACTTTTGAGTCATGTTGCTCGGGTTCGAGCAGAGGTTTGGGATAGTGTAGCCGGGACCTTAGGGTCAGAGACAGGGTGTACTTGGTGCTGGACTTGTGGGTTATTGCAGCAACCGCGAACAGTAGGCGGTTGACCGGATATTGGTTATTTTTCCCCGATTGTGGATTGTGGGTCTTTGTGGTGACCGCGAACATTAGGCGGATAGCCAGATGTTGACTACTTTATCAGATTTTTGGGTCTTGTGGAGTGTCGCGGTGACCGCGGACATTAGGCGGTTGACCGGATGTCTACTTATGCATCAGATTGGGTATCAGATTTCTCTAGTGGATGGAGTTTCCCACTTGTTGGGTACTATTGCATCTGATTGGGGATTGGGGTTTCTTTAGTGGACGGAGTTTCCCACTTTGATCATAGTCTTGATCCAGTCCTGCTATATTGAGATACTTGACAGAGATACTTGTGATACTGATGACAGAGATACTTTACTCGTGTGGGTCGCTCCCCTCGAGTGCCACTCCGGAGGTAGGCTTTTCGGACCCAGCCTTGTGTGCCGGTCTGATACTTGTTTTGGGATGCGAGCCGTGCGGGCCGATCCCGCGGTTTCGAGCCTTGTGTGCAGATTCCGCTGAGCAGGCAGTACCAGTTTTACTGGTGGTACCAGATTGGGTTTATTTGGTCAGATACTGTTTCCTGATGCATTCTTACAGTCATTTCTTTCAGTATTGCATTTAGAGGCATACTAGTAGTGGTTTCCCCTTTTATTCAGTAGTTCTGTTTACAGCTTTACCACTTGTCCCTTTTCTTGCCTCTAGTAGACTTAGTGGGTACGCCGGAGCTTGAGGCTTTACCCACAGGGGGAGGCTACTGGTTTACTAGTGGTTCTCACCCCCATTGTTGTTTTCCCTTTTTCTTCCCCCCTGTTTTGCAGAGTCCTCTGCGGGAGTTGCTGATCTTCGGTCGTTGTCTGAGGCGAGGGAGTCACGAGCTAGATCTTTACCACCCGAGGAGTGTAGCTGTATCCCCCGGTTGGAGATTCCTGATAGCTGTTGGCTGGTTTTACTGTTTTCTTTGGAGAGAGATCTTTTGTATTTGGAGAGACTGATGTTGAGACTGATGTACTATAGTTTTAGTTTATCTCCTTTTATAGTTGAGAGATGCTGTACTGAGGACATTGTATGTTGATTATCTGTATTTGAGGAGATGGATATTGTACTTTATTTCATGTTGTACAGTGATTGAATTTTATTTTACATCATTTTATTTCCGCTTTGATATTTGCGTAGCTTTAGTACTATCTTTTGCAGGTTAGACGCTTCGCCTATACGGGATTTTGCATAGGTGGCGGATCTGTTTGCGAGCCCGGGTCACAGTTTCGACCCCGGGGCGTGACATGTATGATTAGCCATTCACATATTCAGATAGCTAGTACATCTTGCATTCAGTAGTACTGCACAGGTTTGAGGTATTTGCATCCCCAATGAGATTTCCGGCTTAGCGCTGACTATTTCGATCTATGGACCGTGAGCTTGGAGCATCAGTATCATCGTCGTCATACACCTACTGTTCTCTCGCGTACACCGATGGTTTGGCCATCATGGTGTTCTTTACCGGTAGAGGGTCCGCGTGACCCATGAGCATCCCTTTCTATAGTACCCTAGGGTACAGGGAGCCCTTTCTGTTGTACCGCTTTATACAGGGATACCCCTACTTCGGTGGTGCTGTTGGGAAGCCTTTGCTGTTGTATCCTTGGTACAGGGTTGCTGTCAGTTTCTGCCAGGGGATTCAGTTATGATATTTCGGCTGAGATCCAGCGACCAAAACGGCAGCATGTGGTTGGTTCTACTATGATATCTTCGCCTGAGGTCCAGTGACCAAAATGGCAGCATCGGTGGGATACATGGGTTCATACCTTTGCTATATCTTTCATATATATCTATTTTGCATACATGATTAGTATCATGACTAGATCTTATTCAGCATGCTTAGCTCTGTATTGATGTACCCATATGCATGCTTAGCCTTATTTACAGTTATCTGTTTGCTATACCTGCCTTACCTACTGATCTTTTACTATCCGCTAATTATTGTATGCCAGTAGGTACGATTAGCTATTTCTCGGCCCGTCGTACCCACTGGGATACACTTATGCTGTATCTCACACCCTTGGGTGACCATTTTTTAGGTCGGTCGGGTGCTAGGATGTCGGGACGTTTTGGTGAGGCTGTCGTGATAGTACATACCCTTTTGTCACCTGTTTACTTTATCTTTCGCACATCATGTATTTATGTAAATGTTAAATGTAATAATATTTTAAAATGGTTGTTTATCTGCTTAGTTATTGCGTAGTTTAGACTACTCTGATATTGGCTGTAACTGCTTGCCGTGCATGTATAGGAAAGGCTCTATTCATAGGGATAGAAAATTTTTTATATATGTGGTGATCTGCTCATGCCCTGATCTGCTTTTAAACTCTGATATAAAAAAAAATAAAAAATTAGCCTATTTTTTAAAACTAGGGGCATGACAGTACTACCGAACCGATCAATCTGTAGTTTCGAGACGTGACATATTTAAAATAATGACAAACTGTAGAAGATAATTAATGCAAATTTTTTATGACGGGAGTAATTGAGATAAGTGCTTAAGTGGTTCTTTATAATTTTTCATTGTAACTTCTAGGAGAGAAATATGCCTAAGCTATTTGAAAATTTAAGGAATCAAAATTTTATGATTTTTTGAAATTAATTACGTAATAATTAAGTGATCTCCATGTTATGACCCCATATGAGTTGCATGTTAAAAATTGTAAATTTTGATGCTGCATGAATATTAGGTAAATAACAGTGAAAATATTTTATAAAATTTGATTTGTATAATATATACCATATTTTGTGATATCTATCGCCATTCAAATATCTCGTTATTTTCAAAGTAAATAATCAAATTTATTACATTTAAATTCTAATTTTAACATATACTTAAGAGGTGTATATGTGGAACTCCCTAATAAATAAATTTATCTAAACTATGAAATATTTTAAATTAGTTATTCAGCATTTCAAAATTTTAATTTTATTATACAATTTTTCAATTCGTTTGAATTAAATCAGTCAAAGATACTTTGATTTCAAATTTTGACTACGTCATTTATTTTTATAAGTTTAGTTAGTATACTTCATCAAATTCTCGAAACTATAAATTTATTAAAGTAATTAACTTAAATTTTAAAGTCTAAGCATCGTTGACCGCCAAATCAAATAAATTGAAATGTTAGATAGTAAAATTAAAATTTTGAAAAGTTATATAGCGAAACAAAATAGTCCATGATTTAGGTGATTCGTTTTTACCCTCAAAGAATAATACATTATATAGAATAAGAAAATATATATGGTAAAAATATATTTCGTTTGTTTATGTAAGACAAATTATGCTGTATAGATCATAATAACTGGCATATATTTTCTGTAGTTTTATCACAATATATTTCTGCATGTTTTCTCTCCGGCTCTTTCTGGTCTACTAGCGAGCCCTCAATCCTAAATAGGCCCTAAACTAGAAATGTATTTAAGCTCGTAAATTTATTTTTTATAATGAAAATGATATCAACTTAAACTATGGACTTAATCACTATCTCAAAGTAGTAGTAACATCCAATATATATCTAAACATCTAAGTTCCAACTTGAATAATAAAACTAGTAGACAAAAAGAGATCATTTTTTACTTGAACTATCAAATAATCAATACTAGTGAAGTACCCGCGCTGCGCCGCGGGTATAATTTTTTAACAAATATTATTTTTTATTTCATACTTTTCGATAAATATTATCTAACCTACAAAATAACCATGCAGTCTACCATCACAGATATAGGATAAAAGCAAAGTAAATACAAAGGAACATAAGCAAACTAAGCAAAAAGAACCGTCATAATAAGGAACTAAACTTACAAATAAATAGTCAAAGCATAAAAATAATCATTCACACAAAAAGATCCCTAACACAAAGTAATCCTTCAAAGTACAAAAATAATCATTAACACAAAATAATTTCTCACACAAAATAATACTTCCACAAAGTACTTCTTCATAATATAATCCACGTTACATTTGGGTACTGTATGGTTGAATACATAGAATCAGAACAATTAATCACCTTTAGTTTTATGTAATTTTTTAACTTATCATATTTTATTCTCTACTTTGTGCAATGTTGCCAAATGTTCAATGCTTAGACCTTTGTGAGGCCTCTCTCTCTCTCTCTCTCTCTCTCTCTCTCTCTTCTTTGGGTGTAAAGGTGGGGTTGGCTTTTGAAAGTTAATTTTGAGCTTTCAATGTTCTCCACTTGTTTGTGCCAAACCACGGTGTGAAAGACAGGTGAGACAAATTTTGTTTTCTTTCTTTGTTTTTTTTTTTTTTTTTTTTGGAATGATATCTAATATGCATGCCTTGAAAGTTTCAAAAACAATTTTTTTTATCTATGAATGACCAAAGTGCCCTTATTCATTTACTAATTGGATTGTGTTATATTTTGATTTAAATTTATATTTATTTAAATTAAAATCAAATTATAATTAAATTAAGATAATATAAAATTTAAATTATTAGATATAAATAAAATTTAATTAAGAGTTTAATTAGACTATAAATTCTAATTAAATTTTAATTTAGAGGTATATATTATATAAAGTCATTAGAATTTGGAGGTATATATTATATAAAGTCACTTTAATGACACCGTAATTTTAATCAACTGAAGTTTAAAATTATTTAGGCTGACACCGTAATTTAATTAAGAGTTTAATTAGACTATAAATTTTAATTAAATTTTAATTTGGAGGTATATATTAAGTCACTTTAATGACACAGTAATTTTAATCAGCTGAAGTTCAAAATTATTTAGGCCAGCAAAGAAGGTAAATATTTTGTTGGTTCGCACGTCCAGGTTCAAATTAGAGACATGCATATCTAATTAATTAAGCAACCAAGGACTCTTGGCATATCTAATTAGAGGCATGCTAGGAGAAGCCACCGAGCCACTGGAACCGAGTCGTCGCCGAAGCCGCCTTCGCGTCGTCGCCGAAGCCGCCTTGTCCACCGTGCGCGTCTCCACCGAGTCGCTGCCCGCGCGTCTCCACCAAGCCAATGCCCCTCGCGTCACCGCCGAAACCGCCTTGTCTACCGCGCGCCTCTCCACCGAGCCGCTGCCCCTCGCGTCGTCGCCGAAGCCGTCTTGTCCACCGCTCGCGTCGCCGGGCAGGATGAACGACGGCTGGGCGCACGCGGGCGTGGGCCGCAGCAGCGCAGCGCGCAGGATGAGGGCGGGTGGGCGCGCGCGGGCGCGGGCTGCAGCAGCGCAGCGCGCAGGATGAACGACGGCTGGGAGCGTGCGGGTGAGCGGCGGCTGGGCGCACGCGGGCGAGGGCCGCAGCAGCGCAGCACGCAGGATGAGTGACGGCTGGGCGCTCGTGGGCGAGCGACGGCTGGGCGCACGCGGACGCGAGCAGTAGCAGCGCAGCGCACCGCTCGAGCGGCACTCGGTGCGCGGCTAGGGCATGGTGCAGGCGAAGCTAGGGCTGGCCAGGCGCGGCTGGGGCACGGGCACTGCGTGCGGTGCAGGAAGGCGCTGGGCACGGTCGGGTGCGGGCTGTTACGGAATTTGAGTTGGCGTATTTCGTGAAAGTGTTAAGTCTTGAAGATTGAAGATGAAAGAACTTTGGATCATATACCTCAATCTCAAGAAAGAAGAATTCAAAAGGATCAGGTATGTTTAACTAAAGATTTCTGGTGATCCGAATACTTCTTGTAGTGTAGAAACACCTGGAAGAATTTTTTATTGCATAAAAATCAAAAACTGGACATGGGACATGTTCAGGATCCGGATCGGGCCTTGCAATCCGGATCCCGAAGGGTGTTCGTTCATACACTGGTTCAATCCGGATCGCAGCATCTCATGATCCGGATCCCGAACACTAGTTTTACCTTTTTACTTGTGCGATCCGGATCAGGATTTGCAATCCGGATCCCGAACGTTGATGTTTGGTAAAACTGTATGAACGATCCGGATCGGGGACTTCGATCCGGATCCCGAACAAGTGTTTTTCTGGAAACCGTCTTTCTTGCTACTGCAATCCGGATCGCCTAATTCCAATCCGGATCGCCGTCCGTAAAATTTCCAGAAAAGGCTGTTTTTGATCCTTATCCTCTTCCAATGGTTTCTAACCTATAAATAGACCCTATGATTCATTTTTAGGGTATCCGAAATCCATCGGAAAAAGACGGGACTTAATAGAAAAATACGACCGAAAGAGAAAAGTCCACATATAGAGAAGAAAGGAAATCAATAGATTTATTCTATGTTTCTTCATCTATATTGATTGATTTGATTCTAGGTTTTCCAAACTCAGATTTTGAGTAGAATCAAATCAATGAATACTTAGATGGTATTTCCGATCTATTTCTAATCTAAGTATTCGGCGGATCATCACCACCCAAAAACAACGATTTACCCCAAATCGGCGCGTGGACTCGCGTGGCCTTGTGGATTCAAGGTGCAACCGCTTTCGTGGATTCGAGGCGAGGTACGTTCGTGGATTCGAAGCGTGCTACTGGGTGAAGACCGTGGATTCGGTTGGACGTCGTGGACTCGACGTTGGACGCTGAGGATTCAGCGTTGGGCGCAGATCGTGGATTCGAGAAGCGTCGTGGAGCGAGCGGAGAAGATCTACTAGGAGCGTATGGTAAAAGGTTGAGTCGTCTGTGAGTACGTTATATCACCTTGTACGTGTGTTAATTCTAGTGGATTTCGCCGTGTTATCGGTCCCGTGGTTTTTTACTCCGGTTTGGAGTTTTTCCACGTAAAAATCTTGCGTGTTATTTTTATTTCCGCATTGGGTTTTATTGCGCAATGATTTTTTGAGTGTTTATTGTTTACACCTATTCACCCCCCTCTAGGTGTTTTTTCCCCTATTTAGATCCATATTAGTATAACCCAACAAGTGGTATCAGAGCGGGAATAGGGTTGTAAACAATGGTTGAAGGTGGAAACATCAATCGACCCCCTTTCTTTGATGGAACAAATTATGCGTACTGGAAAGTACGGATGAAAGCCTTTTTAATTTCCATCGACGAAAGGGTGTGGCAATCAATTGAATTAGGATGGTCTAATCCAACTGAAATTATTTCTGATGTTCGCACCTTAAAACCTAGGTCGAAATGGACCAAGGAAGAGATAGATTCATCTTCTTACAATGGCAAAGGAATTAATGCTCTATTTAATGCTTTGTCACAAACAGAGTTCTCTCGCGTCTCGGCATGTGAGACTGCGAAAGAAATCTGGGATGTTCTTCAAGTTACGCATGAGGGAACTAACCTTGTGAAGATTCAGAAACTGCAAATGCTTACGAGCAAGTTTGACTCTATCTCTATGGCAGAGAATGAATCTTTCACTGACTATTACACACGATTGCAAGACATCGTAAACTCATGTGCTAACTTGGGAGAGAAGATTCCAGAATTTAAAGTTGTAAGAAAGATTTTAAGAACTCTTCCTGAACGATTTCGCCCGAAGGTCGCAGCCATTGAAACAATTAAACACCCGGACGAAATGCGTGTAGAAGAATTAGTTGGTGCTTTACAAACTTATGAAATGACATTTCCTACTAACTATTCTTCTGGAAAGGCATCCTCTTCTAAGTCTTCAGGTTATGCATTGAAATCAACTAAAGAAGAAGACGCGGATTCATCCTCCTCGGACGATGACGAGAACCTATCTATGGAGGACTTTGAGAAGCAGCTCGCTCTCTTGACAAGGAAGTTTCGCCGCAACTTTCGAAGGGGTAATCAAGCAAAACTCCATCCTTCGGAAAGTCGAAGAAAGGCAAGGGTTCTTCAAGCTACAAGTCAAGAAAGCAAGAGAACTTCTCAAAGGATAAGAAAAGTTCAGAGGGACAAGTACAGTGCTTCAAATGTCGAGGCTACGGCCACATTGCAACGGAGTGTCCCAACAAGAATCCGGCAAAGAAGAAAGCGATGCAAGTCGTTACTTGGGATGACAACTCCACGTCAAATGAGTCATCCTCAAGTGATGAAGAAGACAACGCGACAGCATTCCACGCGTCCACTACATCTTCACCCTTCATGTGCTTAATGGCAAGTACATCCGATTCCTTGTCCAACTCCTCCCTGTTGAAAAGATTGCAACGGACGATGAATCGAGATTCTGAAGGTGAAGATTTTGCTCTTGCCTACCATAAGCTTTTGAGGGATTCAAAGAAACTGGCAAAGCAAAACAAGGGGTTGAGAGGGAGATTGCAGGATCTCGAAGAAGAAGTAAAAAGGGTAACTTCTCTCTCAAACGCTCTTGAAGTGGAAAGGGATAATCTTAGTAAAACAAATGTTTCCCTTCAAGAGTCCAATGAGCTTCTCGAGAAAGAACATAGAAATATGGTGAACAAAGCGAATTACTTCTTGAAGCTCTACGGCGAGGCTCGACAGGAAAAATGGAAATGACGAAGACCATACGCCAACTAAAGATGACTTAAAGAGATTTTCTTCTGGAAGGAGTAAGTTGGACAGGCTTCTTGGTCTTGGTCAAACAAATAAGTTCGGCCTCGGATACACTCAAACTGGAGACATTCCAAGTTCGAGTGGGACAGTTTTTGTGCCTCAGTCGGTATCTCCTCCTCCGACACCGGAATTCACGACAAGCAACGACAACAAGCCTACTTCATCCTCCTCGGGATCGTCAAGAACTAAGGTATGTTTTCGTTGTGGCATTTCAGGGCACATAAGGAGAAATTGCAAGACGGGAGCCAAACGCACACCTCAAGCACCTCTTGCAATGACTACCAAAAAGGTATTCCTCAGAAATCAAATGCAAATCATTTGAAGGAAAAGAGCCTTGGTAGTTCACCGCTCAAGACGACATCATCAAGGAGCAGCAATTCTTCAACAAGACGCTTTCACCTAGGAGAATCAACTTCACGACCATTACCGACGCATTCCAAAAAGGTTTGGGTGCGCAAAGGTGAAATTTTCCCTTGTCTTGTTACCAATGTTTCCTTGCATGCATATGATAGTTCGTCTTGGTATCTGGATAGCGGGTGTTCCCGTCACATGACCGGTGACAAAAACTGTTTTCAAACTTTGAGAAAATCTCCGGAGGACTTGTTGTTTTCGGAGATGGTCGGTCTTCCAAAATTGTTGGAAAGGGAACGGTAGCTATTCCAGATGGCCCGGTTCTAAAAATGTGTTATTTGTTCATGGCCTTAAGACTAACCTCATAAGCATAAGTCAACTTTGTGATAATGGTTATTCAGTTAATTTTTCATCTGATAAATGTACTGTAACTGACATGAACCATGCTTTCTTTTTAAAAGGGGTTAGATCAGAAAACAATTGTTATGTAGTTCCTACTAAATTTCTGAAAAATGTAACCTAGCATCTTTGAAAAATGAAACACTTTGGCATGAAAGGCTAGGTCACATAAACTTTAAGGAACTTGCTAGAATTTCAAACAAAGATGTGGTCAAGGGGGTTCCTAAACTTTCTTTTGAACAAAACATTGTGTGTGGCGGTTGCCAAAAGGGAAAACAGTCTAGGACTGCACACAAGAACTTGAACCACATAGGTACAAAACGGCCTTTGGAACTTTTGCATATGGACTTAATGGGGCCAACTCGTCAACCATCTTTGGGAGGTAAATGGTATATTTTCTTATTGGTTGATGATTTCTCTAGATATACTTGGGTAGCATTTTTAAAAGAAAAAGCTGATACTTTTGATTCTTTTCACGAAATTTGCCATCGTATTATGATTGAAAAGAATGAAAAGATTACTCGAGTTAGAAGTGATAGAGGTGGAGAATTCATAAATTCCAAATTCATTGATTTTTGCACTTCTAACGGCATTAAACATGAATTCTCAGCACCTATACACCTCAACAAAATGGTGTAGTCGAGCGCAAAAACAGGGTCGTACAGGAGATGGCACGTGTTATGCTTCATAGCCGGAACTTACCTTTATATTTTTGGGCTGAAGCGGTGAACACTGCTGTCTATGTTATTAATCGAGTGTATTTGCGCCCGGGGACTTGAATACACCATATGAACTATGGTTTTGTAGAAAACCTAACATCAAATATTTTCGTATCTTTGGGAGTCGGTGTTTTATTTTACGTGATCGCGAGAATCTTGGAAAATTTGACTCTCGAAGTGACGAAGGGATTTTCTTAGGTTATTCTACAAACAGTAGAGCATATCGAGTTTTTAACTTAGAATCTAAGACGATCGTAGAATCGATAAATGTTAAGGTAGATGAAGCTTTTCACTTTGAATCTGAAAAATCTACCCTCGATATCTCTCTTGATGATGATACACCTGCTAATGCATCTTCTTCTAACAATTCTTTCGATAATAATGATGCATCTAACGGTTCTTCAAGTTTATCTGATGTGCAGGAATCATCTCGTGTACCTCCGACTACTCCTTACCTCAAACGTTACGCATCTCCAAGGATCACCCTGAATCGAACATCATTGGAGATCCACAAGAAGGAGTTAGAACACGGAGACAATTGGTTTGCGGATTTGCATGCTATGTATCTCAAATCGAACCAAAGAATGTTGATGAAGCTCTTCAAGATGACTACTGGATTAAAGCAATGCAGGAAGAGCTCCATCAATTTGAGCGAAACAAAGTCTGGGAATTAACGAAGCCTCCGAAGCAACACAATGTGATAGGTACCAAATGGATCTTCAAGAACAAGAAAAATGAAGATGGTACTATCATCAGGAACAAAGCAAGGTTAGTTGCTCAAGGCTACTCTCAAGTAGAAGGTATAGACTTTGATGAAACTTTCGCCCCTGTAGCTAGACTCGAGTCCATTCGTATATTGTTTGCGATTGCTTGTCATTTTAAAATCAAATTATTTCAAATGGACGTTAAGAGCGCCTTTTTAAATGGGTTTTTAAATGAGGAAGTTTATGTGGCTCAACCGAAAGGTTTTGTGGATCATAAACTACCTAACCATGTTTTTCGTCTGAAAAAGGCTCTTTACGGTCTGAAACAAGCACCGCGAGCATGGTACGAAAGGTTGACAAAGCACCTTTTGGAAAAGGGCTACACTCGAGGGGGAGCTGACAGGACTCTCTTTGTGAAGCATTATCAAAACAATTTCATAGTTGCACAAATCTATGTCGATGACATTGTATTTGGCGCAACAAGAGATAATGATGCTTCTAAATTCGCGGAGACCATGGAAAGCGAATTTGAGATGTCCATGATGGGCGAATTGACTTATTTTCTTGGATTACAAGTTAAACAAAACGATGAAGGAATTCACTTGTGTCAATCCAAGTATGCAATGGAGTTGGTCAAAAAGTTTGATCTAGAAAATTCTAAGGATTTTCCGACTCCAATGGGAACTAGCCATAAGGGACTTGGAAGTGAATCACATAGTGAGAATGTAGACGAGAAACTGTATCGCAGTATGATTGGAAGTCTACTATATCTCACGGCTAGTCGCCCGGATATATCCTTCAGTGTTGGGATTTGCGCGAGATATCAATCAGCACCGAAGGAGGTTCACCTGAAAGCGGTGAAACGGATCATCCGGTATATCAAAGGTACAATAAGTTTCGGAATTTGGTATCCTATGGGAACAAGTTTGGATATTGTTGGATACTCAGATGCCGATTGGGCTGGATCAGTGGATGATCGGAAAAGCACGAGTGGTGCATGCTTCTATCTTGGCCATTGCCTTGTTGCATGGCACAGTAAAAAGCAGAATTGCATAGCACTCTCGACTGCCGAAGCGGAGTACATTTCTGCAGGAAGTTGTTCAACCCAATTGATTTGGATGAAAAGCGTGTTGAGCGATTTCCGGATTTCAGCATCTTCGGTAACCATTTTATGTGACAACACTAGTGCTATTAACATTTCTAAAAACCCTGTGTTGCACTCTAGAACAAAACATATTGAACTTAGATATCATTTTCTTAGAGAGCTAGTTGAATCAAATATTCTTCAACTGTCATATATTTCAACTGAGGATCAATTAGCTGATATCTTAACAAAACCTTTGGATCAAAAACGTTTTATTCACTTGCGTAAAGCAATTGGCATGCTTTCCTTGAAATAACCTTTTTGAAACCTTTGCTTAGGTTAGGTTTTGTTTTTGTTTTTGTTTTGTTCTTTATCTATGTTTGTACATAGGACATTAATTGAGCATAAATCATAATTGACTTTAATTGCATCTTTTCATGCATTTAGAAATTTATTATGCTTTTGATATCATAATATTTCAATGTTGCAATGATCATTTATGTTAATTAAGTCATCTTTTAAGTGATCAAAGTCAATTTCTCTCTCAATGATCTCTTGGTATAGTCATTATCTTATTTGATTGCTTAGTCGAGTATGAATGCGAGATCAATTTTTGGTTGAATACCTTATATATTAAATAATTGATAGCCAATTGAGGGGGAGTCAAAGAAATGTAAAATGCTCAAAAGATGTGGAAAGAGTTACATCCCAATGAGGAGTGTGAAAACTACCACCACATGGAGGAAAAAGAAAAAGAAAAAGATACTCCATGAATGCAAAGCAAATTTTTGTTTTAAAAATTGTTGATGAAATGCATATTGAAATACTTGACTCAGTCATATTTCATGGTTGGTATAAGGTGGGATTTTTGATAAAAGATGCTCAAAGAGCCACTCCTTCAACAGATTGTCTAGATATATTATCTAACTTATCTGGGATTTCAAACATCTATTGATCTTGGTATTTCATTTTCTTTACCAAAATTGATGATTTGATAAAGGCATTACGCATAAGATCAGGATAGATGTAATTGAAGTTGTTCAACTTTAAGTGTTTTAATTTCATAAATTTTCGTTTCATTTTTGAGTATTTTTGATAGATTTTGTATAATCTATTTCTTGTTGTATGAAACGATGATTTTTGTTTAAAGTTGATATGGTAAAGTGCTTACATACTTTTTCTGGATTTTATGGAATTTTTCTAAATTTTTCTGAAGAAAAAGTTGGAGCCGATCCGGATCGGGCAAGTGATCCGGATCCCGAACGCAGGCTTCTTCCTGCGGGTAGCCGATCCGGATCACATTCTCGATCCGATCCGGATCACGGCTAGGGTTTTTAATAGAACAAAGGGTTTTGATTTCTTTTACCCTAATCTTTTGTTCTCAAGTCTCTAGAGCTTCTCTCTCTAGATTTCTTGCATCTTGGAGCTTTCCAAACTCAAGTTCTTCGAATCCAAGTAAGTTTTATTGATCAAAATCTCGGTTTTTCACAGTTTTTCTCTATTTTCTTCAAAACGTGATGAATTTTTCTATCTTTTTCGTTTGTGAATGGTTTTTGATCAAATTTCTTTTGAAATAAGAACTCTGGGTAGATTAGTTTTGATTATATGCTGGGTTTTCACTGATTAACGAATTTTTGGGCTTCGATTTCTAAAAATTCGGTTTTAGGGCATAAAAGAGGAATTTTTGAAAATCATGCGATTGATCTATTTTTAAAATTCTTTTTGCAAAACTAATTTGATTCTTAGCTTCTCTACATGATTATGATTGTTTGGGTACAATTTTTCAAATTTTTCAAAATTGACGATTTTTCATGTTCTTGAGTTGGTCTTCACAGGATACATTTCTCACTAGCGATCAAAATGGTGATCACCTGGATCATTTCCTACTTGCTGCCATGGTCCATGCTAAGGACACTGTCAAGCCTAAAAGGCTAAAGACCAAGAAGACTAAGAATGATTCCGACACGGACTCAGAGACGGCTTCGATTGACTGGGATAACCTCGAGATCGAGGAGGATGTCCCATTATCTCCAAAGGGAAAGCACCTGCTGAAGCTTCAAAGGCAAAGCTCCTCCTACTGCTGCAGAAAAGGAAAAGCTCCCATGGACCCAAGTCCAATCGGAACAAGAATAAAAACCGGTGCAAGAAAAAGAGGCAGTGCTCGGGGCATTTCGATTAACGAACCAGTTGCTAGCCAGCCTCCTCCACAAGACTTCATCAGCTCCTCAAGAATCAAAGATTTTGAGAAGAGAGAATGCATTGGGGAAAGACATGTCAATGTCCAACCAATGAGAGAACGATCTGCAGTCTTTGGGACTTGTTTGACCAAGCCGGTCTTGGTCCAATATGCAACTTCCCTGAGAATACTGGGTACTGTCCACACTCAGTTCGAATGTTTTATCAGAACGCTGCAAGTCTAATTGATCACGATGACGGACGTCGAGAATTTCATACTTTGGTTAAAAATATCAAAATCAAAGTCACTCCCCAACTGATTGGAGAGGTGCTAGGTATGAAAGCCAGAGCTGATGGACTCCATTACCTAAAGACTCAAAGCTTCAACGACAACTCCTGGAGAGTTGTAGTCAATGGAATTTGTCTTCCGGATACTTTGTCAACCGGAAATTCTGTTTTCTCTAAAGAGCTTCGACCAGAGTATAGGTATATAAACTTCATTGTCTGCTACAACATTCTTCCCAACATGAATACGAAGGTCCTTCGATGGGATAGGATGTTATTCCTTTATCTTCTTGGAAACCCGGCGGCATTGATGGGAGCAAACTTGAATATTCCTTTTCTCATTTGGTCAAGGATGGCGCGGTATGTGGAACACTCTTACCCCACAGAGAGACTATCTTATCCAATGATCATCATGCGCATCCTTAGGAAATTTAAAGTCGATACAAGCGCGAGCTCTTACATGTACAGTTTGGGCACCATTAATGAGACAACAATTGTGAAGTCTCTATCGACAAAACAAGATGACCCTCCATCTCCTCCAATCCGACAACGAGCTCGACAACAAGCAACTACTTCTACAGCTCCTGTTCCACCTCCACAGCAAGCACCTCCATCCACGTCTGATGATGATGCTTCTGTTAGCTCAATATTTAAAGAACAACAGCGACTCTCAAATGAGCAAGAACGAATGTCACATGAATTCACTGAAATGAGAGGAGAAATTCAAGTAGTGAAAAAGGAGCTTGAAATCATCACTGCCTCTCAAATCACTTTGACCAAGTCCGTCTCTTCAATGAAAAAACTGATGAAGAAAATGTTTGCAAAAATGGGATGCACCACCTCTGATGACTCCGACTCTCAGGAGTAAATTTTTGTTCTAACCTTCTTTTGCTCTTTGCAGGATTTTCACTTTTCATGTTTGTTTATCTTTTTAACTCTCTTTTATTTTGTAGTTTTGACTACATTTTTGGCTTTGTTTCTGTGACAAAAAGGGGGAGAGAGTTTAGAGAGAACTTGAACAATGACATGAACAATGATGATACAATGACATTGTGAAAACTGTGTGAATGTGTGAACATTAAGGTAAGTATGACTTCAACTTCAACTTTGCTTTTATCTTCTGATTTGTTGCATGTCCCTACTAACTATTCGACTAACTATTTGGGCATGTAAATGACTAACAAGTTGATGTTGGACTAACATTTTGTGACATTTGGTTTTTGAATGCATAAAAGATATGTTGGTTTTAACTATGATTCTCTTACATATCTGAATTCTCAAATGTCATGATGATGATATAAACTCTATCTCTGTATTTGGTTTTGTATGTTTCAATTCTTGAGGTATCTAACGATTTCTTTTGTCAAGAATGATTTCTTTGTGCAGAGAGTACAGATGTCTAAGTCTAGAGTCTGTTTTAGGAGTTTATCTCATGTTTTTAAATTTTTGGATCTCCATTGTAAATTTTTGTTGTATGGTGATAGCAACAAAAATATCTTTTTGAATTTTCTTTTGTGGATTTGTGTTTTGTCACGAAACCGCCAAAGGGGGAGATTGTTACGGAATTTGAGTTGGCGTATTTCGTGAAAGTGTTAAGTCTTGAAGATTGAAGATGAAAGAACTTTGGATCATATACCTCAATCTCAAGAAAGAAGAATTCAAAAGGATCAGGTATGTTTAACTAAAGATTTCTGGTGATCCGAATACTTCTTGTAGTGTAGAAACACCTGGAAGAATTTTTAATTGCATAAAAATCAAAAACTGGACATGGGACATGTTCAGGATCCGGATCGGGCCTTGCAATCCGGATCCCGAAGGGTGTTCGTTCATACACTGGTTCAATCCGGATCGCAGCATCTCATGATCCGGATCCCGAACACTAGTTTTACCTTTTTACTTGTGCGATCCGGATCAGGATTTGCAATCCGGATCCCGAACGTTGATGTTTGGTAAAACTGTATGAACGATCCGGATCGGGGACTTCGATCCGGATCCCGAACAAGTGTTTTTCTGGAAACCGTCTTTCTTGCTACTGCAATCCGGATCGCCTAATTCCAATCCGGATCGCCGTCCGTAAAATTTCCAGAAAAGGCTGTTTTTGATCCTTATCCTCTTCCAATGGTTTCTAACCTATAAATAGACCCTATGATTCATTTTTAGGGTATCCGAAATCCATCGGAAAAAAGATTAATAGAAAAATACGACCGAAAGAGAAAAGTCCACATATAGAGAAGAAAGGAAATCAATAGATTTATTCTATGTTTCTTCATCTATATTGATTGATTTGATTCTAGGTTTTCCAAACTCAGATTTTGAGTAGAATCAAATCAATGAATACTTAGATGGTATTTCCGATCTATTTCTAATCTAAGTATTCGGCGGATCATCACCACCCAAAAACAACGATTTATCCCAAATCGGCGCGTGGACTCGCGTGGCCTTGTGGATTCAAGGTGCAACCGCTCTCGTGGATTCGGAGCGAGGTACGTTCGTGGATTCGAAGCGTGCTACTGGGTGAAGACCGTGGATTCGGTCGGACGTCGTGGACTCGACGTTGGACGCTGTGGATTCAGCGTTGGGCGCAGATCGTGGATTCGAGAAGCGTCGTGGAGCGAGCGGAGAAGATCTACTAGGAGCGTATGGTAAAAGGTTGAGTCGTCTGTGAGTACGTTATATCACCTTGTACGTGTGTTAATTCTAGTGGATTTCGCCGTGTTATCGGTCCCGTGGTTTTTTACTCCGGTTTGGAGTTTTTCCACGTAAAAATCTTGCGTGTTATTTTTATTTCCGCATTGGGTTTTATTGCGCAATGATTTTTTGAGTGTTTATTGTTTACACCTATTCACCCCCCTCTAGGTGTTTTTTCCCCTATTTAGATCCATATTAGTATAACCCAACACGGGCCTGGCCAGATGCGAGCGCGGTCACGGCACAGGCGGCTGCAGGCGCCCGGACACTGCTTGTACTCTAGCGAACGTCACTGCCGCGCACCTCCGCTCCCTCTCCGCGTGCATCGCTGCCCTCCGCTGCAGCCGATCCGCGCCGCCGCCGCGGGAGGCCGCGGCGCTGCGCGACTACTGCGAATCGGTGGGCGACGCCGCCAACCTCGCGCGCCGCTCCGAGGTGGAACTTGCGCGGCTCGACGCGGCGGCGGGGGCGGGGATGAGATAGATGGAGGGAAAAGAGGAGAGAAAGAGAGATAGAGAGAGAGAGGGGGGGGGGATGATTATATATATTTTGTGTGTTGGGGAGGGACCGGCTTGGGCTTTTGAGAAGACGACACGTGGAGAGGGGATATTTTGTGTGTTGGGTGGGGAGGGGGGGACCAATTTGGGCTTTTGAGAAGACGACACGTAGAGAGGGGGGGCCGGTTAGAGGGAAAGGGGAAGCCCATGTGCAGAGGAGAGCGGAGTGAGGAGAAGATGACACGTCGGCATAGGAAGTTTGGGAAGGCGCCACGCGGGCACAAACGAACTGAGGATTTATATTCTTTATTGATATGTAATTCTACTCAATAGAACAAAATAAACAAAATTCACCATTATTTTTTGTTGGAACAAATGTGTAGAAAGTGTATATGAAATAGGAAGATGAAAAGGGCTGCAAGGCGTGTAGCAAAACCACTCTCCTTAAGGCTTAATCCGTCTCCACCGTTTGATCAATCTGATATGCACTAGGTCAAGAAATAGCCTCCCAAGATACAATGAAGTATAAACCCCAATTGCGTTTGCACACACGAAATGGAGAACTCACTCGATTAAGTTGTCAAAGAGAAACAGAATAAGAAACAAAAAAAAAATTATTATGAATAAAGACTTGAACTCTTTTCAACTGTTGTCCTTCAATAGTCAACGCTAAAAATTTATATAGACTACGAACGGGTGCTTAAGTTGTCACGTCCCGGGTGTAAACCAGAACCCGGGCCCGTCTACAGATCCACCGTGTACACGAAGCGCCAGTAACCTGCTCAGATAAAGGAGATAATAATAAAGAGCATAAAACAGAGTTGAACTAAAAACTAATACATCTCAGACTGAAGCTGGAATAAAATACAGTACATCTGTAAAAATAATACATCTGTCTCTCCCAGCTCATCAAAAAATACAAACAGCTGGCTAAAGCAAGACCCAAAAGTAAGGTACAACCGTCTGAGGAAAAAGGATACATTAACAGTCCAGCTAACTCTCTCATCCTGCCATCTGATCTATCTACTCAACCGTCCTCTCTCCTCAAGTGGGAAGAAAAGAGGAAAAGACAAATGGAGGTGAGAACTGCATATAAACCAGTAGCCTCCCCAAGTGGGTAAAGCCTCAAACTCCGACGCCCCCACTAGGTCTACCAGAGGCAAAAGGGGGAAAGAAGAAGTGGTAAACTATAACAGAACTGATGAGGAAAAATGAAGCTACCACAACTATGCCTCTAAATGCAATCCCAAAATAGAAAATAATCGAATGTATGCATCAGTGAATGTGCCTGACTGTATAAACCCAATCTAACGACCAGTAAAAACTGGCACTGCCTGCTCTGCTGTGGAACTCATCTGCGGGAATACTGACCGACTACTGACCGGTACGGTCGCATCCCAAAATAGGTAACATACCGACTACTGCCCGGTACGGTCGCACCCAAAATAAGTAACAGATCGACTACTGTCCGGTATGGTCGCACACTCCGGAGTGGCACTCGAGGGGAGCGACCCACACAAGTAAAATAACCATGTCTCACAAGTACAGTAACCATGTCTCAATATCTCACTGTAGCAGGACTGGATCACGACAATGATCGAAGTGGGAAAACCCCTCCACTAAAGATAACCCGTTCCCCCAATCAAATGTAATAAAGCTCAACAAGTGGAAAACTCCATCCACTAGAGGAATCCTATCCCCAATCTGATGCACAAGTAAACATCCGGTCAAACGCCCAATGTCCGCGGTCGCCGCAATACCCTACAACCCACAATCTGGTATGACAAATCCACTCAATAAACCCAGCTACACTATCCTACAACCCTGGTCAACCCGAGCAATACCACAAGTATCTCAATAAAAGGAGAAGAGGTGCCAACATGGTTTCTCCTAAGTCAAATTCCAATGATAGTGTAGCAGAAAAGGGTGGCCTAACTAGATGTCCATACAAGCATGCATGTGTCCTCATGATGATAAAAGAAAGACAATTACCATTGTTCATTTATTAATTAGAGCATGATATTCCAGGATAATAAGATCTCATAGGAACACTAAGTACTAACATAGTACATGTCTAATTTATACAAGCATGCAAAAGTTCCGGGAAGATAGAAAGAAATGCAGATATCATTCCTGACTTATGTTCTAGCATGATAACAATTCCTGGCATTCAATATAGCATGATATCCCAAGTCCCATAACCGTTCTCACATGAACAGCAAATATTAAACATATAAACCGCTACTCGCCCACAAATAACTATCCACCTATGCATGTCCAAAAATATCCCCAAGTGGTACCCACCATCCAGGTAAATTACATGGCCTCCATATTATAATCAAATCCACATGCAAGGTTATGTGTTAACATAGCAATCCACATGTACAAACCTACATGCATAATCCCAACCACGAGTATTGATCAATCAATAAGTCGAATAATAGGATCTCTCTAATATTCCTAGTGAGTATGTCAGAAGTAGAGGGATATAGCAACCACCCACCTCGATCGCGAAGCACGGATCCACATGCACCCATACTCCAGGTAAACATGGCACGCCGCAAACGCTGCAAAGGTAACCCAAACGGCGTACAATTAATCCAAGAAATGCACAATAAGCCGCTGTCCATACAACCAGCCCCGGAAATGGATAATTTTTACCTGCGAGATAAACTCAAAAAATTCCAGAAAAGCAACCATTGCGATCCTCGTGGCAAGCCGATCGAAACGAGTACTTGCACGTCCAAATCCGACACATGTAGGTCAAGAAACAATTAGAACATCGCCGTAAGACAAAACCTTCACGAACACAAGCCTGCAGAAACTCAGTCCCAAAGAATCTTAATTATCACCTTTGAAGAGTCCTCCAAAAATTCCGCTAAAAATACGGGTGCGTTTCTCACGAAGCGTAGATGTCGATCGAGTCCTCACATGTTGAAATCCGATACCCAAGTGCAGAGATAAAAATTCGACAAGCCTGCGCTGTCCAGAAAACCCACCAGCAGAAAAGGGGTTCAAAGATGCCTCGAAAACCATGCCAAGAACTCAAAATGAAGTCAGGTGATCAACATGGAAGGCCTACCTCTCGTGAAACCAACAACGTGAAAATCGTCCAAAAATTCCGTCGGAGTAGCTCTGTGGACCTCGTGGACCGAAACGCAGCGAAAATGGGCCATCGAAGAAGAAACGTCGCACTGCGCCGAATAGCCGAAGCCGTCGATGTTGCGCCCTCCAAAAATTCGAAAACTCCCTCGAGAGATGCAGCACAAGATGAGGAACAAAGTTGCTTGAGGGCTCAGTCGCAGATGAGCTCGGGAAAAGCCCGAAAAATCCAAGGTGAAAGGCTATTTATAGCCCAAGCCCACAAAGAAGGGGGTTCGGATTCGGGCGCCCGAATCCGGCCGAAGCACAACACTGTGCGCGCCTAAATCCCTCTCGGTGCGCCACGTCACCCGCTCCGCGCCCCGCGCGCCCGGCGCACTCGCACCCGCTAATGGCGGCGCGCCGCGTGGCGACGTGGTCCACGGCGGGAACCGTGGGCCGCGGTTCACGCCGGATCCGCCGGGTCACTGCGCCCGCCAATGAGCGGGCGACACGTGGCCCGGGCGGTCCATCGTGCGCCGCACCCGCGCACCAGTCGCGCGCGCGTTGACTCGCCAATCCCTGCGCACCACGTGTCACCGCCTCCACTCGCTACGCCTGGTGCACGCACTCGACGCACCCGTCGAACCTGTAGCCGCCACGTGTCCCGAGCGCGCCCAATGGGGACCGCCACGTGGCACACCAAACTCTGAACACCACGCCTGCTCGCGCCCGCGCCCGCGCCTGCCCGCGCCTACGCCGCCGCGCTCCACCGCCTGCCCGCCGCCGCTGGCGCTACCCTGGCCACCGGAACAGTAACTTTAGCCTCGAAATCCGTGTTTGCGCATCCGGGCTCCGAAAAATACTAGTAAATAGCCTATTTTCATCATTTTCGCGCGCTGAGTCCAAATTCGAAGTCCGTTTTGCCAAATTCCGCTTCTGAAATTTGTCAAAGGCATCCGGAAAGGTATTCTTAATCCAAATTTCGCGCTGGGTCCAATCCTGAGGTCCGAATTGCGCACAAGCACCTCCAACACACCGAAAAACCCTCCAGAAGTCGTCGATCACACTGCAAAAGCTCTGCGGAGATCCGAGTCATCACATCCTCCCCCACTAAAAGAAAGTTTCGTCCTCGAAACTAACACAACTCAACAGGAGTCTCAAATACCAAGGTAAGTAGTCATCAATAACGTCTCCAGCTCCCAAGTCACCACACACTCCCCGTGATTACTCCTCAACAACGACCATAACCAGTACGGCATTGCCTGATTGCGCAATTCCCTCATCTCACGAGCCAGAATTCGCAACGACCGTCCCTCGTACTCCAAATACTGACAGATCTCAACTGGAGCGAGTTAATCACGGGCGAGGGATCCAAAAGTATAACACTCCTGAGCTGGGACGTGGAAAAACCTCAGAGACTCCAACAAAAAGGCTGGGGAAAAAAGAAAAGAACACCCAGTGCAACATGCACCAACAACACCCCCTGGTGCCAACTCAACCAGGGCGACCCGAAACACACCCGCACAATCATCCAAGAAGGAAAGAAGCCCTATCAAGCTGGGGTCTTCACTCAGTCACACTCGGATCCTGACCATCCGAGTGAACTCCTCAACCAAAGGCTACCATAAAAAGGGACCCCCACGGACACAACCTCAAACTCTGCTCACCTCAATAGTCCCACACAGCGCCAACTGTGAAATCATCAAACTCAATCTCAGACAGCTCTCCCTATAGTGACCTAGATCCCCGTGTAGCTTTTACCCATGTTTCAGGGTGTGGAAAACCTGTTGGTGGTGTGTTGGGGCCACAACACGTCAAAGGGATGTGTTGGATGGACTCAGAGAGGGTTTAGGGTCAAGCCTGTATTTCAGTTGCTTTTGCCAAATTTTAGAAGTGGTTTCAGGCTGTTTGGAGGCCGTATTTGGATTCAGCGCGGAAAAACGCTTGAAAACGGCTATTTACTTGTATTTTTCGGAGTCCGGACGCCCAAAAACGGGCCCCTGGAAGTTTACAGTGTTTTTGGTGCACGGGGGAGCCATGGACCGGCGGGAATGCCACGTGGCAGCCTGTTATTGGCGGCTCACGCTTTGCGGTCCACGGAGGGCACGCGCTGGTGCAGTGGACCGGCGGTGGGACACGTGGCGGCTTCCCATTGGTGGGCTCGCGCTGCGCGGTCCACAAAGTCGAGCAGCTTGGCGCATGGACCGGGGCACGCCACGTGGCGACCCCAGATTCGCGGGCTCACGAGCGCGCGAAGCATGCGGCGCCACAGAGCCGACGCTGTACGCACGCGGGCGCGGGACACGCGGCGTGTCGGCTTCTGGTTGGCGGGCGAGGCGCCGCCCACGTGCGCCGCGCGGCGCCCTGCCATTGGCGGGCGCCACTAGTGCGGTGTTCGGGCGGGAACACGCGGCGGCGCCCGATTCGCGGGGGCCGCTGTTTGCTGTTCGAGGACACGTGTCGCGCCCGGGTGATTCCGGGCGCTGAACGTGGGCTGGGCTGCGGCCCATTCGGGCGCCCGAATCGTGGGGTGCGCCCGAATCTTTGGTAGGCTATAAAAAGCCCACCACCCCCTCCTTTTTCTTGTTTTCTGGATTCTAGTGAGAGAATCTAAGGGTAAGGCCTGAAGAAGACTTGTTCCCCTCTCTGTCCTCTACCTCTTCAGGAAGTCTTGGAATTTTTGGAGTTGCCGACAGCGGGTTCTCTGCGACGCGGCGCGCTTCGACAATTCCCATTTTCAGGCCCGTTTCCGTCGTAGTTCAGTCAGAAATTTCCCGAGCGCAAACCGGGAGGATTTTTTGGGCGATTTTTGTAACAGCGTGTTCCTAAGAGGTAAGGCTTCGATTTTTGTGTTGATTGTTTTGCTCCGTTTTGGGTTTTTGGCACGGTTCCCGAGGCATCTTTTGACCTTATTTTCTGTGATGGATTTTCTGGACAGCATGGGCTTGTTGATTTTTTATCTTGGGCTACGAGCATCGGATCGGGGCGTATAAATACTCATTTTGGATCTACTCGTCGCAAGGATCACAGCCGTAATTTTTCAGGATTTTTCTGAGGGCCGCACACAGGTGAAAAATTCTTTTTTATTGTGCTGTTTTGCAAAACAGCAAACGTTGTTCCAGGGAAAGGCCCATTAATGCTGTGTTCGGATATCTTGCAGTGTTTCGTAGATTCTAAGGTTGCGGGGACAGTTGTTGGATAGCGGGGAGTTCTTTTACAGTTGGGGATTTTGTGGATTTGGATTTGCGTGCCAGGTGGGTGGTTGTTGTTTATCTCTTACTGCGATTTACTCACTAGGACTATTAGAGAGACCCCTAATTTATTTGGCACCCCATTGGAAATCATGCTTAAATAAATTATCCTGATTAATCATTAGCCTATTTTTGTGGGATTGATATACTATGGTGGTGATATGTTACTATGCCATGTTAGCACATAGACTTGTATGGAAGTTGATTAAATGGAACAGGATGACATATTTATATGCGGGTACTATTTTGATGATTTATTATGGATCAGGGATTATAGACATGTGTAGTTGGTTAGTGATTTTGGCATGATGGTTATATCTATGCGGAGCTATTATTTGATACACATGTGGAGCTACTATTTGATATACTTTCTTTTATCTTTCATGAGGACATTTGCATGCTTGTATGGACATCTAGATAGGCCACTATTTATTGCTACACTATCATATTGGGACTTGACTTAGGAGAAACCATGATTGTTCCTTTTCTCCTTTTCATTTAGCCTTTTGATTCATGTTGCTCCGGTTCGAGCAGGGGTTTGGGATAGTGTAGCCGGGACCTTGGAGTCTGGGACAGGTGGTACTTGATTGTGGATTGGTAGGGGAATTGCTTCAACCGCGGACAGTAGGCGATTGACCGGATATTGTTTATTTTATCAAATTATGGGCTTGTGGGGTATTGCGGTAACCACGGACATTAGGCGGTTGACCGGATGTTTATCTTTTGCATCAGATTGGGGGATCGGGATTTCATTAGTGGATGGGTTTTCCACTTTGATCATAGTCATAATCCAGTCCTGCTATATTATGATACTTGTGACTTGGCTATTTTACTCGTGTGGGTAGCTCCTCTCGAGTGCCACTCCGGAGTAGGCGATTGACGCAGCGGCCAGTGAGTACCGGGCCCCGAGTTTCAGTCAGTGAGTGCCGATCTGTTAGCAACTGACACGGCGGCCAGTGAGTACCGAACCCCGAGTTCCGGTCAGTAAGTGCCGATCTGTGAGCAGATACTTGAGACGGTAGAGCAGGCAATATCGATTTTTATTGGTGATTAGATTGGGTTCTTATGGACAGATACCATTTACTGATGCATGCATATGGTCATTTCTAGTTGGTACTGCATTTAGAGGCATACTAGTGGTAGTTTCCCTTTTATCAGTAGTTATTATAGCTTACCACTTTCTTTTTCCTTTTTACCTCTGGTAGACTTAGTGGGTACGTCGGAGTTTGAGGCTTTACCCACAAGGGGAGGCTACTGGTTTACTAGTGGTTCTCACCTCCATTGTTGTTTTCCTCTCTTTCTTTCCTTTGTTTTGCAAAGTCTTCTGCGGGAGCTGCTGGGCCATCGGCAGCTGATCGAGGTAAGGGGATCGCTGAGTAGATAGTTCTCCTGTGAGGCTGTGAGCTGCTGTTAGACAGATATTGTACCCATTTTACTCAGACTGTAGTTGTTTACTTTTATTTTTTGGGTCTGGCTTTAGCCAGCTGGTTGTACTATTTTGGTGAGCTGGGAGATTATTGTATTTATTACAGCTTTATTTTATTTCCAGTCTGAGATATTATGTAGTTCTTTCTAGTTCAGCTCTGCATTATACTCTTTTATTGTATATCTTATATCTGAGCAGGTTACCGACGCTTCGTGTACATGGAAAATTCTGTGTGCACGGCGGATCTGTTGACGAGCCCGGGTTTTGGTTTACACTCGGGGCGTGACACTCCAGCTCAAGGTATCCGCCACCACAGTGGCCCTGTCGGGGTGATACTAGATGCTCAATAATAATCCAACGATAACTCCACAGCCACTATGGGAGGCATCACTAAAACTCGTAAATCCATCTCCCATCACTAGCAATGCTAAAGTTGGCGCTGGTATCGGTCTCATCATCCATTCGCCAAGCTCTCTTGGCACCGCCCAGCCCAAGAAGCTCCTCATCTCGACAATAAATGTCGATCTCGGTCAATCCCAAATAGCATCCATTTTGGCTGGAATCTTGAACAAGTAGAGGGGGGGGGGGGGTAGATGTCCAAACATCAACAACTCAAACTCCCAAGGCTGACTATAAACTCCCCCAGAAACGCGAAGCAAACCTCGGGTCTCTATCTGGAACAATATAGAGGCAGCAATCCAGGTAACCACACTACCTCATCTAAGTACAGCTAGGCTAGCCGCTCAAGTGACCAAGAAGTCTGCATCGGCGAAAAGCATCCGCTCCTCCCAGGGCCCCCGATAATCCAACCACATGTCCATCGGCACAAAAGCTCGATCCGAGTACCTCAGTATCCCCGAAGCATTCACTGTAAAGTCCCCTGACTGATCGCTCGAAAGCTGATCTCTAATCCTGGTCTGGAGGGGGTTCTCACTCCATCTCTCTCTGATCCTGTCCAGCGGTGTGGCTGCACGACTAAAGACATCCGTCTAGCAAAGATCCCAGGGAACACAACCTCTTGCTCGAGCTGCCTCATCTCCTTAAGTAGTGACACCTGCATTATAATTAGCATAGACAGGCTCTGCATCGCTCTCCTACTTAAAGTATCTGCGACCACGTTGGCCTTGCCAGTAAGGTAAAGGATATTCACATGATAATCCTTCAATAGCTCTAACCATCTGCGCTGCCTCAAATTCAGTTCTTTTTGTGTAGACAGATACTTTAGGCTCTTGTGGTCGGTACAAATCTCACAATGCTCCCCATAAAGGTAGTGGTGCCACAACTTCAAAGCAAATATCCCGGCAGCAAGCTCCAAGTCATGGGTAGGATAATTCTTCTCGTAATCCTTAAGCTGTTGGGATGCATAAGCAATTACCCTACCCTCCTGCATCAGCACGCAACAAAGTCCACAATGTGATGCATCACTATAAATCACATATCCTTTCCTCATAACAAGGAGGGAAAGGATAGGAGTTAACATCAATCTGCCCTTCAATTCCTCGAAGCTCCACATGCTAAGTAACGCTCCGAGAGTAAACTGGAATTTCATTGATGAACACCACCGTGAACCGATCCAAGTACAGTCGAAAAATCTTATTCATCATATCCATAAATTCGGCAGGGCATTAGTCAATCCAAAAAAAATATGTCGGTGAACTCATAATGCTCGTATCGTGACCTGAAAGCTGTCCTCGGGATGCCCTCAGCCTTCACCTTCAGTTGGTGGTAACCATATTGTAAATCAATCTTCAAGAAGACGCAAGACCTTTGCAGCTGGTTAAACAAATCCTCATGCTCGACAAAGGGTACCTGTTATGGATGGTCACTTCATCCAATTCCCAGTAATCCACACATAGAGCCGAAGTGATCCATCCTTCCATCTCACGAATAGCGTAGGCGTCCCCAAAGGCGACAAACGAAGTCTGACAAAATCCCCTATCCATCGAATCCTGGTGTTGTGTCATCAACTCTCTAACTGGTGGCATGCAAGACAACTCCGATAGGAGAACATCCGGGAACTCGCAACCAAATGGGGGTATCCCCGAGTCCCGGCGCCGCTGTAGGCCCCACAACTGTCCTAGCCAAAAAGGTTACGCACAAAAGCGAATAACCCGCCTCGCTCGCGAAGTCAAAACCACAGAGGCGAAGAAAGCCCTCAAGTATCCCCGATACACAACACCTCCTGACCTGGCTCCCAAAGAAAACCATCCTCGCGGCATAATCAACCGCCGCGAAAAGAAAAACCGAGCCAGCCAATCCAACAGAGTACCACAACAACGTCCCGCAGCTGAGTCAAGACCATCAGGTCTGCAGGCACTGCCCAGGACTCAAACTGCACTGGGCAGGACCAATAACACTCCTCCACGTGCCAAGTGTGATCGGGGATATAAGCCTCCCATGCACGTGGTGACCGTCCTACCCCTAACCCATGCAATGAAGCAAATGCACTATTAACAAAGAAGGGAATACTCATGTAAAAAAAATAAGATACAAACCCTAATGCCCGGAGCAACTGGAACCTGCCACCAAACCGTCGGCTGTAACTTGTGTGCTCTAACACAGACTGCTACAAAGAAATCATACTTGTGACATCCCGACCAACTGCCGTGGTGCCCTCCAACCGGGCGGCACAAACTCATCCACTCGATGCAGGTGGTCGTCGCTCAGTCTGCCTGCAAATATCAAGACTAACCACAAGGGAGCACGACCTTTGCCTCTGCTCACACTAGGGCGACAAAGGTGGCCCTCCGCAGATTACACATCCATGCCACCGATGTTGCCGGTACTGATGCTGATGCTGTCGTCGGGGTCCACCCGACCTCTAGCGTCTCAGAAATCTACCACCCTGGGGAAAGAAATCGGAAATGTCTCTGCCGGCCGATCTGCCCTCTATCATCCGGTGCCAAGCGCCTCTATCCAGAACTCGCCTCTGGCTGCAGATCCCAATCCAAAGGAACTGCAGCGCCAAGCTCCATACACGATGCCTACCCCATTGCGGCGTCCCAACTCTGTAATAGAGAGACCGAATGAGCAGAAGGGTATCCTTGTCACGCCCCAGGTGTAAACCAGAGCCCGGGCCCGTCCACAGATCCGTCGTGCACACGAAGCGCTGGTAACCTGCTCAGATATAAAAGATATAATAAAGGAGCATACAAACAGAGCTAAACTAAAACTAATACATCTCAGACTACAGCTGGAAAGTAAAAGTATAATAAAACTCTCAAATAAATACATAAGTCTCTCCCAGCTCACCAAATAAATACAACCAGCTGGCTGAAGCCAGACCCAAAATAAAAGAAAATACAACTGTCTGAGTGTATGGGGGATACGACCAAAATACAGCTATGCTCGCAGACGGGGTAGACGACTATCTAGTCCGCTATCCTCTTACCTCGATCTGCCGAAGATGGCCCAGCTGCACCCGCAGAAGACTCTGCAAAACAGGGGAGAACAAAATGAAGAAGGACAATGGGGGTGAGAACTACTAGATAAACCAGTAGCCTCCCCTAGTGGGTAAAGCCTCAAACTCTGACGTACCTACTAGGACTACTAGAGGCAAAAAGGGAAGAACAGTGGTAAGCTATAAAGGTTGATGATAAAAAGGAAACAACCACTGTAATGACATGACTTTTCTAGTAATATTTTACCCTCCTGTTAATAAAGTACTTCTTTTAGGAAAGCTGAATTATCGAGTTTTCTTAAGTCGGTCGATGTGCTGCACGGGTATTTTTCTGTGAAAGGGCTCGAAAAACGATGACCGACGGTACGATCGGATCTGAAATCCGACCTTGGGATCTCCCGGAACAGGGTTTTTAGGGTTGCGGTGACTTGGTGCGCATCGAAATCCGTGCAGAATATCCCGCACACTTTTCGAGGGAGTTATGGGTTTATCCATTATAATTAATTAATCAATTAATTAATTAGTCGATAATAAACATTATATGTGGGATTTATTCGTACGTACGAAGGAAAAGAAATCCCACTTTTCGCAAAAAAAAAAAAAGGAAACCCTAGCCGGAGAGATCGAGAGAGAAAAGAAAAGAACGGAACCCTAACCGGAGGAAAAAGAGAAGAGAGAGGGAGAAGGTGGAGGAGTCCGAACACCCCGATCGACGTGTTGGAAACGGGAGTACAATCGAATCGTCATCCCCCGTCGGAAACGGTGAGTGGATTTGGTTTATCGTATTTTTCTAGGGTTTCGTGTTTTTGGCATCTTCTTCGTCGTCGCCGTCACCGTCGCCGCCACCGCCACTGCCGCCGCCGCGCGACCCTGGGCGGGCAAACCGAACCCCGGGCGGCGGAGTCCGCGGGGGTAGGCGTCGCGCGGGCGCCACCCGCGGGGCGCTCGCGGGGAGCCGGCGCCGCGCGGGCGCCACTCGCGGGCGGCGGCGCCCGCGCGGGCAGCGCCGCACGGGCGCCACCCGCGGGTGTGCGCGCCACGCGGCTTCATGCCGCGCGGGGCACGCCGCCGCCCCGTGGGCGGCGGCGCCTGCGCAGGCAGCACCGCACAGGCGCCACCCGCGGGTATGCGTGCCGCGCGGCTTCATGCCGCGCGGGGCACCCACGGGCGGCGGCGCCCACGCGGGCAGCGCCGCACGGGCGCCACCCGCGGGTATGCGCGCCGCGCGGCTTCATACCGCGCGGGGCACCCGGGGGCGGCGGCACCCGCGCGGACAGCACCGCACAGGCGCCACCCGCGGGTATGCGCGCCGTGCGGCTTCATGCCGTGCGGGGCACCCGCGGGCGGCGGCGCCCGCGCGGGCAGCGCCGCACGGGCGCCACCCGCGGGTATGCGCGCCGTGCGGCTTCATACCGCGCGGGGCACCCGCGGGTATGCGCGCCGCGCGGCTTCATACCGCGCGGGGCACCCGCGGGCGGCGGCGCCCGCGCGGGCAGCGCCGCGCGGGCGGCATCGTCCGCGCGGATAGGCGCCGCATGGGTGGATGCCGCGCGTGGAGCCATCGTGCGTCGTAAACTCGCCGCTACTAGGTTTTTGTTGCGTCATCAGGTTTTGGGTCTCGTTGTGCGGCATGGTTTGACTTATCGTTCTTTTTGGGGACTTCTTTAGGTCCAGGTGCTGAGCGAGAGGGTGTCAAGGTTCAAGGTGTCCCAATCTTCGCGCAACAAGGTGGGTACTTACGCAATAAGTTAATGTATGTTATCGTTATGACAGGTGTAATAAAGTAGATGAATTGTATTAACTGTTTAAACCCATCGCATGAGTATTTCCCGTTCTTTCATTGTTAACTGTGGCGACTAAGTGTCGCGGTGATTATTACTCGCCGGTTTCGGCTATTATGCTCTTAGATGCTTACACGCACACCGGCAGTTTGGCCACCGATTGGGTGTACTTTTTCGAAATTGTGGTACGTTGACCCGTGTACCCCCCGAAGGTAAAGGTGTCGAGTGGGGACCCCTCACGGTTGCTATAGGTGCAGCACTAGCACCGTGGAGGGGTTAAAAGCAATACGCGAGCAAAGTGATCGTTCACGAGGGGGTCTTTAGACCTTCCGACAGGTATTATGTAATTAAATCAAGGGATGCGGTGACTCATGAGGGGGAAAGCGAAAGGTTCCGGTGTATTCGGTTTGTCTTAACAATATTTTTTATTGCTTTGTTCATCTACTTTATTTGTCACTGACTTTTCCACACTGTGACAGGTCCGACTAGGTGTAGTAGCCGGGACGATGGTGAGGCAGCGTGTAGAGGACATTAGCCATATGAGGCTTTATTTCATCGTTCTTGCTTTGGGTTATCTCATCTCTTTTCCTATTTAACTGTTAATTAGTTTCAATTGCTTGGATGTGGAACATTATGGATGTTGGATTGATAGTTATTTTAGTAATGTAAACTTGATATACTTTTATGGACTTATATGCGGCATGTTTTGTACCAAACAAAAGGGTTTCAAAAATGCTTTCCAAAACCAAGTGTCGAGTGGGCACTACTTTGTAAACCTCTGGATTTATCCTTTCAAAAGATGCAGCCGCCCAAGTGAGACTCGCGAAATTACTTTGGGAAACTAGGTGTCATTTAGGCATCGTTTGTAAATCCGTAGTCTCATCTTTGATGTCGTAAATGAAAACCTTAGTTTATGGATAAAAGTATTACTCTCTATCAATGTTTCATTGTGACTATGTGGTTAAAGAATAATACTGTTAATGCAACGCCGTGCATATACAAAGGAGACTCTGTCCGTTTAAAGAGTGAATTTGTATGTGTGGCGGGTCTGACACGCACCGGTAGGAGAGGTTGTCTTTCAAAAGAAAAAATATGTACGTTTTCCGCTAATTCTTAACCCTCCGGGGCGTGACAACCATTACTATGCCTCTAAATGCAGTGCCAAAAAGTAACTGTATGCATGCAACTATAAGGCTAACTACCTGAATAAACCCAATCAATGGACCAGTAATCACTGGCACTGCCTGCTCAACTGTCTCAAGTATCTGCTAACCAATCGGTACTCACTGACCGATGCTCACTGTCTGGCACTCACTTGCCAACAGGTCTGGCACTCACTGGCCAATATGTCAACTGCCTACTCCGGAGTGGCACTCGAGGGGAGCGACCCACACGAGTAAAGTATCACTGTCACAGGTATCACAATATAGCAGGACTGGATCACGACTATAATCAAAGTGGAAAACTCCATCCACTAATGAAACCCCGATCCCCAAACTGGTGTAATAATAGTAAACATCCGGTCAACCGCACAATGTCCGCGGTCGCCGCAATACCCCATAAGTCCAAAATCGAGTCTAACCTGTCCCAGACTCAAAGGCCTCAACTACACTATCCCAAATCCCTGCTCAAACCCGAGCAACATGCATCTGAATGAAAAGGAGAATAACGAAACATGGTTTCTCCTAAGTCAAGTCCCAATATGATAGTGTAGCAATAAATAGTGGCCTAACTAGATGTCCTCTTTTTAAAACTAAAAGAAAGTATTTAATATTCATTTTAAAAAGGATAATTCTTCATGTCCCAACATGATAAGTCATTTTGCATGCGAGGTTATGCTATAACATTTGTTCCACCAACAATGTCCTAATTTAACATAAATAAGCTGTCACGTAATCTGTAGGGTCAACACACGCGATTCTCAAATAGGATATCAATTATCACATTTAATTTAGGGGATCTCTAATATTCCTAGTGAGCAAGTCAAAAGTGAGGTAAGCAACAACCACCCACCTCGAAATACGCAATCCATACCCAAAAAGGGTCCTCGCTGTCCACAGTCCTCTAACTCCGCAACCCGCCGAAAACAGTGCACTACTGCACAAAACATCGCACCCGGTGTAAACATACAACCCAAAAATACAGCATTTGCTGTTTTTCCCAACAGCACAAAAAAGGAGGGAATTTCACCTCTGTACAGTGCTCCGAAAAATCCAGAAAAATTACGGTTGCATTTGTCGCGACAAGTAGATCGAAAACGAGTCCTTATACACCTTGATCCGATGCTCGTAGGCCAAGATATAAATCAAACAAGCTGGTGCTGTCAAGAAAAACACCACAGAAAAAGAGGGTCAAAGGTGCCTCAGGAACCGTGCCAAAAGTGCGAAACGGAGCAAAGTGGTCAACACAAAAAACGAAGCCTTACCTCTTAGGAACGCGCTGCCACAGATATTGCTCAAAAATTCCTCCTGGTTTGCGTACAGAAAATTTCTGACTGAACTGCGATGAAAACGGGCTGAAAAAAGGAAATGTCGAGGCACACAGTAAAACCAAGATCGCCGCTGCTGAGCCGCCAAAAATCCTGGGGATCCATCACAAGATCAAAAATATCAAGAGGAACAAGTTTCCTAAAGGGCTCTCCCTCTCAATCTCTCTCTAAGTCTCGGAAAAGCAAAAAAATGAGAGAGGAGGGGTATTTATAGGCCAGCCCAGCCCACAAAAGCCCGAAAGATTTTGGGCGCCCGAATCTTTCGGGCCCCGAAATTGCGCCCCCGGCTCGGCCTAGAACCAGCGCTCGAATCGCCCTGGGCGCGACACGTGTCCCGAACACGCGACAGCGGCGCCCAATGGCTCGGGCGCTGCCACGTGGCGCCTGCGGGGCGGCGGGGTGGGTGGCGCCCGCCAATGGCGGGCCGCCACGTGGCGCCGTGCCCGCCACGGCAGTCGCCGCCCTGCGAACCGCCGCCTGCCACCTGCCACGCGTGCGGTACGGCCCGCTGACCCGTGGTCCCGTGTGCGCCGAGCGCGCGTGAGCCGGCGAATCCGGGGCCGCCATGTGGCGCGCCCCGGTCCATGCACCGGCTGCTCACTCCCGTGGACCGCGCAGTGTGAACCCACCAATGGGCTGCCGCCACGTGTCCTCGCCGGTCCACCGTGCACCGACGCCAAGTCCCGTGGACCAGACAGTGTGCGCCGGCCAATCCCAGGCCGCCACGTGTCACCCGCCGGTCCATAGCCCCCCCCTCCCTGCACCATTTTGCACAGAAAACTTCCGGGTGTCCCTTTTTGGGCGTCCGGACTCAAAAAAATACAAGTAAATAGCCGTTTTCAAGCGTTTTTCCGCGTTGAATCCAGATACGGCCTCCAATCAGCCTGAAACCATTTTTAAAATTTGGCAAAAGAAGCCGAAGGTCAGGCCTGACTCCAAACCCTCTCTGAGTCCATCCAACACATCCCTTTGACGTGTTATGGCCCCAACACACCACTAACAGGTGTTCCACACCCCGAAACATAGGGGAAAGCTACACGGGGATCTGGGTTACTACAATCCTGGAGCAATCCACTCTCAGACACAGATATTCTATGCACCTTGTCCCTCTACACATGGAGCGCGCAATTCAGCAACTACGTAAACTCTTTGACACAAGGAGACTCTCAAGTAATCTCTCCATCACCACGGAACGCGATCCTGCCTCCAAAGGCTCCATACTCAATCCCACAAATTTGGGTGATTCATCCGCCACAGCTGGCTCACTCGATCGATGGTCCCATAGCTCATCTGCTGTCAACTATCCACCCTGCCTCGGTGCCCCATCACTAAACGTCGGCACGGGGGCTGCTCGCTGCGCCGATAACTGTGTCACCTCTACCAGTTGCCCACTCCGCTGCTGACCTGCCTCTAACACTCCTACCATCTGGATCCGGAGCTCTCTGACCTCAATCTGGGTATCCGGCCCAAATCTAACCACACGGGTCAAAACCCAACGTCGGGGAGACACCGCTCACCACGACAAAAACCGCAAATCAGCACACCACAACACTCGACCCAATCTAGCGAAAGTCAAAGACATCCCCCTATTTCTGTAACTTTATGTTGTCTGCAGCCAACATAACTGTCCCACAGAAATAGGATATGTCGATCCCCATTCACTCACAGGAAGAGTCAAATAATTAAATCACCGACTTTCGTAAAATATCGCGTCTCTCACGCCCTATCATCCTAGGGTCCGCCAAAAGCCTAGGGTTCCCTAAGTCCCAACTGACATATCCCTAAGCTCTGATACCACCTAATCTGTCACGCCCCGAGTGTAAACCAGAACCCGGGCCCGTCTACAGATCCGTCGTGCACACGGAATTTTCCGCGTACACGAAGCGCCAGTAACCTGCTCAGATAATGGAGATAATAATAAAGAGCATAAAACAGAGCTGAACTAAAAACTAATACATCTCAGACTGAAACTGGAAATAAAATATAGTACATCTGTAAAAATAATACATCTGTCTCTCCCATCTCACCAAAAAATACAAACAGCTGGCTAAAGCCAGACCCAAAAGTAAGGTACAACCGTCTGAGGAAGAAGGGTATATCAACAGTCCAGCTAACTCTCTCATCCTGCCATCTGATCTATCTACTCAACCGTCCTCTCTCCTCGATCAGCCGCTGAAAGCCCAGCAGCTCCCGCAGAAGACACTGCAAAACAAGGGGAAGAAAAGAGTAAAAGACAAATGGGGGTTAGAACTACAGATAAACCAGTAGCCTCCCCAAGTGGGTAAAGCCTCAAACTCCGACGCCCCCACTAGGTCTACCAGAGGCAAAATGGGGAAAGAAGAAGTGGTAAACTATAACAGAACTGATGAGGAAAAATGAAGCTACCACAACTATGCCTCTAAATGCAATCCCAAAATAGAAAATAGCCAAATGTATGCATCAGTGAATGTGCCTGACTGTATAAACCCAATCTAACGACCAGTAAAAACTGGCACTGCCTGCTCTGCTATCGAACTCATCTGCGGGAATACTGACCGACTACTGACCGGTACGGTCGCATCCCAAAATAGGTAACAGACCGACTAGTGCCCGGTACGGTCGCACCCAAAATAAGTAACAGATCGACTACTGTCCGGTACGGTCGCACACTCCGGAGTGGCACTCGAGACGTGGGCGACCCACACAAGTAAAATAACCATGTCTCACAAATACAGTAACATGTCTCAATATCTCACTGTAGCAAGACTGGATCACGACAATGACCAAAGTGGGAAAATCCCTCCACTAAAGATAACCCGATCCCCCAATCAAATGTAATAATACTCAATAAGTCGAAAACTCCATCCACGAGAGGAATTCTATCCCCAATCTGATGCACAAGTAAACATCCGGTCAACCGCCCAATGTCCGCGGTCGCCGCAATAGCCCACAACCCACAATCTGGTATGACAAATCCACTCAATAAACCCAGCTACACTATCCTACAACCCTGCTCAACCCGAGCAATACCACAAGTATCTCAATAAAAGGAGAAGAGGTGCCAACATGGTTTCCCCTAAGTCAAATTCCAATGATAGTGTAGCAGAAAAAAGTAGCCTAACTAGATGTCCATAGAAGTATGCATGTGTCCTCATGATGATAAAAGAAAGACAATTACTATTGTTCATTAATTAATTAGAGCATGCTATTCCAGAATAATAAGATCGCATAGGAACACTAAGTACTAACATAGTACATGTCTAATCTATACAAGCATGCAAAAGTCCCAGGAAGATAGAAAGAAATGCATATATCATTCCTGACTTATGTTCTAGTATGATAACAATTCCTGGCATTCAATATAGCATGATATCCTAAGTCCTATAACCGTTCTCACATGAACAACAAACATTGAACATATAAACCGCTACTCGCCCACAAATAACTATCCACCTATGCATGTCCAAAAATATCCCCAAGTGGTACCCACCATCCAGGTAAATTACATGGCCTCAATATAATCAAATCCACATGCAAGGTTATGTGTTAACATAGCAATCCACATGTCCAAACCCACATGCATAATCCCAACCACGAGTATTGATCAATCAATAAGTCCAATAATAGGATCTCTCTAATATTCCTAGTGAGTATGTCAGAAGTAGAGGGATATAGCAACCACCCACCTCGATCGCGAAGCACGGATCCACATGCACCCATACTCCAGGTAAACACGGCACGCCGCAAACACTGCAAAGGTAACCCAAACGGCGTACAATTAATCCAAGAAATGCACAATAAGCCGATGTCCATACAACCAGCCCCGAAAATGGATAATTTTCACCTGCGAAATAAACTCAGAAAATTCCAGAAAAACAACCATTGCGATCCTCACGACGAGCCGATCGAAACGAGTACTTGCATGTCCAAATCCGACACCTGTAGGTCAAGAAACAATTAGAACATCGCCGTAAGCCAAAACCTTCACGAACACAAGCCTGCAGAAACTCAGTCCCAAAGAAGCTTAATTATCACCTTTGAAGAGTCCTCCAAAAATTCCGATAAAAATACGGGTACATTCCTCACAAAGCGTAGATGTCGATCGAGTCCTCACATGTCAAAATCCAATACCCGAGTGCAGATATAAAAATCCGACAAGCCTCCGCTGTCCAGAAAACCCACCAGCAGAAAAGGGGTTCAAAGATGCCTCGAAAATCATGCCAAGAACTCAAAATAAAGTCAGATGATCAATACGGAAATCGAAGGCCTACCTCTCGTGAAATCAACTCCGTAAAAATTGTCCAAAAATTCTGTCAGAGTAGCTCTGTGGACCTCATGGAGCGAAACGCGACGGAAATGGGCCACCGAAGAAGAAACGTCGTACTGTGCCGAATAGCCGAAGCCGTCGATGTTGCACCCTCCAAAAATTCCGAAACTCCCTCGAGGGATGCAGCACAAGATGAGGAACAAAGTTGCTTGAGGGCTCAGTCGCAGAGGAGCTCGGGAAAAGCCCGAAAAATCCAAGGTGAAAGGCTATTTATAGCCCAAGCCCACAAAGAAGGGGGTTCGGATTCGGGCGCCGGATTCGGGCGCCCGAATCCGGCCCAAGCCCAACACTGTGCGCGCCCAAATCCCGCTCGGCGCACCACGTCACCCGCTCCATGCCCGGCACACGCGCGCCCGCCAATCGCGGCGTGCCGCATGGCGACGCGGTCAACGGCGGGAACCGTGGGCCGCGGTTCACGCCGGATCCGCCGGGTCACTGCGCCCGCCAATGAGCGGGCGACACGTGGCCCGGGCAGTCCATCGTGCGCCGCGCCCGTGCACCTGTCGCGCGTGCGTTGACTGGCCAATCCCTGCGCTCTACGTGTCACCGCCTCCACTCGCTGCGCCCGGTGTACTCGCTCGACGCACCCGCCGAACCCGTAGCCGCCACGTGTCCCCAGCGCGCCCAATAGGGAGCCGCCACGTGGCACACCAAACTCTGAACACCGCGCACGCGCCTGCCGGCGCCCGCGCCGCCGCGCTCCGCCGCCTGCCCGCCGTCGCCGGCGCTACCCCGGCCGCCGGAATAGTAACTTTAGCCTCGAAATCCGTGTTTGCGCATCCGGGCTCCGAAAAATACAAGTAAATAGCCCATTTTCATCGTTTTCGCGCGCTGAGTACAAATTCGAAGTCCGTTTTGCCAAATTCCGCTTCTAAAATTTGTCAAAGGCATCCGGAAAGATATTCTTAATCCAAATTTCGCGCTGGGTCCAATTCTGAGGTCCGAATTGCGCACAAGCACCTCCAACACACCGAAAAACCCTCCAGAAGTCGTCGATCACACTGCAAAAGCTCTGCGGAGATCCGAGTCATCACATAAGTGACTTTTCAAATTGTGACTTTTCATTTTGATTATAACTCCCAATTAGTTACAAATTTCCTTTTGATTTATTTGATCAAATTCATTGAATGTAAGAATTAATTGCAACGGACATATTAACAAAGAGACATACTATAAAGTTGTGTCTTTTCATGCCTAACCTTTTCACTAAATGTCATATCCTTTTACTAAGGATCACATTCATTCACATTCATTTACTAAAAGTCACACTCTTTGACTAGAATCACATCCCTTTATCAAGAGTTACACCCTTTGATTAGAAACACATCTCTTTCCTAATAGATGCATCCATTCACTAAGTTGTATCCATTCACCAAAAAGCCAAAAGACAAATCAACGATATTATTTTAAAATTTTCCTTACAATTCCCCACTAGTTTTTAAAATACATCAAAATACAAAATCAAATAAAGCAAAATATATTCACAAAGAATCAAAATAAAAATCTTGACAACTTTACAAAATTTTATGCATAGGTGCAGATGTATTAAAACTTGAACCTACACTTAGTGAAGACACATCAAAGTTAGCCATAATTAAATGGTAGACAAGTTTTTGAACCAACAATTATTTTTTAATAACCGGACATATCTCACACATAGAAATTCTAATCAATAGAGCGCTTCTATTTTATTGCCGACACTTTTATGGCCTTGTGTCTGTATCATGTTTTCATGAATGCTGTCAGAGTCAAGCCCTTAACTCCTATAAGCAGCCGCACTTCACATTCATATAGGTAGACTCTATCGAAAGTGTCCCGTATTTAACACTTCAGTAAAATACTACTATAGATCTATTAAGTGTTTCATTTGCTCAACCTTCCTTTTCAATACGGATACCAAGCACTTTACAAGGGATGGAAATTTTATATTATAATGCTTGCAATCACTCCATATGATATACTTTGGCTCATTGAACTTAAGACTCGATGATGTTTCAAGTGTTAAGTTGAGTTTCTATCATTGTTGATTTTGTAATGTGGGCTTGAGACCCATCCCTATTGATTTCTTAAATATCAATGCTCTTGGAAGTCCCTTAATCAACGGGTCGGCCAAATTTTGGCTTGACTTTACAAAATCGATAGTAATTATGCCATTTGATATTAATTGTTTTACATAGCTATGTCTTAATCCAATATGTCTTGACTTCCCATTGTATACTTGATTATATGCTCTTGAGAGTGTCGATTTACTATCACAATGTAGTGATACCAGCGGCATTGGTTTTGGCCAAAGTGAAATTTCATATAATAAATTTTTTAGCCATTCCGACTCCTTACTAGCAGATGCTAGTGCTATAAATTCTGCTGCCATGGTAGAGTCCGTTATACATATCTGTTTCTTGGAACCCCAAGAAATCGCGCCTCCACCTAATAAAAATATCCACCCACTTGTGGATGCATGATCCTCTCGATCTGTTATCCAACTGGCATCTGTATAACCTTCTAATACTGTTGGATATCTACTATAGAAAATTCCATAATCCATTGTCTTTTTCAAGTATTTCAAAATTCTAACAATCGCTAATTTGGCAACAGCTGCATAAGTATCAAATAGTCAATACTTTTTTTTTGTGTAAACCCTTTGGCAACAAGTCTTGCCTTAAATTTATCTATGTTGCCATTCACTTTCATTTTCTTTTTGAAAATCCATTTGCACCCAATGGGTTTACATCAAGGAGGAAGATCAACTATTTTTCATGTTTGATTGGCCAAGATTGAGTCCACTTCATGATTTATCGCTTCTTTCCAAAAAGCGACATCAAGAGATTTCATTGCCTCCTCAAATGTTGTGGGATCTGAGTCAATGTTTAAACAAATTTAAAAACTTTCTTTAATCATTTCTCTGCTACCCTCAACCAGAAAAGTATAAAAATTTGGTCCAAATGTTTTAGCATATCTAACTCTTTTACTTCTTCTAAGTTCTAGGGTTTCAATTTCAGGATTATTTTTCTAATTAGAGGATTCTTTGCTCACAATAAGCTCTTTGGGTCTAAGAATTGAAACAAATCTATTTTCCATCAAATATGGCATCTTTAGATTCAAAAACCGTGTTGATTTCAATGAAGTCATTAGGTTCAATCACATAAAATCTGTATGCTTTACTATATTGTGCATACCCAATAAATATGCATTCAATTCCTCTTTCGCCCGGCTTCTTTCTTTTAGGTTCTAGAACCCTCACAATCGCTCTACAACCCCAAACTTTTAAATAAATTAAATTAGGCTTTCTTGCCTTGAATAATTCATAAGGAAGTTTATTACTCATTTTTGTTGGGATTCTATTTAGTAAATGACAAGTTGTTGATAAAGCTTCACCCCAAAATCCATAACTTAATCCAGAGTTATAAAGCATAGCATTGATCATTTTTATTAATGTTCTATTTTTCCTTTCCGCAACTCCATTTTGTTGTGGAGTAAGGTGCAGAGGTCTCATGTACAATACCAATGGACTCAAAGAAAATTGGATGATAGTATTCTCCTCCTCTGTCTGATCTTAGGCATTTAACCATTTTCTCGCATTTCACCTCAACTTCAGATTTGAAGATTCTAAATTTATCTAGCACTTCATTTTTCAAATGTAAAAGATAAACATAACAATATCTTAAAAAATCATCAAAGAATGCAACAAATATTTCTTTCCACCGATTGTAGGAGAACTATGTAAGTCACAAGCATCACTATGCACCAAATCTAGTAGAGTAGAACATCTATCAATCTTAAAAAATGATTTTCTAATAATTTTAGTAAGCATGTAAGTTTTACATTTTTTCAATTTACTATCAAAATTAAGGACTAATTCTAACTTAGTCATATCATGTAATCTTCTATAATTAACATGTTCTAAGCAATTATGCCATAAAGAAGAATCAACTATATAGGCAGAAACATTCATTTTATTAATAATATTGAGTTTGAACATACCCTCATGCAAATATCATTTTCCCACAAAAATTTCACCCTTCGACAAAATAAATTTGTCGGCCTCAAATACAAGTTTGAACTCAAATTTATTAAGAAGACTTCCTAAAACAAGGTTCTTCCTAACTTCGGGTACATGATACACATCGGTGAGAGTAAGAGTTTTTCTTGATGTGAACTCGAGTTCTACCTTGCCTTTTCCTTTGATTTGTGCTGTTGAAGAATTGCCCATGTAGAGAACATTTTCATTCTCCAATGCATCATAAGTTTTGAATAAACTTCTATCCTTGCACATGCCTTGTGGAACCCGAATCAATCCACCAAGCTCCGTCGTCTTCGAGAACGTTAGCCTCCGATATCATAGCCACAAAATTCTTTTTGGAATCCGGTGCATTTTCTCTTTTGAGAAACCGACATTCCTTTTTTCAATGACCCGGTTTACCACAATGAAAGCATGCACCCTTCTTTTTCTTATATATCGTGTTGTGGTTAATCGGATGCTTGACTCTCTTTCGATTTTCTTTTGTGGGTTGACAGGTCTTGTTATACTCGTCCTCCATCATATGAACTTTGGCATATTGAGCATCTTGCTCCTTTCTGGCATCTTGCATACGATATTCTTCTTCTATGCGAAGATGGTTGGCCAAATCTTTAAGAGTAATTTCTTTTTTTCTATGCTTAAGACTTTTCTTAAAGTCTTTCCATGATGGAGAAAGTTTATCGATAATTGAAGCCACAACAATACATTCATCCATATTCATATTATGTTGAGTAAATTGATTGAGAATATGTTGAATTTCATGCAACTGATCAAGAACAGATCTACTATCAACCATTTTTTAGTTATTAAGTCTGCTAACAAGAAACTTCTTACTTGTGGCATCCTCGGATTTGTATTTTTCTTCAAGATCTTCTCATAATTCTTTAGCTGTTTTCATATTTGGTAGACGTCGAAAAGTGCATCTGACATACCATTTAGTATGTTGCCTCGGCATATATTGTCGCCTTCCTTCCATTTATTTGTGTCTTGTGCGAGTTTGTCCAATAGGCTCATCATCATTTTCTTCTGGTCTTGGAGTAGTGAGGACGTAAGCAACTTTGAGAGTCGACAAAAGAAAAAATAATTTCTTCTGCCAACGCCAAAAGTCCATGCCGTCGAATCTTTCTACTCTCATAAAGTTTGTTGCCATCTTCCGTAGAATAGCAGTTGACATTTTCGGAGATCAGCCTTAACATTGTTGAAATAAATGTGTAGAAAGTGTATATGAAGTAGAAAGATGAAAAGGGCTTCAAGGCGTGTAGCAAAGCCACTCTCCTTAAGGCTTAATCTGTCCCCAACGTTTGATCAATCTGGTGTGCACTAGGTCAACGAATAGCCTCCCAGGATTGAAGCATAAACCCCAATTACGTTTGCACACACAAAATTGGGCCTTTGAGCACTCACTCGATTAAGTTGTCAAAGAGAAACAGAATAAGAAACAACAAATAAATTATTATGAATGAAGACTTGAACTCTTTTCAACTATTGTCCTTCAGTAGTCAACATTAAGAATTTATATAGACTACGAACGAATACTTAAGTGACTTTTCAAATTGTGACTTTTCATTTTGATTATAACTACCAATTAGTTACAAATTTTTCTTTGATTTATTTGATCAAATTCATTGAATGTAAGAATTAATTCCAGCGGATATATTCACAAAGAGACATACTATAAAGTTGTGTCTTTTCATACCTGAACTTTTCACTAAAGATCATATCCTTTCACTAAGGATCACATCATTCACATTTATTTACTAAAAGTCACACTCTTTAATTAGATTCACATCTCTTTACCAAGAGTTACACCATTTGATTATAAACATATCTTTTTCCTAAGAGATGCATCCATTCACTAAGAGTTGTATCCATTTACCAAAAAGACAAAAAAAAAAAAAAAAATCAACGATATTATTTTAAAAATTTTCTTATATTTTCTAAGATTTTGCATCCAAATTCAAAAATCATCCTAAATGCTAGAGGACATGATTAAAATTAATGTAACTTTTTGTGGAGAAGTGTAAATAAGACATGAACATACTAATTTATGGGCATATATAACATTAAAAAAAAAAAAAAAAAAAAAAAAAAAAAAAAAAAAAAAAAAACCTAATTATAATATGAGATTATTTGGGATAAATTACAAAATTCTGCTTGTACTTTACCTCTTTTGTCTTAATTGCTCTCTTTAATAAAATTTTGTTCCAATTAAATCCCGCACTTTATCACTACATCAAATCGATCGGAAACTTTTTAATAATTGATGAAATTTAGTGTAAAAATTTGTGAAAATGAGTTGGCAAATAATCATTGTTATAATCAGCAAAATATAATCACATATGTTGAATAACTTATCCCATGAGTAACCAATTTTGATAGTTTTATTAGAAAAATATCTTTTTTATTTAAGTTCAGAAATATTATATAATCGTAATTTGGATAGTTATTCAATTATAGAACTAATATAATTTACCAAATTATTTCACTAGAGTTTTGCATTCGAATCCAATGATCATTCCAAATTTTTAAATTTATTTGAAATTATGGTAAAATACAATGTTTAAAGTGAAGTAAAATTTTATATAGAAAAATAATCGGGAAATTAATGGAGCTAAGGGCAAGGAAATATTTTGTAGTTTAGTCAATGATTAGACAAAAAAAACCCAATATCAATGAATCTGGGCCAAAGTAAACATGAGAAAGTTGGCCTCCATGGCCTCTGAACTAAGTTTTTTCGGACAGTATTTGTGTATATGAATATTTTATTACTGTATTTTTTTACCAGGTCTCTGAACAAACAGAACTTATGTGCTTGGATGGATGAATATTTTTTTACTGTATCTTTTTTAAAATTTATAAAGTGGCATGTGATATTGATTGATATAGAGTGTAATAGTATAAATTATATTAATAAATTGCATTATCCATGTCCAAACTTTTTGAGAAGAATCGCTTTTATTGCTGAGCAAACTTTTATAAATAATTAAATTGGCTCATCTTCTATCATGCCACATTAAGTTCACCAACAAAAAGGTGACTTAGATAATTGATCACCATTTTTATAAAAAATAATAATAATTATTGGGTCCAAAAGATTAATGTCCTTCTTACATGAATAAAATATCTACTATTAAAGAAAGCTTTACCCCTGAAAATTAAAGTGCCCACCTTCTCAACTTGTGTCCCAATTCTTCCTTTTTCTTTTGTTGGTATAGTAGTAAGTTTTAATTCGCAGCTCTGGATCGCACACGAGAATAAAAAATATATATATATCTGGCACTTGAGTCATCATTCTATCAGTAAACTCTATTCGAAAGAATTAGATATGTTTAGATGTTCGAAAAGTATTAAGCTCTAATTAAACAGAACTTTCAGAAATTTCAAAATCTAGCAGTGTAATTGAACCGGCATAAAAAGATGATAATTGTAATTCTTCCGGGGTTGCCAATTGCCATAGAGATCCCTATGTGATTGATGCCGAAATCCGTGCGCAGTATGTTGGACTATTTATGTACGATGCGAACAAAAACTTTTACATAGTCCTGATCAGCATATGCTGCTGCAGGTTCAGATCTCTGCTGTGGCTGCTGCTCTGTTCCTTCATCATGCCCACATTTTTCATGTTCCCCTTTGTACCTAATTAATTAATAAGATGCCAACATGGAGTGTATTTCAGGAAACCCCTCAATTCCAGCTCCCTTCTTGTCTCAACAGGACAAGCTGAAGCACTGCAAGGTTCATTGGTTGGAGGGATAAGAACAGATTGATAAAAGAAAGGGACTTTTTCTAGCTGATTGGAACTGTTTTCTCTAATTTAATGCTTGCTTAGTTTGCCTTTTGGAGTAGGTTTTTTGGGTTAATTGCACCATTGCTTCCTAAGCTTAATCAGTTTTTTAACTTTGGCTTTTTAACCCTTTTTTTTTTTCTTTTTTTTTCTTTGCTGTTTGGTTCGTGATCTTTATCTTTTGTTTTAGTTTATTTGTAACTATCCAACTATTATCCAAATTTCCCTTCATTTTGACGGAATAGAGTCACGTCAACAACAATATAACCTGTTTAATCATATTAATCATAATTATAATTTAATAACCACTATTTCATCTCGGCGACTTTGTTTAAGTTTCCAAAAAAAAAAAAAAAAATTATATATGGTGGTATGCGCAAGATTTAAATGATCACAAACATAAAAGATGACATTAATTATGAGATTAGACTTGATGCAATGAATGTGCATATAATAGAACAAATTAGAGACCGAAATAAAAGTAATAAATAGGGAGATTAGAGATTAATTATAAAGGATAAGAATCTCATACAGGTTAGAAACCAACGGTGGAATTAACCTTTTTGAAACAAAAAAGCAAAAAAATTCCAAACCAATATAGAAAAAGCCTTTATTGTAACAAATGCCCTATGTAATGTAAGTAATAAATACACCATATAAGATTATTCCAAACTAATTTTATTATGCCACATAGAATGACAAAAAGTCTAATGAGAATAAAATAATGATTTTGTAGTAACGTAATATTCCAAAAAAAATTATCATTATACTTACATACAAACAAGAATTTTTTTCAGAGATAAAGAGAATGGTAATCTTTAAAAAATAAATTTAAAATCTCGAATATTTAATCGCAAGAAAGAGAATGGTAATCTATCCCCTTAATCTTTTTTAAAAAATAAATTTATTAAAATTTTAAAATAACTAAATTATAAAGTTAATATCTCAAATATTTAATCATTAAATTTTTTATTAGCTTGTGCTGTGAACTATCTCTAAAATCTTACCCTCACCACCTCCACTTTCAGGAAGGGATTAAAGAGAAACCTCCAGGTAAAATCTATAGCTGGTCCAATTACCCATCAAAATCAGCAGCGCGCGCACACACACACACACTATTATTATATATATAAAATCTTCAAAACTTACTCTAACTCCCTCATTCCACTCTCTCTCTCTCTCTCTCTCTCTCTCTCTCTGGTTCCAGCTCCAATAGTACACAAACTTCATTTCTCTCCCCCCCACTCTCCTCCAATGAAAATGAAAATGAAAATGAATATGAATATGAATATGAACATAATCCCCCTCCTCCTCCTCCTCCTCCTCCCCTACTACACCCTCTCCTCCTCCTCCTCCTCCTCCTCTCACCTTCTCCGGCCCACTCTCTCAGCACCCACCCCCCAGCAGTACCTGGACCCCACCCAGCCCCCGCTCCCACTCCCCTCCGGGACCCCATCCTGCTCCCTCCTCATCCTCTCCCACGCCTTCGCCTCCACCTACGGCCAACCCCCCATCTCTGTCCCTTACTCTCCCCCATGCCCTTCTTCTGCCTGGGCCTCCGCCGTCCTCTCCTTCTCCGCCGCCTCCCAAGGCGACCAATACGACCGCATCGCCGCCGTCTGGCTCGGCGGCGCCGAACTCCTCCGCACCTCCACCCCCGAGCCCACCCCCTCCGGCGTCTTCTGGACCGTCCGCAAGGACGTGACCAAGTACGCCGCACTCCTCCGCCGCGACGACTTACTCCTCTCCGTCATGCTCGAGAACATCGTCGACGCCGCCCTAACCGGCGTCTACCACGTCAACGTTTCCCTCTCCTTCTATCCCTCCAACCCCCGCCGCCCCCAACTCGAATCTCCCGACGCGAAATCGATGCTCGAACAGCCGGCCGACGCGGTCGTGCCGATCTCGGACGAGAATTCCGACCGCGGGTTCTGGTTCCGGATCGAGAACGGAACGAATAATAATGATGCATGTAAAACGCTTGCGGGCATTCCGCCGAACACCTACCGCGCGGTGCTGGAGGTCTTCGCGTCGGCTCACGGCGACGACGAGTTCTGGTACTCGAACCCGCCGGACTCCTACATTGAGAAGAACAATCTCACCACCCGGAGAGGCAACGCCGCATTCCGGGAGATCGTCGTATCGGTGGACGAGCAGTTCGCGGGCTCCGTCGTTCCGTTTCCGGTCATCTTCACCGGAGGGATCAACCCCCTCTTCTGGGCCCCCGTCGTCGGCCTCGGCGCTTTCGATCTCCCCTCCTATGCTCTCGACCTCACTCCCTTCCTTGGCTTGCTCTTGGACCAAAATAAGTCCCACGAGATCGGCCTCGCCGTCACCGACGGCATCGAATTCTGGCTCGTCGACGCCAATCTCCACCTATGGCTGGATCGGAATTCCGATTCGGTCGCAGCTGGACTGACCACCTACCTGGCCCCCAACATCTCCATCTCGCGCCGTTACTCTTCGCAGCACTCCTTGAACGGCACGTTCAAGATCGAGGCCGGGAGGAAGTCGCGGTTCGCCGGATGGGTGAACTCGTCTGCCGGCAACCTCACCACCCAAGTCAGCCAGAAGCTCAAATTCAAGAGCTCCGTCGTGTTCGCAAACGACGGCCGGCTGAAAACAGTTAGTATGAAGGCAAAGCAGAAGACTGACGTCTCCCTGCGAGCCGAGAATGCCAAGGCCGCGCTCTTCCGATCTTCGATCAAGACCAAGTACCCGCTTTCGATGGTAACTGCGACTGTCTCGGTCGATGGAGAGAATGCCACTTACACTGCGACCACCAACCTCTCGCATACTTTGTATGAGGAAACCTCCAAGGCGTTTGATAAAACAGTCCAGTCGAACGCGCTAACCGATCGGCAGGACGCCAGCGGGTGGATGGTTGTCAGGGATCATGATGTGATCTCGGGGTCCGCCGGCACGCGGCAGACGTACCAGTACCGCGACGGGACCGGGGTTCGCCGGAGGACGGTGACCGTTAAAGATGGTGTGATTTTGAGTGACAACACCACCAAGAGCTACGGCTTTGCGACGTCGTGAGACATGGCAAATGCTTTGCGCGCTCGTGATATTCTGTAGCACAACCCTTGTGCAAGAGAGAGTAGCATTACTTGTCAGGCATATTTGCTTTGGCCGCTTTAGTTTGTAAATTGCTTTGTAATTTGCTGGCAGTTTGCTGTCTACATTTGTGGTATTAAAACAGAGTTGTTTTTAAGCATCTGCTGCTGTATCTTTGTTCTCATGTGGTTTTCGTAATGCTCAGAACATTACCACACTGGAAGATGTTAGAAGCAGAGTTATCTGACAATAAGAAAATTAGTGTTCTCAACTAGGGTTTTCCGTGTCTTGCGCAGCGTGATCAAAGAGGCTTAAGTTACTAAAACTGATGGACTAGTGCGACTTCACAGCTACTATTAGATTTCCTTTGGAAAAAGCAGCAAATACCGAGTACTAAAATTTCCATTGCTGATTTGTTTGATCAACCAACAGCCCCAAAGCAGTTTCTGTCATTTCAGCCGTCATCAGTGTCTGATTCTCCAGAGCTTAGAATAAAAGCTTCTGCCTCTGAAACCCACCAAACAGAAAAAGGAGAAACAAACTAGTTCTGATTTCGGTTTAGTACAAAAGCATAACCAGAGTAGAGATAGTTGCCATTTATTTATAGTTAAGCATATATTAAGAATACATCCGATGGCAAAAATACATCAATATTGTTCACTTGTCATCATCCGAATACATGAATGGGTTTGAGATACCCATATGAAATCATGTGTAAGAGCGAAGAATCAGGAATAGCAAACACTCGTAATAAAGTAGTCAAAATTTTCAAAGGCATCTAAATGCATAGGACCAGGCCCTAAAAGCCAAAAAAAAAAAAAAAAAAAAAAAAAAAAAAAAAAAAAAGGGGGAGACAAAAATCCGCTCCAAGGATATCATCTTAAATCTTAATGATCTCTACGAGTGTAAAGGGATGGAAGAACCCAAAATCCCTACATAAATTTGCTCCTTTCCAATAGTACTCCGCTGAAAACAGCATGGTGCGATTAACTGTTCATTAACCATGTCGATCCAAGAACTTCTCGATCACCACAGAAAATGCAGCAAAACCTGCACATCCAGCACAAGCAGCCTTCGGGCCACCTAGAGAGAGAGAGAGAGAGAGAGAGAGAGAGAGAGAGACTTAGGAATGCATTAGATCACATCATACTTGCATTATGAGTATAAAGATTATTAAGATCTCGAAAAAAAATTTAAAAAGAAAAGCAATCGTAAAGAAGGTAGAATAATCTGCAAGCAACACTATGTTGAATACTTTACTAAGTAAAGCTCATCTGAGTTAGGCTCCGTTTGAGATTGCGGAAAAATTGCGTTATGTGCAGTGAAAAAGTACGATAGAAAAATACTATATTTGTTTCCGTACGTAATATCGCATTTCGCATATTGCAATGAATCGACTACGACATATTTTCTGTGGTCCCATCGATAACCGCAGAAGCATATCCCTATATGCTTTTGTCCCAACTCCATTTTATCTAATAGTATTAGATGGACCTCAATATCAAACGGGCCCTTACTAAATTGACAATGAAGATATGCTTGGAATAAATTCGACGATAAGTTTAATTCATAAAAGAAATGAACAACCTTAACCAAGCATAATCAGCAACATCATGCAATGTCACCATCACTAGTCTTTGTACTACGCATAATCTCTTGTTCTATGCATGCTCTAACTAATGCTAAAATAAATGTTCCCTTTTTCCATAAATTCCTTCTAGTTACTCCACTCTGTTCAAATTATTAATCCTATCACAATCTACTCTGTTTTTATAGACAATCTCAGTCAAACAAACAGTTATACTCCATCTTTTGGTTTTCTCAGCAGTCCCCTCACAGCAATACCTCCAATTAATCCAAGTTTATTGGCCTCTCCCTACAATCCCACCTACCTGAATTGATTAGACACGTTCTTCCACTCAAATTGGATATTCTTTCTAAATTTCGATCATGCAGCAAAGTAAAATGCACCTAAAGATGCATAGTATGTGTAAAAATGTCCAATGACTTGTACATCAGCAGAGTATCAGTTTAATGTAGTGTGTTAGTTGTCACCAAAATGGTCAATAATCGCAAGACCTATATATTTCAATTTTCTTTTCCCTTTTAAAGTATAGTCAACATCCACCAAGTCTCATGCATTACATGAATTTAATAATTCTTAGGCTTACTGCCATAGGCGTTTAGACTGTCTTAGCCAAATAGCAAGTTAAAAACCATTAAGCTATCAATCCTCAAAATTTGGAATAATGTTCTCACAAAGTGAACCATTACACTACCAAGTATAATGCCATGCCAATCTTTTCTCCAAGGGTAACTAAGATTGATTCAACAATAAATCATGGATATAATAATCACAAATGCGGTAAAATATACACTGCAATATGTCGAACCAGTATTTTGACACAGTTTAATAGTAGCAAGGATTAAAGTGCCGTGGCACAGGGGCGTGTCGTTGTCTGCCTGGCACGGTACGGCACAGACACGCTTCCGTGCCGATACGTGGCACGCTTGCGTGCCGATGGATACGCATGATGTCCCAGTGGCACGCTCTAGCACGATTTTTTTAAAATTTTTTGTTCCCAATGTATTCTTAGTATATTGTTTTGAAAAGCTTAGTCAAATACTTATGAATATTGGCTATATATAGTTTACTATACTCACCAATTAATACACTGGTAATTTTTTTATATATAAAATACAACTATACCTCATAAAGAATAAAAATAATAATACAATAACAAAATTCACAAGTACGATAATTATTTAAATTTACATATTTACATATTTATATATCAAATTTAAAAATTATTTTGATTTTATCATTTTTTTGAATTTTAAAAATTATAAAATATAAAATTATAAAAATTATATTTTCTCAAAACTTTTCAAGATCCATATATATTGATTCGACAAGAGATCATACAATGAGTAGAGCAACCAAAGGACCTCAATTACACCGATAATTTTTTTATTTTTTATTTTTTAAAAATATTTATTTAAAATTTGAAAAAAAAAATTCCAAAATTTTTAGAAAACTTGTGAGAATTGATTCATTTTTAAAATTCGTTTGATTTTATCTTTCTATTCTTCGAATTTTAAAAAAAAGCATGAAATATAAAATTAGAGGAACAATTTTTCTCAAATAGTTAATGAACATTTGCAAAATTTAATCTATATTGTTTTGACGAGGAACCGTATGATAATTAGATTAACTATAATAAGATCGTATGATAATTAAATTAAGTAAATCTATTTTCAACTTTTTATAAACTATAAATAAAAAAATGACTAATTTATATTTCTTTAAAAAATGAGCTTTATAATTATGAAATACCCAAAAATTATAAAAAAAAAATAAATTGCAACATTTTTTTTTTTGAGAGAGAAAGGTAGCAATACTACCCGCTTCGTTTTTACTAGGCTTCGAACTCGGAACCTCGGATATCAACCACCAAGCCCTTTGCCACTTGCACTAGAGACGGTTGATAATTATAACATTTTTTACTTACCTAATAAGTAGATTTGATTTGTATTTTTTTTGCTTCTTTCTTAAGCGATGAAAGAAGGAAAATAAAATTTAAGAAGATATGTAAGAACTGAGAAGAAAGAAAGAGCGAGAGAGTAGAGGAGAAGATTTGTTGCGGGAAGGGGAGAGAGGAGAGGGAAGAAAGGAAAAGGAAGGAAAAAAATGAAAAAAAAAAAAGAATCCATTCATGAGTGGAATGAGAAAAAAAGGAAAAAAAACAAAAAACAAAGTAGAAAGAGGAAAAAAACAAAAACCAAGGTGGAAAGAGGAAAAAAAAAAAAAAAAAAAGATAAACGGTCCAACCAAGGAATTAAGTGCTGTGGCACGGGGGCGTGCCGCTCTCCGCCTGGCACGGTACGGTACGGGCACGCTTCCGTGCCGACACGTGGCACGCTTGCGTGCCGATGGATACGCATAACCTCCCAGTGGCACGCTCTGGCACGATTTTTATTTTATTTTTTTTGTTCTCAATAAACTCTTATAATATTGTTTTGAAATATTTAGTCAAAAAATTATGAATATTGGCTATATATAGCTTATTATGCTCACCAATTAACATATTAATAGCTTTTTTTAATATATAAAGTACAACTATATCTCATAAAAAATAGAAATAATAATATAATAATAAAATTCACAAGTATAATCAGTATTAACCATGTGTTTACTGTAAAACCATGTGTTCAAAAAAAAAAAAAAAAAAAAAAAAAAAGAAGAAGCTCGGCACGCTGGCACGGCATGGGTGGTTATCGCTTCGTCTCGAGCGATACCCAATGGGTATCGCCGGGAGGGGGGGGGCGGGGCGTAAGATACCCCCGGTACAGTGCCCCTATTGTAGGGGCACGGTACGTGCTGCTCGGCACGGGGCGGCACTTAAAACCCAGGGTCCAACAAAAAATAAAAAAATAATAATAGGTGTATTATGAAGAAAAAAAAAAAAAAGGAAAGATAAGGCACGACACTGTGCTGGCGGCAATACCCTTGTGGGTATCGCGCTGTCTCACGCGATAGCCACAGAGTGTCGCCGGCACGGGGGGTCCTAAGAGATTCCCCTGTACCATGCCCCTATATTAGGGGCACTGTACGTGTCGCCCCGTGCCGAGCAGCACGGGACAGCACTTAATTCCTAGAATAGTAGTCATTGCCAAGAGTTTCTATTTTAATAACATATATATATATATATATATATATATATATATATATATATATATATATAAACAAGAAAAATTACAGGTTGGCATATTAAAAACCTATTTAACTATTCAAACCTATTTAAATATGAAAAGAGAACAAGTATTTCTATTCTCAACCAAGAACAGACCAAATCTTCAAACCTATAAATAGGCTAACTTCTATTGGTAAAGCATTTTCATATGAGCAATAGACAACAAGGTTTAAAAGTGCAGCAACCACCCCAAAATTGCGAATTAGGTCAGGAAATAGCACAGAGCAAGGTAGATTCAAATATACATAAAACAATTTAAATGATATATATTAACAATGCATTGAACAGAATTCGATGCAGATATCAATATGCACATCAAGTTAAGAATATAACAGTAGAGCATTCTATACTAAATTACTTGCTATATTTCCCGTAGTTTTTAGAAGTTTCATCCAGAAAAAATGAATTAATTGAGTAAGAATAGGTCAAACAACATATCAATGTCTCCAAATGCACTAGTATTCGGGCGGATTTTGATAGCTTCTTGTTTATTTTCAATTTTAATTTTTTGGTTTTTGTTGGAGGGGCAATGTGTGAAAGGGAGAGGCAATGGAGTTTTTTTTTTGGGAGTGGTGGGTGGCGATGATAACTGTCAAATTTTGAAATATGCCTCTATTGAAACTGAAAGTTCAATACTCATAAATGCAAGAGGGACAGTATCCAATACCAATTATCAAATGTGAAACAATAAACATTTTCATTAACTTATTACTTATTAGACAAATCTATAAACTGCATAAACAGACTCAGACAAAGTTTCCTAACGTATATATAATGCATGCTATCCTTAATCAATTTATTAGGCCAAAAAAATACATAATTTTATGACTAAATAAGTAAGAAGTCAAGCATAGTATCCAGTATCCACTACCAAATAGTGAACCAAAATAACTAATTATGTTTGTTGTCCAGGCACTCATCCAAAAAAGAAAAGCCACAAAAACTATAAAGAGATGAATAGAAAAAGAAATAAGGTGATCAAATGTGCCACCCGTCTACCGTGATATATGCTCATTGACAAAACAAGGCAAATTGGCAAAACAAGGTAAAACAAGTACCCTATAATTATTATTAAAAGTTCCTTCATTTCAAGATCTCAGAATGTAAAAGAAAATTACCTTTTGCAGAAAGAGCCCCTCCAGTAACACAACCAGCAACAACAGTGTTTGTTGTGTCATGTTTTGCTCGAGCCTAGAGGGAGGGAAAAAAAAAAACTATTAAAACCAAAGTACAAAAAAGATAACAAAAAAGAGAGATATTACAGACATATCCTGGCCAAATTATCAGCTTCTAAATATATCCCCACAAAAATCTAGATTCCATAGCCCGTCAAAAAGTTATATGCTTACACACACACACACACACACACCCTTGTAATTACAAAATATTACCCTCTTAGAATAACCTTTTTCTAACATGAAACCAACTTCTTCCCATGAATTGGATGATTCTCCAACTTAAGATAAGGGTAATATTGCAAGAAACTACACTATTAAGGGGATATGAAAGCTCCAGTTTCTACAAGGGTACATATGTAAATAGACGGATTTTGCACAAATATATGTATGTAAAGCCCCCAAGAAAGAAAAAGGAAGTAGTATGAGCATCTTTTGGTTCTGTCTTCATTTTACTTTCTCTGCGACACATTCAGCAGCGGAGAATATCAAGCCCATAACAGCAAAAGTTTTTGCAGAGCTCCAACTTCTCCTGCCCATCTGCTTAGCTGTAAAAATGATTTGTTGCCTTGGAGTCATCTGCTCCTGCATAAGTGGATTGTCCAAAGCGCCGAATAATAAGCCCATGAATAGGCCAAGACCACCTCCTGTTAAAAAATAAAAATGGAAAAAATAATTCTGCTAATTCTAGGTATACAAAAAGTAATTAGAGGACATAACTTTCACATTTTTAAAGCATGGTTCATTAACTCGGGTTTGGCTCCAGAACAGAATTGCACAGTTTCAATTTTTGGCTCGGGATATTCGTTAAAAGGTATTCAAACAAATCAAATAAATATGAGAATTGGAATAGTAAAACTTAATCTCACAAAATTTTGAAATAATTTAGTTTTCCTATTTCTTAATTTTCTAAAGGATAAATTGAACATTTGGTCCTCAAACTATTAGGCTGGTGACACTTTGGCCCTCAAACTCTAATTTGTTGCAATTTTTGTCTTGAACTTCCAGAATTGTTGCAATCAAGTACTCCAGCCCAATTTAGTTGACTAAATATTGATGGATCGCTAATGCAGAGATAATGTATTAGTGTTGGGATTGATGATGCACCAATTCACTTTTACATCAACGATACGTTAAACTTTGGTCAACTAAATTGGATTGAGGAACTTGATTGCAACAATTCTGAAAGCTCGAGCTAGAAATTACAACAAATTATAAAGATTAAGAACAAAAGTATCATCTAAATAATAAATCCAACTTTCACATTGCCAATCTATGTACAAATATATAAAATTAGTTCCCATAAGCTAGTTCTAATCAACTAGGCAAATGCTTCCATACAATTGTTAGAATGTTGTCTAAAGCATTGCTCCTAAATTGAGCATTTTCAGACACATTAGAACTGAAGTTGAAGTTTTTTTTGCTTGGGATGGTCTCAAACCCTTTTTTAAGATCAGCATCCACCAGAACCAAAAAGGAGTTCTGGGGGAAAGTTCAAACCTGCTTTGGAACGAGGGTGTTAAGTGACAAAACACTATTGTCAATTCGCCAATGCATTAAACCACATAAAATTTGGGATTAATGAACAACAAAAAGACTATTTCAAAAGTGCGCTGTAGCTCAGATAATGTCTATAAATTGCTTGCCTCTATCAAACATTACAAAAAAAATAACAAAAAAAAAATTAAAATTGGGGGTTTTCAACTGAAAATTAACACTAACGTTTAAAGAAAAAAACTAAGATCTAAACTTCCAAATCCCTATTCTCTTCTCTCCACTCTATGAAACTATTTACCAAATAACTAAAAAAATTTGAAAAAAAAAAATTTAAATAAATAACTAAACAGCTACACTAACGATCATAATAGCAACAATGAATAGCAATAACAGATTAAAAATCATACCCATGATCCCACTAACGACGCTCCGAACGGCGCAATTGTTCCATATATCCTGGCCCCGGATCTCCTCGACCGTTGGGAGCCGCAACGGCTCGATCTTCGGCTGCTCCGCTTCCTTTGGGGCTTCTCGGGGCTCCGACCCCCCGGCGGCGGCGTCCATGGTCCGCCGACGTTTCTAGGGTTGGTGAGGAAGCGTTGGAGATTAGGGTTTAAGAGAAACCCTAAAGGGAAATGGAGTAGGAGGAGGAGGAGGAGGAGAGAGAGAGAGAGGTATGGGAGGTGTTGCCGCGCCGTTTTTAAGGCGGGTTTTTTTTTTTCTTCTTCTTCTTCTTCTTTCCTCCTCTCCAACTAAAGAGGAAGATTCGGCTCGGTCCAAATCGGATCGGTCCGGTTGACTGAACCGTATGTGGACCGGGTTTTTTTTCTCACATAGTAAAGTTAATATTATACTCCCTTTTTTTTTTTTTTTTTTCCCTTTGTATAAGGGTATTCAAGAATAGCGGTGCCTTATTTATTTTATCCTTTACGTGTTAATGTATGTGATCGTGTTTGGCTCGTATTCTATCTATGTTTTAAGTCATTTTTTTTTTTATATTCAGCTAGTTATATTGTGTTTGTTCTACTATTCCTGCTACATTTTGTTTTAAACTTCATTAAAGTTGGTTGTTGAATGAAATGTGAAAATTATTTTTATTTTTAAACACACAAGGTGTTATTTTGCCTCTAATCTTGATAATTAGATGAATTTTGCAATTTTATTTAAACCTAACATATAACATATAAATTTTTTATTAATAAAACTTGTTGCTCGACAAATGTTACACACACAAACATTGTGCTTTTACTAGTCTGCCTTTCTTGTCACTTCAACTGAAGACGATCTGACTTTGTCTCAAACGCTGATCGAAGAGATCACCGTCTAATCAAATTTTCTTAACTACTCGAAACTTTAGACTTTGATAAGAGCCATGACAAGTGGGTTTCGAGATAGCGTCTCAAAACGTCAAATTATAGTCATTTAGCTTATCAGATCGAAATTGTTAATCTAAATCAAAATCGAGTGTCGCTTAGTTATTTCAATAAAATACAACCTAGAAATGAGAGATTTTAAAATAGCAAAGCTGTACACGGTATTGCTACTCCTAGACTTATTACAGCTACTCCTAAATTAGATTACTCCTACTCCGAATAAAAATAATGATAAATTTTTAGAGATTTAAATGTTACCCTTATCATTCTTCCTTTTATAGCCTTTATTTCCAATTAAAATAGTTGTAGCGAGAGCCATTTCTGCGAGATGGCTATGTACTAGTCCCTTGAATTGCTCTCGAAAGTGACGACTACTTTCGGATCCTTCAGTATTAATCTTGGCATGCTTTTCAATTTGAATCTCTAAGTTTCGCTGGAGCATCCATCAGACTATAATTTGTGGTATAGTCCATCTATCAAAACTCTAACATTACGCCCAAACTCACTTCAACGCAATGTATCTTCCATTTATTGAGTTCAAATATTACATCAAGTCCTCTTCAACGTTGTGCCTTTGTATTGGTCATACCTTAGCATTAAACTGAGATATTAACAAAATTTTTGTAAAAAAACAACACTATATCATATTTTTTTGTTAATTGTATATATTAAAGAAAAAATCTTCATTTATCATATCCTTACGAAAAAAATAGTTTTAAATGTTACACACTTGTATACCTTTTAACAATAAATTAATATTTTATATAATATTTTTTATTTTTTTTTATTTTTTATAACATAAATTCTATGTGATAGAGAATAGTGGTTAATGGTAAAGGAGATTCCCCTAGAGGGGACATTTTCTCTTAGGAAAAAATGAAAAAGAAAATATCAATTATATTCTTTTCAAACTAATAATACTATTATATCTCAAACTGTTTCTAAATTAGTAACTATTTTTTCTTTAACTATATATAATTGCGGTTTCAAGAAGAAAGAAGTGTGGCTAAATAGACTCTTAAATATAATATTATATTTTCAAAAATAGATGCAAATATAATCTTACATGAGTTAGCCATTATAGGGAGTAAATGAGAAAAAAAATGTAGTAGTTATTGCAATATTTTACCAAAAGAAAAAAAAATAAAAATAAAAGCAAAAGAAGAATAAATTTTTTGATAAAGTAGATTCTAAGTGGCAAAATTAGCATCAACCAAAATTAAAGAAAAAAATAACATTAAATAGAAAAGTAAATAAGGAAAAAAAAAAAAAAAAAAAAAAGGCCTTTTTGCATAAAAAATCTATCGGTTTTGCATTTTTGCAATGTGGGTCATCTTTTTTGTTTTTGTATCCTTATTTCTTTTTCTCTCTTTTTTTTCTTTTGTTCTTTTATCTCTTTCTCTTTGTTTCTTTCTCTCATTCTCCTTTCTGCTTCCTCCCTTTTCTCCTTCTCCTCCACCACCCCAATATCTATTCCACGTTCCTCTCTCTTATCTTGACCACACCTCCGCCGACGCCGGCTAAGATCTGATATAGATCGCGGAAGTGAGCTTACGGCGGAGCGTATGGCTATGGATGGCGACAACGACGAGGTCACTGAAGAATATAAGGACATTAGGGAAGGAGAGCGCTTCTAGAGAGGACGGTGGTTCTAAGAAAAGATATAAAGAGTAGAAAAAAAAAATAAAGAATAAAAAAATAAAGAAAACATATTTTTTTTCCTCTTAAGAAGGCCATTATGTATCGTCGCTGCTACAAGATGTTACCACATATAGCTTGTTACCACATAAAGCTCATATTTAATTTGTATAGTTTATTAGTTTCCATATTCATTGTAATTGTATATTTCCATATTCATTATATTTCTTTAATTAGATTACACGGCTGTAAAAGGAAAGAGATGAGCATTGTATATGTGCCTATAAATTGAATAAGAAGAAAAGAAGAGACGATCATCTTTTTCAATCAATATTCTATCATGGTATCGGAGCCCTGGTTTTAGAAGTTTTTTGGTTTGTTTGATTTGTTCTGCTACTCTCTTTGGATCAGAGATTCTGAAACAAACAGTGAGCAGCAGCGAAGTGGTGGCAGATCTGTGCACGGGTGCAGTACCTTTACGTTTTGGAATTTGACGTGGAAAGGTAGCTCACGATTTCGGTAAAATTTTAGTTTTCTTTGGTGATTTTTTTCTTGGTGCGAACTATTCTTATTTCTTTGCAATGGCGAGTAGCACTTCTGAATTTTGTGTTAAGTTTACCGGAAAAAATTATACCGCATGGGAGTTTCAATTTCAATTATTTGTCACTGGAAAGGAGTTATGGGGACATATTGATGGCACTGTTCCAGCTCCTACGGATGCCACACAATTGTCTCAATGGAAAGTCAAAGATGCTAGGGTGATGTCTTGGATTATTGGGTCATGTGATTCTCAAATTATTCTTAATTTACGTCCATATAAAACTGCTAAAGACATGTGGGCATATTTAAAAAGAGTTTACAATCAAACACATTCTGCAAGAAGGTTTCAATTGGAGTGCGAGATTGCAAATTACATTCAGGGAGGATTATCTATTCAAGATTATTTTTCCGGTTTTCAACAATTATGGACTGAATTTTCTGATATTGTTTGTGTTACCGTGTCGAAAGATTCTCTCCATGATGTAATGGCTGTTTATGAGGTTAGCAAGCGCGATCAATTTTTGATGAAATTGCGATCAGATTTTGAGAACGTTCGTTCTAATCTGATGAGTCGTCATCCTCCTCCTTCATTGGATATATGTTTTGGTGAATTACTTCGTGAAGAACAACGTCTTTTTACCCAAGCCACTCTGGAACAAGAAAGGTTGACTACAACACCTATGGCATTTGTGGCTCAAGGAAAAGGTAAAGGCAGGGATATGAGTAAAGTTCAGTGCTTTAGTTGCAAGAATTATGGTCACATTGCTGCAAATTGTGCTAAGAAATTTTGCAATTACTGCAAAAAGCCTGGACATATCATCAAAGAATGTTCAATTCGGCCCCAAAATCGTCAGACTGCATTTCAAGCTTCTACTACTAATCCTTTTACAGGTCAAATTCCAGCTGGAACCTCAACAGCAGTTAATCACAATGCTGAGCAAACAGTCCTCACTCCTGAAATGGAGCAACAAATGATTATTTCGGCCTTTTCAGCTCTAGGACTTCACGGTAATGGTAATTCTCCGTCTAAATCTTGGCTTATTGATTCTGCCGCATCAAATCATATGACTGGCTCGGTGGCTTTGCTTAAAAATGTCCGCGCATATCGTGGTTCAGAACATGTCCGGGTTGCTAATGGACACACCTTACCTATTACTGCTGTAGGAGATATTACTCCAACTCTCAACAATGCTTTTGTATCACCTGGACTCTCTAATAATCTTCTATCAGTTGGACAATTAGTAGAAAATAACTATGATATACATTTTTCTCGTGGTGGTTGTTATGTGCAGGATCAGATGTCGGGGACGGTGATTGCGAAGGGACCTAAAGTAGGACGACTGTTTCCACTCCAACTTTTCATTCTAATCATGTTGCTTTGACTTCTTCTACTATTATAAATAAAAGTGAAATGTGGCATAAACGTTTGGGACACCCCAATTCTGATATTTTGTCTTATTTATTGACTTCTGGTTTATTGGGCAATAAAGATAAATTTTGTTCTTCTCGTGCTTCCTTTGATTGTTCTACTTGTAAGTTAGGAAAAAGTAAACTGCTTCCATTTCCTATTGCTGGTAGTCATGCGAAAAATTATTTTGATATTATTCATACTGATGTGTGGGGAATTGCACCTGTTATTTCTCATGGTCAGTATAAATATTTTGTAACATTTATTGATGACTATAGTCGGTTTACTTGGATTTATTTTCTCCGTTCTAAATCTAAAGTTTTTTTAACTTTTAAATCCTTCCTAGTGTATGTCGAAACTCAATTTTCTGCTACTGTTAAGATTCTTCGATCTGATTCTGGTGGAGAATACATGACTAATGCATTTCATGATTTTCTGAATCAAAAAGGCATTTTGTCACAGCATTCATGTCCATATACGCCTCAACAAAATGGTGTGGCCGAACGAAAAAATCGTCATCTCTTAGAGGTGGCTCGGACATTGTTACTCGAATCTTCTGTTCCGCCTATTTTTTGGGTAAAAGCATTATCTACAGCAGTTTATCTTATTAATCGACTACCTTCTCGAACTCTTGATCTTGACTCTCCTTATTTTCGTCTTCATCATCAGCATCCTCCCTATCGACATTTGCATACTTTTGGTTGTGTGTGTTTTGTTCATTTGCCTCCTCATGAACGCCATAAGCTTTCTGCTCAATCTGTGAAATGTGCTTTTTTGGGATATAGTACTAATCATAAGGGATTTGTTTGCTATGATCCTTCTTTAAAGAGGCTTCGTGTTTCTCGAAATGTTGTTTTCTTTGAAAGTCAACATTTCTTTCCAACTCATGTTAGCTCATCCCCTGAAGTCGCTATTCTTCCTACTTTTGATGACACGTCTTCTTCTATTGACCAGTTCAAACCTGGAGTTATCTACACTCGACGTCGTGCACTGCAGCCCCTTCCCGAGCCAGATCCGCCATCTGCTCCTGCCCCACCTTTACCGAGGCGATCTACCCGAGTTTCTCGTCCTCCTCCTCGGTATGACTCTTATCATACATCATTTTCTGCTGCTTTGTCCTCCATTTCGGTTCCATCTTCTTACTCAGAAGCAGTGAAGCATGAGTGTTGGCAGCGGGCAATGCAGGAGGAATTTCGTGCTCTTCAAGATAATCAGACTTGGGACATTGTTAAATGTCCACCTCATGTTAAGCCCATTGGTTGTAAATGGGTTTATTCAATAAAGCTTCGCTCTGATGGATCCCTCGATCGCTATAAAGCAAGATTGGTTGCCTTAGGCAACCGACAAGAGTATGGGATAAACTATCATGAAACATTTGCTCCTGTAGCCAAAATGACTACGGTCCGTACAGTTCTTGCTATTGCCGCCTCACAGGGCTGGCCGCTTCAACAGTTGGATGTCAAAAATGCTTTTCTCCATGGTGATCTCAATGAAGATATATACATGACACCTCCTCCTGGTTTGTTTTCCTCTTCTACTATGGAAGTTTGCAAATTGAATCGTTCATTATATGGCTTAAAACAAGCTCCTCGAGCGTGGTTTGAGAAGTTTCGCTCTATTTTGCTTCAGTTTAAGCTTGTCCAAAGCCAATATGACTCTTCATTGTTTCTTCGAAAATCAACTACTGGAATTGTTCTTCTTTTGGTGTATGTTGATGATATTGTTATCACTGGGACAGATTCTTTATTGATTACTCAGCTTAAGCAATATCTTCAAAAATCTTTTCATATGAAGGATCTTGGTCATCTTACATATTTCTTAGGTTTGGAAGTTCAAACTGATTCTTCGGGCATATTCTTATATCAACATAAATATATTCAGGATTTGATTGCTTTGGCTGGTCTTCAAGATTCTTCCTCTGTTGATACACCTCTAGAAATGAATGTTAAGTATTATGCTGATGAGGGAGAGCTACTTTCTGATCCTTTGTTGTATCGCCAATTAGTGGGTAGCCTCAACTACCTGACTATTACTCGGCCTGATATCTCCTTTGCTGTACAGCAAGTTAGTCAATTTATGCACTCTCCACGGCATCTACACTTGGCAGCTGTTCGTCGCATCATTCGATATCTCCATGGCTCTCCTTGTCGAGGTTTATTTTTTCCTGCTAAATCTCCTGTGCATCTTATTGCTTTTAGTGATGCTGATTGGGCGGGATGTCCCAATACACGTCGCTCTGTCACTGGTTGGTGCATGTTTCTTGGGGACTCTTTGATCTCATGGAAGAGTAAAAAACAAGACCGTGTGTCTAAATCTTCCACGGAGTCTGAATATCGCGCTATGTCTGCTGCATGCTCTGAGATTACTTGGCTTCGAGGTTTGTTGACTGAGCTTGGGTTTCCACAGCATGATCCTACTCCACTTCATGCCGATAACACAAGTGCTATTCAAATTGCCACTAATCCAGTATACCATGAGCGCACTAAGCATATTGAAGTAGACTGTCATTATATTCGAGAAGCTGTGGATACTCGTGTCATTTCTCTTCCACATGTTTCCACATCCTTACAATTAGCCGATGTGTTTACCAAGTCTCTCAGTCGCCAGCGCCATCAATTTCTCATTGGCAAATTGATGCTTCTTGATCACCCAGCATCAATTTGAGGGGGGATGTTACCACATATAGCTTGTTACCACATAAAGCTCATATTTAATTTGTATAGTTTATTAGTTTCCATATTCATTGTAATTGTATATTTCCATATTCATTATATTTCTTTAATTAGATTGCACGGCTGTAAAAGGAAAGAGATGAGCATTGTATATGTGCCTATAAATTGAATAAGAAGAAAAGAAGAGACGATCATCTTTTTCAATCAATATTCTATCACAAGAAAGGTCGAAAACTAGGAAAAAAAGAAGATAATGATGAAGTTACACTATTTCAGAAGAACGTTATACTGTTTAAGACAAAAGTTACACTCATTGAAATAAAAATTACAGTTATTGAGACGAAAGTTATACTCGTTGGGAGAAAGTTGCATTATTTGATCAAAAATTACACTACTTGAGACGAAAATTTTATTTTTTGAACCAAAATTGCACTCTTTGGATGAAAGTTGTACTATTTGAGTGAAAGTTACACTGTTTAAGACAAAAATTATACTTTTTGAAAGTTACACTATTTAATGGCTCAACTTTTTCAAGCTCGCTGCCTTGCTCCCGCGCCTCGCTATCCTCGCCCTGCTCAACATCCAAGCCGTTGTTGCCCTCGTCACTGCCATGGAATTCACTGAAGCGTCGCCCCTCAACATCACGCCCGCTCCCACCGCGCTCGTGCCGGCGGCTGAGGAGGACGTGGAGCTCGACTTTGTCATGTGAATGTATACATCATGCAATTTTGCATAAGAACCATATACGCACCCATCTGCTTGTTTAGATCTATCATTTTGAAATGTAGACCCACGCAAAACTTAAACAGTGTACATGTGGTAATTTCACCCATCATAATTTGACCCTTTTTTAGGGTGCTATCTAGCAAATGTTTCCCACAACACGAATATTTGTTTCATGCTATTTATTTAAAAACACGAAAAAAAAAATTCGTAATTTTTTAGATAGGGAGCGTCGCGAAGGAGGAGTGGATGATGGGGACTTAATCCCGCGTGAGGAGCATAAGCTATAAAATCTAACAGGAGAGATGCTGACGTGGCTTGAGCAATAGCCATGAGAGAAAACGACGTTAAACATAGGGATAAAGCGCATGATGCAAGTTAGCGGTGGTGTGCTGCCGTTGTCTCGCCGAGCTCCTCCTCAGCTGCAGGTGTGATGACCCGGATTTTCGCAGAGCTTTTGCAGGGTGATCAGTGGCTTCTGGAGGTCTAGGCTGTGTGTTGGAGGTGTTTGTACGCGAATCGGACTCAAGAAATGGATTTCGCGTGAAAATAGATCAAGGTTGCCTTCGGATGCCTCCATCAAAAAATTAGAATGAGTTTCGGATAAAACAGAGGCCGCTTTTGGATTCAGCGAGGAAAAACAATGGAAATCGGCTGTTTGGATGTATTTTTCTGAGTCCGAACGCCCGAAAACGGACACCCGGAAGTTTTCTGTGTTTTTGGGTGCACGGAGAGAGCCGTGGACCGACTGGAGGCCACGTGGCAGCCTCGGATTGGCTGGCGCACGCGGCGCGGTCCACGGAAGCCGCGCGGGTGCAGTGGACCAGGCGCGGGGACACGTGGCAGCCCCGGGTTGGATGGCGCAGCGCGCGCGGTCCACGCGGGAGCGCGCGGGCAAGCGCGGTGCAGGGTGGTTGCCACGTGGCGGCTCCCCATTGGGCGCGCTGGGGACAAGTGGCGGCTTCGGGTTAGGCGGGCGCGTGCACCGGGCGCGTGCACCGGGCGCAGCGAGAGGAGGCGGTGGTCGCGTGGCGGCTAAGGATTGGGCTGAGCACTGTCTGGGTCATGCGCGGCATGGCGGGGGGCAGGTGGCCGTACCGCGTGGGGCAGGCGGTCAGTGCGTGGGCGTGCTACGCGTCGGCGCGTGGTTGGCGGCGCCAACCACCCGCACGGTGGGTGCGTCGGCGCGTGGTTGGCGGTACCAACCACCCGCGTGGTGGATGCGGGCCACGCGTTGCTGCCGGGTTTGGCCGCTCCCGCTGTTTGCTGTTCGGGGGCGACGTGGCGTAAGGGGAACAATCCGGGCGCCTGGATGGACGGCTCCGATTGGGGCGTTTTCGGCGCCCGAAAGAATCGGGCACCCGAAACTTGGGCCCGATTTTGGAGTTTGGGCTTCTCTTGGGCTGGGCCTATAAATAGTGCTTCCCACTTCATTTTTTTTTGGATTTTTGAGCCTTATCTCCGCGAGCACCCAATAGAGAAGTTGTTCCTCACTGTGTTCTTCACCTCGTGGAGGATTTCCAAAATTTTTGGAGGCCGCGGCATCGGCATTTTCTGCGACGCGACGCACTTCGACACTCCTTCGATTTTGGCTTCTACCGTCGTATTTCAGTCCACGAGGTCCCCTCGATCACCCCGATGGAGTTTTGAGCCAATTTTTGTAGCAACGCATTCACGATAGGTACGCCTTCGATTTTCGTGTCGATCACTTCGCTCTGTTTCGAGTTTTTGGTGGTGTTCCCGAGGTCTCTTTTGACCCCTTGTACTGCTGCGAGGTTTTGGACAACGGTGGAGTATTGTTGGATTTTCTTAGCCTAAGAGCATCGGAACGGGACGTTTAAGGACTCGATTGACATCTACGCTTTGAGAGGAACGCGACCGTATTTTTATCGGAATTTTTGGAGGTCATTTCGAAGGTGATGTTTAAGCTTCTTTGGGACTGATTTCAGCAGACTTGTGATTGTGAGGGAATTTGGCTTACCGCGATGTTTTGTGCGTATCTTGGCCTACAGGTGTCGGAGTGAGAAGTATAAATACTCGATTTGCATCTACTCATCGCGAGGATTGCAACCGTGATTTTTATGATTTTTTCGGAGGACTGCACGCAGGTGAAAAATCCTCTTTTCTGTGCTGGCTTGCAAAACAGCAAATGTTGTTTGGGGTATTGATTGTGTTTGTTAGCTGTGATGTTTGTTTGAGCAGAGGCTTGTGCGACCGAGTACCGAGGGCGCGGTTTCGGCGGATTTTTGTTAGCGAGTGACTGCACACTTCACCGACTTCGGCTTTGCCTGCGGAAAACGATTCAGGTGGGTTGCTTCGTCTCCAGAACCAGTGGACGGTTCTCTAATTCTATTTGATAGAATGCATGCATGTTGGTGTACATTGTATATGATTGAGAGGTAAACTTAGTAATGATAATTGTTTGAGAATTGCAAGATAATGAACCTATGTTATATCTTAGGAGAAACTTGCAATATTGGATATTGGTGTTCATGATTAATGGAAGCTTACCTAAGGGAGTGTTGCCCTTTTTGATTGAGAGCATGCATGATTAAATGTACAATTTCTAGGATTGAGATGTAAGCATGAGGAATGGCCTAGATCATTTGGATTGATGCTTACTCGACTTTATTGTACATGTTTTGGTAGATTTGATACCTCGCATGATGTTAAATGGATATGTTTATTTTATGCTAGAGGAGATAGAAAGCATGCTTATGAGAGATGAGATTTTCTATTTATGCTTTTTTAAATTACATGCTATTATTGGAACTTGACTTAGTAACCAAACTAGTAGAAAACCTTCACTTGGGCTAGGTTCTTTTATGCTTTAGACACTCCCACACATTTATTCTTTCACCTGGACATAGAGTTTCCTCGCCCGGGTAGTGAGCCGAGTGGTCACAAGTATATATATTTACTGTAGCTAAAAACAGTAAATAATTTTTTTTTATATATAATAATTTTAAAGTCAAGAAAAGAGAGCAAATAAATTACAATAATCTATATGCAATTAAAATTTTAAAATGCTAATTCCAGTATGTTTAAGTTTGAATGTCAATACTACAAACAAGTTGACAACACAATTATATGTACTATGCAATATTTTTTTTCCCGGATTAGCACTCGTTAGATCTTAATCACAATCAAATCAGAAATACGCCTTAGACTGTTAGAAAATAAATCGCACTAAATCTGATTGTCATTAAATTATCTAACTGTTTAATGTTTAAATGTGAATAATATAACTTACCTTTAATCGCTATGGAAATTTCAGAAATTATAAGTAAAAGGAAACCCAAATAAGATTGATCCGGAAGCGTGCAAGGCACTGCCCTAAGGCGTATTTCCGTCCTTCGTGCGGATTAATCGGAGACACCACCACCCCAAGGTACGACCGGAATTCCTCTTCCTACGTGCACGACCATGGAAGAAATTGACGGAGACTCTTTCAACACCCGACGATAAATAATCAAACAAGAAAAATTGGATCAAATAAAATATTTCTTATCTACTATTCATGTGAAACATATCTATATTTTTTCCCCAAAGACATTGTACACCTATATATACATAGAGTGAGGAGGTATATATACGTTGGAGTTGGGAATTGTAACATTGGGATCCTTAATTGGATCCTAACGTTGGATCCTTAATTGGCTTTTCAAGTGCGTAGAAACGTCCGTACTTAATTAGCCAAGGCGCCGGCTCCGTGAAGCATTGAAAATTGATAAAAATATAATTATTGAGAATTTTAAAATTTTAAATTTTATTTCAACAGAAACTTTCTCTTGAGCACAAGTTGTTTTTACTTCATTAATGTCCTTTCAATAGTGCCAAAGTCTCCTTTCAAAGTTCCATCAATGTTCTTTCAATAGTGTCAAAGTCCAATCAATATCTTTTTAAAATCCCATAAATGTCCTTTCAATAGTGCCAAAGTCCAATCAATATCCTTTCAAAATCCCATCAATGTCCTTTCAATAGTGTCAAGCACTATTCCTCTCACAAAAATTCCAAGAGGGAAAAAGAAAAAGAAGTATTCTCAACCTCTTTTATACTCAAATTCCACCTTGGAAATATAAGGGATGGAAACTAGGGCTCAAAACTCTCCGAAAATCTTCTAGAACTTTTCGGAAGCTTACCAACACATCCGAAGAGTATCGTTCAACCCTTCACACACTAGAACTTCACAACTTGCTAAAGTTTAGTGTACTACATATTATGTAGGTTTTACTAATTTTGCCTTCTCTATATTTGTTAGAGATGATGTGCTTGGATTATGTTTCTAACATTTTCATTCTTATAGCTATTTATCAGTCCTTTGGTGAGCAAAAAGAAAACTAAATAAAAAATGGCATTGTTATTACTATGATGTTTAAATTGATCCATATTCGCATACCCTTGTAATTTATAATTGGATCTTGATTCATAGGAGCTTAGCCTATCAAACCTTAGAGCCCTATTCTCTTGTTATTATATTTTTTTTACCTAACTGATGTTTCTTTTGAAGTTCTCAATTTTGTTGCTCCTTTGCTGCAATTCGGGTTGTGCTTGTCAGTTGGCAATCAGACATCTGAAGCATTGTTAGAAGCTCAACCAGAAGATTAATTTATACATCAATGAAGGTTCAGTCGAGTTGCAATTGAAAATTTAATGTATTATTATTTGGAGCTTCAGGTGATTCTCTTTAGAGCGAGATATGTTAATTGAAGTTGCACTGTTGGCAAGTTCGAAAGTCTCGAGTCTTATTGCTGCAAATTCTATGTGCCATTTTTCAGGCATTTTTTGTATTCCATCTTTCCTATAGACATACGTCTGATGATCCATTTTACTATTTTACAGTCCAATAATTATGGACAATATTGATTTTCTACGTACCCAATGATCAACTTCATAATTAGTGATATGTAAACTGATTATCTCAGAACAAGTGGAATCGGAAGGAATTGTATCCTTTATTGCATAGTAAGGGATCATTCCAGGAAATTATTAGTAAACCAAATTATTAGTAAATCTCACTGTTTCCTATTATTTTTAAGGCTAAGTAGTTATACTGTTATAAATCTATTAATATTGACATTGAATATGTGAATTCTATGTATTTTATATATATTTCTATCAAAAAAATTATTATTAATTATGAAAATTTATAATCTGATACAATCTTTCCGCCGCATCGCGCGAGACTACTTAATTAGTTATATATAATATGTCAATAGTGCATATTCACCGCAAAATTCTTTTAAATATTTGGTATATAGTATAATTTAGAATTATTTCGAGAGGCAATTTTATAAAATTTTACTATTTATATTAAAAATAATATATATCCGTAGTGTAGCGCGAGTTCATCACTAGTTGAATTAACGAGTAACATTATTATTTTTATTTCTCATTTTACAAAAAAAAAAAGAAAAATAAAGTATATTTGCGGAAATGTCCTTCCTTTTTTTTATTGCATACATACATATATATATATATATATATATATACAAAAACTCACTTTTTTCGTAGGAATCCTCGTTAGGAATGTCAACGGTTCGGATTCGGGACGAATTTTTAAAAATCCGAATCTGAACCAACTACATATCCGAAATTCGAATACGACGAATTTTAAAAATCTATATTCAAATCCGAATTTACCAAAAATTTAAAATCCGAATCCGAACCCGAACCCAAACCCGAAAATCTAATCCCGAAATAATTATTATTTTTTTCTCTTTATAATATTTCAAAATATATTATATTAAATCTAAAATTTTAAACTATAATTTTAAATATAATATCAAATATTTATATACACATATATTATATAACGTAAAATCAATTCAAATTCGGGTCGGATTCGGATTCGGATTCGGATTCGAGGCGGATACGATCAAAACTCATATCCGAATTCAAATTCGTCGAAATTTTATTTTTTATATTCGAATCTATATTCGTCTAATATTGGATAAATTTATTTAGGCCCCGTTTGGTTGGGGGATAAAGTTTATTCCCCAATTCCTGCCAAACAGTGTTACAAAATGGCGTGGGATAATTTTTTTTTTTATCCCTGGCTTAACGGGTTATCCTGAGATAACCCGTTAAGCCTTATTCCTCTCCCCCCATGGAATAGGGTTTTATCCCTTGGGGCAGTGAATGGAATTTTGATGTTTTCTTCACTGTAGTTTACCTTCCAATCTCAGGCTATATGAACCTACGGCTATGTGAACTATGATTTAGCTTTAGTTCTAATTTGCTGTTATGTGAACTCTGTTTTTTTTTAAATTTGCAGTTTAACTTCCAATCTATAGCTATCTGAAACTTAGATTTTGTATTTACTAAAATATAATATAAAATTAAAAATATTATTTTTTTTAACGTAAGATATAATTTATTATTTATAATTAAATTGCTTCAAATTTAATATAATAATTAAATTAGTTTTTCTATAAAAAAAGCTAAGGGCAAAGTTGGTATTTTTATAAAAATTCTATCTTCTTTTTCCACTATCATCTACTATTCCATAATTTTAACCAAACACAATTTTAACTATTCCAGAGAATACCGACTTTTCAACCAAACGTAATTTAATTTTTATACTTCATTATCCCGGAATAGCAAGCTATCCCAGGTATAAAAAAAATTTATACCTCTTAAATTTATACCCGAACCAAACGAGACCTTAGGCCATATTTAGTTGGGGGATAAAGTAGGGATAACTCCTTTATACTTCATTTATTTCCAAACACAAAAAAAAAAAAAAAAAAGAAAAAAAAAAAAGAGAATTTATTATCCCCTTTAACGGGCTATTCTGAAATAGCCCTTTAAAGAGGGGATAAACAATTCCCCCCATTAGTGAAAATAAGATTGTTCCCACCTATTTTTTATTTTTTAAAATTTAAATTAAAATTTATAAAAGGTATAAATTTTAATATTCTAAATTTTAAATTTAAATTTTTTTATTTTATAAATTTTAAAATTATTAACTTTAATTTTCTATAAATCTAAAAAATTTAAAAATTAAAAATTTTAAAATTTTAAAATTTATTCAAAATTTGTATATATAAACTTTTAAATTTTTTATAATTTTTTTTTAATTTATACAAATTTAAAAATTAAAATTTTTACATTATCTTTTACTTATTTTTCGAGATAATTAAAATTTAAATTTTTAAATTTAGTGAAATTTTAAATTTTATAACTTTTTAAATTTATAACTTTAATTTTTAATAAATTTATAAATTTATAAATTTATAAAAATTTTAAAATTTTTAACTTTAATTTTTTAAAAAATAAACGGTATTATTTACTAAAATATAAATTTTAATTTATCAAAATATTAATTATTATTTAATTAATATTTTATATTAATTAATTAGATAAAATATTATTATTTTAAAATTATAATTATTTTTATTTTATTATTATTTTTATTTATTTTTTTAAAAAATAAACGAAATATAATTTTATCTCATTTTAAAAATAACAGTTTTATAACCTAAACACTAATTTTTTTAGCAAAAGAAATAAAAAAATTTATCCCAACTCATAATCTCCAAACCATAGGCTTCGGGGTGGGATTCGATAAAATTTCAGTATCCGTACTCGTCCCTAATCCTCGTAGACCTCGCCCGTGTCGTCGCCTCGGCGAGCAACCGAAACCCTAGCCGCGTCGGAACCCCAAACCCTACTTTCCCCTCTCCTTCCTATCTCCCTCTCCCCACGAGGCCGAGAACCCCCTCCGCGGCGGTGGAGGGCGCGCGCAGGGCGCCATGGACGACGGCGGCGACAGCAGCGTCTTCGCCGGCGGGGAGCGGCGGCGGCGCCGAGTACCGCTCTCGGAGGTGGTGGCGGAGTGCGTTCGGCGGTGGTTCCAGGACGCACTCAAGGAGGCGATGGCCGGGGACGCGTCGATGCAGGTCCTCGTGGGTCAGATGTACCACAGCGGCTACGGCGTCGCCAGGAACGAGCAAAAGGTGAGGCCTTCTTCTTAGGGTTTGTGATCGGCTTATGATTTTGTTAGGGTTTTTGTTAGGGTTTCTGAAGTTGCTAATAAAAGATGTTCTTTTGTGAATTTGATCATCAAGTTCTTATCTTGGAGGAGATCTTATCTTGGAGGAGATCGTAGTGTTGTTTCATTGGCTAGGGTTTGCTATTGTGGAAGAGGAAGAATGATTTAGGAGTTTGTTTATGGTACAAGTTTTGTTCTTAAGAGAGCAATGATTTAGGAGTTTTTTTTTTTTTTTTTTTTTTTTTTTTTTTTTTTTTTTTTTTTATGTTATTATTATTAATAGGAGTTTCCCTCTACAGGTTTGGGGCCATTAAGGCTATTATGTTGAGCATAAATGGTTAAAACACCAATTCTCTTTTAGATTAAGCTTTTTTTCACTCCATTTGAATGGAGAACAGATGATAGCCGAAAAAATAGGAAAAAAAAAGAGTTAGAACAGAAAATCATTCTATTCTCAGTTGAATTGTAAAATCCAAGGAGAGAAAGGAAGAGAATCGAAAAATAAAAAATATTCATGATGATCATTTTATTTTTTCTCTTCATAATTCGAGAGAATGCTTCCAAACAAAGCATATGGTTGTTTCATGTAGTATTGGAGATCCTGAGTTCACCCTTTGCATGATATTAGTGCTCGTCTGAGAGCATGGTCCCACAGGTTGCGACTTTGGGCATTAGCATAGAATGCTGCTTATCTGAAAGCACACGTGTAGATGCTTTCGGATAAGCACGTGGCAATGGAGAGATAGGCAATTATTTTCTATAACCACATGCTCATGCGGCACAAAAAATGGAGATTTGAGAGATTGCCGAACGCCTCTAGCCAAGCATGCACTGCACAAGACGTGTTGCGATGCACGTCAGCTCTCTCCCAATTGGAGCCTTAGTCTTTAATTTCCTCCCCTTTATTTCAAGGACGCGTGTCGGGCTTGTGATCTCTATCAGCTTGAGTAAAAATGAGGAATATTAAACACTGCTCTCTGTAAGCTCAACATTTTAGAGAAAAACGGTTGTTTCACTTATTATGTAGGGAAGGTGATTGATTTTTCATGTTTTTTTCTTTAGTTAGTCAATAGTTTGGAGTATGTTGCTGCTTTACCAGGCAACATAATATCCCGAGTCTTGTTGTTCTTATGTTGCATGGTTTTTTACTTTCTCTTTTCATTCTTCAAATACTGATACGCAGACGGATACGTATATTATGTCAAGCTAGTTACGAAGACAGTATACACTCAATACATGTAAGGATATAAATCAGGTATCAGGCATATCGTATTTGTTTGGAAAACATATACATATCATCGGAAATATGTTGTACCATAGTAATGTATTCAATAAACCAATTTGAGACTTGCCAAAATGAATGACGAAACATACAAATTGTTAAACAGAAAGTCTTTTGTAAAATTCTAGCATATGAATCCATGTGTTTATATTCGGATAGAGTGCTTCCACCCATGTTTGTATACAGTACGTGCATTTGGATTTTTATATGAATCTACCAACAGATTAGGAAATCTAAGTTCATGTCCAAGTATCCAACACAACTTGGATTTTGGAAGCCTAGCTGGATGGTTATGATCCCATAGTCTGCCACAAGCCTGTAAGGATAATGCCTGCTATTAAATACTTTTTTTTTCTTCTGTAGATCTGGCTCATGCAATCAAGGAATCACTCTCTAAAATGATAAATTTGATACCTCTGTATCTAAGGAGTTGTCGTTATCTCTGGCCCAAAGGAACAATTAAGACAGAGATCTATATAAATCCTTCTAAAAGGGAAAAGAAAAGAAATATCAAAATCAATGTGAAGCAAATTTTTCTAATTCCGGAGAAACTCTTGCCTATGTGGTAATGAAATATTTTTGAGTTTTGCTCTAGTAATGTGGACTGTGGACAGGTTTGATATACTATGTTAAATTAGTTTCAATTTCATTCAATTGAATGTATATATTTGATTTTGAAGTTGACTCTGTTTAAGTTAGTTTAGGATCTAAAATAAAGTCTAGATTGAGGGTCAAGGAACTTTATTTACACTTCCTATTACTTTAAACTTTGCTAATATAGTTTCGATAGTATGTTTTGGCCGAGATTAAGTTTTTTTTTTGAAGGAGTGGGGTGTGTTGGGGTGGGCGTATTACAAGTGAGAATTCCTGAAAAAGTAAAAGATGTGACGGTAAGATCTTACATTTAAAAACTTGAGACATGTAAAGGAGATTCATATTTGAATGAAAGAATCTTATTCTAACTGCTGAAAATAGAAAAGGAGGGAAAGCTAGAAAAATCATTATATTAAATATATATAGTAATGGAAGCAAAGAGTTTTGGTTGTAGGCCTTGATTCCATGCTTCCTCACTTCTTTTTTATCTTTTTCTATCTACTATTCCTTTTTATTCAAGTCCCAATCCTCTCTTTGCAAATGCGGTTTATCTCTCTATGAGAAGAAATATTGAATGCTTGACCACTTCCAAATCCAACTGAGGCGTTCTGATGAGATGAATTGCATAGTTATAACAGGAAATAAGCTTTGCTTCTGAGATCATAGACCTCAATTGGCATTCTCATACCATGATTATTGAGTCGCAAGTTGATAATCATCATGGACCTTCAGATTCCTTTTAAATATGAACTAATCCTACCTTTTTTAGGGTTAGCGCGTCTTATATAGGATGCAGCTGGCGTGAAAAGAATTTTGTTAAAGAGCTCGAAAAGAATTTTGTAGAAGCGGGTTGAAATGTATGTCAAAGACTTTGAGAACCCAGAATATATATTTGGAAAGAAGGTACCATCAATTTTGGCTTATACGTGCTTAACATGTCAATAACCAAATGTTACTGAATTTTTTGCAATAGTAAGTGATGGTAACGTATACTTATCGCTAGTTTTAATGGATTTTCTTTTTCTTTTTTTTTTTCACTTCTTCTTGAAGTTTCTTTAATGCTAAGGGTGACTTGATACTTGGTCTTTTAGGGAAGAATATGGATTGAGAAAGCATCAAGATTTCGATCTACAGCTTGGAAGGTTGGCGAAAAACAACCAGGTTCGTTATTTTCGCCTTGTAGTCCTTTGTTCTTTGCTTTTGCTTTAAGGGGCCAATGCAATATACGTAGAACCCTACAAGGAAAAAAGGAGAGAAAAGGGTATCGGAGCCTTGGAGGTGTCATTTTCCGTCCAATTTAGGAGAGATTTTTTGTAGCTTCTTTTCACCATTTTCAATTACTTTTATATTAACTAGTCCGCGAACGTGCGTTGCACGTGTTAATTAGCTTGATAAATTTAAAAATACAAATTATAGTATATTAAATTATTTTTAAAATAAATAATATTTAAATTTGTGTATATATAGCATAATTTTAAATTTTCTATGATGATCAAACTAAATAATAGTTTTTTTCCCCTCAACTTTAGTTTAAGTTATTAATGATAATAGCTAATAAAATTATTTATTTGATAAAATTTTCAACATTACTATTTATGAAAACTTAAATTTAAAAAAAATTGAAAGGTTGTCAATCTGAGAACTAAAATAGTTGAAAGACTATTTCAGAATCGAAGAATGAGTCCCATAAGTAATTTTTTATAGTTACAATTAAAACACCATTAAGTATAAAAATAAAATCAAATGAGAAAAAAGCAATTTTAATTCTAAAATTAAACCAAAAGAGTTGGACGCCGCGTACTAAAGTAACTTTTAAGTAGTTAAATATATAAAAATCTTAAATATATATTTTTTTTAAGATTTTGAAGTTAGAGTATATTATGAAAATCAATTCGTTATATATTTTTCATTTTTAATCATTCCATTTATGAAAAAGAAAAATTATTTAAGATTTACACTTGAAGCATATTCATCTTTTTCAAGAAAGTCTTTCAAGTCTTTAGCTTTTACTTAAACAAATTGATTTTTTGAGTCCGACTACTATACTTTTATGAATACGACTGCCTTTGTACTCATATGTCGTTTTTGATGATAGGGCTTCCGAATCGACGATCCATACCATTATATATGATTTAGAGTATTTTAAAGTTCTAGAAATCAAATTCCTTATTTTTTCGACGTTATTTACCTTCGAAAGATCTAAAAATTGACAATTTTTAACAGCTGGTATAGAATACTTGCTAGTTTAACTGTATAAAAGAATCTGAATTGGTTGAATTTTCTATAGAAAATTTTATTCATTATTTAGATAAAGATTAATAACTCCGATCTTAAATTGAAGAATCCGATCTTCTAATTTCAGGGGCTCGTTTGATTTTGACCGTTCATTTTATGCTCATTTGATGGACTTTACTATAATTTTAAAAAATATAAAATTTATTTTTTAAAAGTTTTAAATGCTCTAGATCATATTTAACGGTATGGATCGTCGATTCGGAAGCTCCATCATCGAAATCAACTTATGAGAGTATCAACTTATGAGAGTATAGATCATATTTAATCTATACTCATAAGAGTATAGCAGCCCTACTCTTGATTTTTTTTTTTGCTTGTTTAATAGTATCAATATTTTCAATTAAAATGATTGTACATTTGCAGTTTACACGATCATCTTTTTCGATTACATTATTTTAAAATTTGTAAGTATTGCCTTCCCAAACAACTCTGCTGAATTTTGTTATTTTATATATATATATATATATATATATATATATATATATATATATATATATATATATATATATATATATATATTGTAAAAAAAAAATATATGATTACAATTATAGCTGTAAACTATATATATTGGCAAATTTAGAATTAGTTTTTTATATTTATCTCTCAAAGCCATTACTTTGCAATTCAACTTCTTTATTAAAAAGTCACATCTAATGTTGAAAATAACTACAAGTTAAGAATATTTTCTAAATGAAATGCAAAAAAAATAAAAATTAGAAACCATGTGTAAAAACAAATTTAATTTTATAAAAATAAAGTAATAGCGTGTGCTAAAAATGGTTAGAAAATATCTAATAATTTACTTATAAATTACATAATTATGATTTATATTTTCATAATTATTTGTATTATACATTTAATGATGGTTTGTTAGTTACTTAAATACAATCCAACAATGGGCTAGTGAAGATTAAAACAAAAATAAAAACTAATGTAAAATAGATTATGAATATTTATACATAAAAATTATAGTATCTTATAATTTTAAATTTATATATCTAATATAGTGAACTTTAGAAGTTAATGCTGCTGCTTTTTGCACGTGCTTGATGCATAAGAATTAGATTTTTAAAATTATAATATTTTAGAGATCGTACACAAATCTATATAAAGACCCTCTATATGTTTAAGATTATATATATTAAATTAAATTTAAGAATATCAAATTTTAAATGCACCCCCAATTTGCGACCCCATGGTTCAAAATGTTTAATGTTTCATACCTATAGTGTAGCTTATTTTTATTTTGCCAACCCGTGGTTCAAAAAGTTTCACTTTATTCCCTTAGGCAATGTTTGGTTGAGGGATAAAAAGGGAATAATTCATTTTATCCCGCTATTCCTACCAAATGACATGTTTTTTGGACGTGATATTTTATTCCGGTCAAACCTTGCTATTCTCGGTTATCTCGAGATAGCTTGGGATAAACTATTCCACCATTTTGATGGAATAGTGCTATTCTAACAATTAATTCTAAACTTTGTTAAAATTATAAATTGAATTAGAACTAAATCATGCAAACATAATTTATTATATATTATAATACATTATTTTTATTATAAAATTAGTAATTATATATATTAATATATATTATTTTCATTTAAATATTATAATAAATTATACTTAAATATTATAATGAATTATTTTTATTAAATTTAAGTTTAAGTAGAAGTTGAAATTTTTTTATTTTTATAAAAATATTTTTATTAAATTATAATTTATAATAAATTATTTTTATCAAATATTGTAATAAATTATTTTTATTAAATTATATTTTATATTAAATTTGATCATTTTTTTTTTCACTATGCTATTTCATAAAATTAACCAAACACAATATCAGTTATTTCTGAGAATTGCAGCATTACAAACCAAACACAATTTTACTTTTATTTCTAACTATCCCGGAATAGTAAGCTATCCCAGGGATAAAAAAATTTATCCCAATGTTCGTTATCCTCGAACCAAACGGGCCTAAGTATGGTTTAGTGCATTTTTCACTTTGCCACCCTATGGTTTATTAGAAGTTTTTACTTAGCCACCCTAATTCATATAGAACTTTTTGGTAAAATAAAAATTAAGTCACAGGGTGATGGGAATGGGATTATGATTGAGTATATAAGAGACAATGGACACTAATAATAATAACTGGGTTTAAGCATTTTGGGTCGTTGGCTTGGGCCGAACGAGTTATAATTGCTACTGGGATGGTCGTTACATTTGGTATCAGAGTCAATCACCAGCCGGAAGTGTGTGACGAGTCTCGACTGAGCCTGGGTCTAAATGATAGGGCTAGCGAGGCAAGTCTAGCTGAGCCTGGGTCTAAATGATAGGGCTAGCGAGGCAAGTCTCATATCGCCTGGTGATCTTGGATAGTGCGTGTGATTGAGCTGACGAGGACGTCAGGCCTAAACGGAGGGAGTTTGTGACACTCTAATAGTCCCACATCGGATGTGAATGTAATTGTGATTGGATATATAAGAAACAATGGACACTAATAATAATAACTAGATTTAAGCATTTTGGGCCGGTGGTTTGGGCCCAACGAGTTATTATTGCTAGTGGGTCGGGTCGTTACAGCGGAAAGTGAAACTTTTTGAACCACAAAATGGCAAAATAAAAATAATCTAAACCATATAGGGCAATTTAAAGTTTACCAAAAAAAATTATAATTGAGGGTACAATTTTTAATTTAAATTTGATTTTTTAGTTCAAATTCAATAAAACTGCCACATATCTAGAAATTAATTAATATTAGATGATTTTTTTAATAATTGATTGAATATTCTATAATTCGTATTCAAATTTTAAGTAAATTTCAATTTAGAGGTAAAATTTCGATTTAAAATATATAACACTTTCAATGAATTCATATTGAATGTCTTTTAAAATTTTTTATTCCACAAAGAATTTACAATTGATTGTACAATTAAAACGTGTTCAATTTTTATTTTCAAATTCAAATCAAATTAGAAATTTGAAATCCCAAACATTTGAAATTTTAATATTGGCTAATTCTTTTAATACTTAATTGAACAATTTATAATATACATTCAAAATTTAATCTCAAATTCGATAACTTTTATAATTAATGAAACGAAGGGTATAATTGTAATTACGCATACTTACCGACCAAGAAGTGGGGTGAGACGAAACCACCAAACTTATTCCGGCTGGTGATTGGCTCTGATACCAAATTAACGACCAGACCCACTAACAATAATAATTCGTTCAAACCAACGGTCCAAAATGCTTAAGCCCAGTTATTATTATTAGTGTCCATTGTCTCTTATATACCCAATCATAATTCCATTCTTATCCGATGTGGGACTATTGGGGTGTCACCCTGTGACTTAATTTTTATTTTACCAAAAAGTTTTATATGAATTAGGGTGGCTAAGTAAAAATTTTTAATAAACCATAGGGTGGCAAAGTGAAAAATGCACTAAACCATACTTAAGGGGATAAAGTGCAACTTTTTGAACCGCGGGTTGGCAAAATAAAAATAAGGTAAACTATACGTACGAAAAATAAAACATTTTGAACCATGGGGTCGCAAATTGGGGGTGCATTTAAAATTTGATATTCTTAAATTTAATTTAATATATATGATCTTAAACATATAGAGGGTTTTTATACAGATTTGTGTACGATCTCTAAAATATTATAATTTCAAAAATCTAATTCTTATGCATCAAGCACGTGCAAAAATCAGCAGCATTAACTTCTAAAGTTCACTATATTAGATATATAAATTTAAAATTATATGATACTATAATTTTTATGTATAAATATTCATAATCTATTTTACATTAGTTTTTATTTTTGTTTTATCTTCGCTAGCCCATTGTTGGATTGTATTTAAGTAACTAACAAACCATCATTAAATGTATAATACAAATAATTATGAAAATATAAATCATAATTATGTAATTTATAAGTAAATTATTAGATATTTTCTAACCCTTTTTAGCACACGCAATTACTTTATTTTTATGAAATTAAATTTGTTTTTACGCATGGTTTCTGATTTTTAATTTTTTTTGTTTTCATTTAGAAAGTATTCTTAACTTGTAGTTATTTTCAACATTAGATATCCCTTTTTAATAAAGAAGTTGAATTGCAAAGTAATGGCTTTGAGAGATAAATATAAAATACTAATTCTAAATTTACCAATATATATAGTTTGCAGCTATAATTGTAGTCATATATTTTTTTTTACAATATATATATATATATATATATATATATATATATATATATATATATATATATATATATAATAACAAAATTCAGTAGAGAGTTGTTTGGGAAGGCAATACTTACAAATTTTAAAATAATGTAATCGAAAAAGATGATCGTGTAAACTGCAAATGTACAATCATTTTAATTGAAAATATTGATACTATTAAGAAAGCAAAAAAAAAACATGAGTAGGGCTGCCATACTCTTATGAGTATAGATTAAATATGATCTATACTCTCCTAAGTTGTTTTCGATGATGGAGCTTCCGAATCGACGATTCATACCGTTAAATATGATCTAGAGCAATTAAAACTTTTAAAAAATAAATTTAATAATTTTTCAAAATTATAGTAAAGTCCATCAAATGAGCATAAAATGAACGGTCAAAATCAAACAAGCTCCTGAAATTAGAAAATCGGATTCTTCAATTTAAGATCGGAGTTATTGATCTTTATCTAAATAATGAATAGAATTTTCTATTAAAAATTCAACCAATCATGATTCTTTTATACCGTTAAACTAGCAAGTATTCTATACCGGCCGTTAAAAATTGTTAATTTTGAGATCTTTCGACGTAAGGTAAATAATGTCGAAAAAATATGAAATTTGATTTCTAGAACTTTAAAATACTCTAAACCATATATAATGGTATGCATCGTCGATTTGGAAGTCCTATCATCAAAAACGACATATGAGTACAAAGGCAGTCGTATTCATAAGAGTATAGTAGCCGGACTCAGAAAATCAATTTGTTTAAGTAAAAGCTCAAGACTTGAAATACTTTCTTGAAGAAGATGAATATGCTTCAAGTGTAAATCTTCAATAATCAATAGTTTTTCTTCTTCATAAATGGAATGATTAAAAATGAAAAATATATAACGAATTGATTTTCATAATATACTCTATCTTCAAAATCTTAAAAAAAAATATATAATTTGGTCAAATTTTTATATATTTAACTAAAAAGTTACTTTAGTACGTGGCATCCAACTCTTTTCGTTTAATTTTAGAATTAAAATTGCTTTTTTCTCATTTGATTTTATTTTTATAATTATTGGTGTTTTACTTGTAACTATAAAAAATTACTTATGGGACTCATTCTTCGATTCTGAAAAAGTCTTTCAACTATTTTATTTCTCCGATTGACAACCTTTCAACTTTTTTTTTAAATCTAAGTTTTCATAAATAGTAATGTTGAAAATTTTATCAAATAAATATTTTATTAGCTATTATCGTTAATAACTTAAACTAAAGTTGAGGGGGAAAAAAAAAACTATTATTTAGTTTGATCATCATAGAAAATTTAAAATTACGCAATATATACACAAATTTAAATATTATTTATTTTAAAATTAATTTAATATACTATAATTTTTATTTTTAGATTTATCAAGCTAATTAACACATGCAGCGCACGTTCACGGACTAGTAATAATAGAATAGATAACTGTTGATTTGCTTTAATATGCTTTTTAGGATATAATGCCAGTGACTCAGATTCTGATGAGGTGAAAGGAAGTACCAAATGATAACCAAATTTATGACTTGACTTCCGAACAAGAATTACTGAGGTGAGTACACAGTATACATCATGAACCTTATTTAATTGGATTCTAAGAGGCTTCTACAAATGAGAAGTTCTCATATTATGACTGCTCATGCAGACATGAACTGAATTTTAAGTTGGATTTTTTATTCCTTGCCCCGTATGCTATTTTAATTATTTCTCTCACTTCTTGCTTGAGCTTCACGAAGGTGTTGTTATCTTATGAATGTTCCTTTTGGTGATTTATTATTGCATGTAGCTAACAATTTGTAACGAGTCAGTGCATGAAAAAAATAGTTTAATAATTCTGGAGAAATAGGAAAAAAGAGATTGCGCATATAAAAATCCGTTGTTGAGAATATAAAAGGATGCTTTTCGTTGGTTCTGATCATATTGCCTTTCCCAATAGACTTATAAATCAAATCAAATTGCCCTTGTTTCGCTTTCCAGATTTTCTACTTTCCTCTATGTCAAATTTTGAGTAGGAAAGTTTTTTGAGGATGGCTATTTTATCGAAACTTCATTTTGCTATTATTTGGAAAAGTGGTATTTCTAAATCTCAACATTTCTTAACGATGCTGATAGTTAGATATGCTCAATTATCATGTCAAATACTGTTGGTTTAGAAGTTCAAGATTTAGCCTTAGAATGTAGTGCCGGATTGTCCCAGCTATTGGAAAATCTTCTCTATTAGAGAAGCAAAATTCTTCTTTGCCAGCCAAAAATTCTGGAACTTCACGAATGATTGGAAAGCTGAAACAATTCACTGGATGCCAGAAATGTAAGCTTCAATTTTCAAGCTTATGCTTTTTAAGCTTCAGCCAAAAATGGCGGAGAATTAACTGCTAGGCTTTTTTCCAGCATAAACAAACCACATAACCATTACCATTCGACTTATAAATCAAAACTGTTTTTTTATTCATGATTGTTCTGCTCTGAATCAGATATCAGTTTAAATCATTTATTTTACTCTTTTTTGATGGGTCTATTTTCGGTATATATATATATATATATATATATATATATATATATATATACTCCTATGGTGCTATTTGACCTTGGATATTTCTGAGAGACAAGGAGGATGTATATACCCCACCCTACTTTCATTCCCAAACACTGCTGCATACTTTCGGGATGACAGGTTATTCTATTCAAAGAGGATTGTTTTGGAATAATCCGTTAAAACTTGCTGCTACCTTTCCCTGAACGCCACCTTGTTCTCGTCTTTATAGAGCCCCAATTGTTCAGGGGGGAGAAATGATGGTTTTCAGTTTAATGTTCGATCATAGCTGTACCTAATAAATATTCATAGCATTTATGTAATGATGTCACGTGCTTTGTCACAGCAATACCTAATAAAAACTCATTTTGTGTTTGTGTTTGCAGCGTCGAAAAGCAGCGGCTAAATGCATTCTTCATCTCAGAAGCAGTGGGCGTGCATGTTGGTGTGAATCTTTTTTTTGTCCTCTGTTCATTTGGTCAGAAGTTTGTATAATTCTATTACCACCTCTCTCTCTCTCTCTCTCTCTCTCTCTCTCTCTCTCTCTCTCTCTCTCTCTCTCTCTCTAATGTCTTGGTTTTGTTTTCCTTCCTTGAATGGAAGAATGTTCTGTAGGTTTTTACATTTTTGAATCGTTTGATTTAATGGACTCTAATTTAATGTTTAAATAAGCTGAAGCTTATAGTGAGTGCTTGCTTCCGTTATTTGTGCAGTCCAAAATTACATTTTATTGTTGCCGAACTACCGAACATCGATCCGACTTTTTGGCCATTCGACCCAAAAATCTGCGAGCCTAGGTCTCCAAGGAAAGCTAAACAAGCCCTAAGTTTCGAGCCAAAAATGAAAGCCCCTGTCCTGTAGGCAACAAAATACCTACATGAGGCAATCACCTAATCCTCAAAAGTTACATAAATCGATCGCCGCACACAATCAGATCAGATATATTAGGTTAGGACAGTGCTCGGCTAATTATTATAAACATGATGCTTCTTACAAATATACTGTTACAAATGTGATTTTTTTTTTTTGTTTTTTTTTTCATTTTTAATTGTAAATACACAATCAATAATAATTATCACACTGCTTCAAAACCAATTCATCCTCAATCCAAATAAGTAACTTCCAACAACACTCCAAAATCATATCACAATCATGCTCCGTTATTCCTTCTATCCTTCCTCCATTCCCACGGCTTCTCGGGGTCGGACGCCGCCCACAAGCCCACGCGTTTAGCCCGCGCCTGTTCTTCCAACTAAATTTTCCATTTTCCAAAAAAAAAAACTTCGTCAGCACATTAAACATCTAATCGAATATAAAATCTACTTTCTATTCCGAGTTTTGCGACTTCCATTCAAATTTTCACTTCCTCTTTTTGGTTTTCATCAAAAATGCTCTTGCTCAAACCAAACTGCCATCAACTGAATTTCAACTCATAAAATTACGAAATCAGAAAAAAGAAAAACCTAATTTCAAGGATGAGTTTACTCACCCTGGCAAGCTCGGGACGTTGATCATATGCTGTGTAGTGCCATGCAAGCCCTTTCTTCAACATATGCTTCTGTATAAAGTTGGATTAATTGCACTTACAGTCCCAAAACTTTTAGTTGGAATTTCACATTGGTTCTCTCCAACTTTTAAGTTGAATATTCAATATCTCAAATCTCATAAAAGTTTTGCTCTAAATCTTTCCCTCAATTTTAGTAAAATAAAAAGTTTACGCTAACATGTAATGCATCCGCAAATTCCCGCACTACGAATTTATTTACAAATCGGCTTTATCTCATGTCATATTTTATTCCCAATCAATCCGCTGAATTGCATTCTTTTTCTTACATCAAAAATTGGATGGTTGATTTTAAAATACGAGATGAATGAATAGCCAATGAAATTTATAATTAATGCGATAATGTAACCTTTAATTTGTTCTTAAGTGGTTTTGCTCATTTTTGCTTTGCCACCTTATGAACCAAAAGGTTGCATTTACCTATCATGTGATTTTTATTTTTTATTTTATTCAAAAAAAGCATGCTATCGTAAAGTTAAATTTTTTAAAAACTATAAAATAATACCCTATTTAACGGTCAGTTCTTAAAGTGAAATAAAAAAAAATAATTAAGTATAATTTTTTGGACCATATGATGGTAAAATAAAAATACGCTAAATCATTCTGGAGTAACTCGAAGTGCTCTTTTTTAAAAAAAAAAATAAATAAATACTTACTTGTACAAAAATACCATTGCAATAAACATCTCCCACCCAACGGCCATATCTGTCTTCTCCAAACACATAAATGTTCAAACGCTTTCCTTGTATTAGTTTCACCAATTCCTCCTTCGCCTCCTTTCCATAAGGCATACAACTCTCTGGTGTATCAATTCCCCTGTTGATTTGTCACAATTGTGTATCATTTATTTTAACATGTATGCATAATGCATTGTCGAAATTTAATGGCAATGTATTTACCTTAGTCTGATTCTATATTTTCGCGCAAGAATTTCCGCATTGTTCGACGAAGATATCACTCTGCAAGAGAAGTAGAGATGAGGATCTAAAGCATGATTAAGAAAGCTGATTACGAACTTATTTAGTCTCTAAAATTTTTTACAGAAGTGCTATTTAAGTAAAGCTATTTGAATAAGTATTAATGACTTTTTGAATTAAAATTCTATCCAAGGCTTTTCATTGCATACAAAGCAATAGCTATTGGAGCTTTTGCTTTTGGCATTCTTTTTGCAATAAGCTAGCTTCTATCACAAAGAGAAGTTGTCTAGGAGGATTTCTACAAATTTATTATTAGTGTGTCTTCCAAAAGCACCATTTAAACAGCACTGTACCACACAATATTATATCCAATTCGAAAGGTAAATAGGCCCTAAGATAGAGCATCCATGTTTACGTAACCTGTATCCTGCATCAACTATGATTTTCTGCAGTGCATCAGCCTTTTGGTAGTTCCTGACGGCCCGTGCCTTGGCCCTCGCGATCGCCGCCTGGCGCACTTCCCGTGGGACCCTCCCCGACTCCTGAGGGTCGGCTGTGTCGATGTACACGGTGACCGTATCGCCGTCGGCCACAGATTTAGCATCCACCTATAGTTAGAAGACATTTTGATCATTTCCCACACCACATTATCCATTTCGCCAAAAACACACACACACACATTTATTGAATTTGCAACTTTGATCCATTTTTTCAGATGTATCATAATCTAAAAACTAGTATACTCTTTATTTTTTCTTTCAAAAAAGGGCAAAAAAAAAAAAAAAAAAAAAACCCTGCTACATTGGAGATATTAATCTCCCATTTCTTTATATCATATGAGAAGCAATGTGATGATGAGTTTTGTCTCTTACAGGGAGTGTATGCAGCTCATTCTTGGCTCCTTCAGGCTTAGAGGATGCAGGAGCTGAGACTTCTGACAGAGTATGAGGGAGTGGAAGGCCATAGAAAGCCAAGAGGCCCTGAAAAGACCCCATAAATAAATAAATATGATCCAAATTTAATTTTAATTTAACATTTAAAATTAAGACTATTAATAAATACAAAGATATAAAAATATTATTTTCTACTAGCTTAATTTTAAACATGCCATCAGAGCATAAGATCTTAAATTTCAGTCACGTTAGACTCTTAGTATAATTAATTTTTTTCCATTTAATTCAAGTCATGACGTGTGAAAGAGAGTGTTGAATATAAAAATATAAAAATATAAAAATACCGTGCTCTACTCACTTGAGTTTTTTTAAAAAGATAATTGTTTATTTGTGTATTTAACAGCTATACATTTATTTCATTAAGGAAAATTTTAAATTGAAAACCTTGTACAAGAGTTTGTGCTGTAAATTTACCTCCACATCTGCCTTTTGATGCCTCTTCAGGGTTTGGATTACGAACCGCGACGCTTCCTCCGGTGTTTTCGGTGGCGGTCTCGCCTCCCTCCACGCTTCTGACAGCTTGTTATACCTTTAATTTATAGATCAAAAACTAGAATGTTCAATCTAAATTCTAAACAAGGAGAAAAAAAAAAAAACAACAACAACAAATTTATTATTTTTTTATTTTCTTTTTAGTTTTTTTTTTTTAATTCATGATCAGCATTGAAACTAAGGAACCTATTCCTCTAAGCAAATCAGCTTAAAGCATGTACTAAAGAGGTCAGCAAAGCTATCAATCACTCGTAATCCGAAACAATGGCAAGACTTTTGATCTGTCTATTTAAGCAATCAAAATAAGAACACTTTTTTTTTTTTTGTCCTTTGATTTATGATCTTTTGAGGAGCACGAAAGCATGTAGTTTCTTTAAAAATATAAATCTCGCACTGAATACAAATCTGAATTTTGATGCCTTTATAAGGTGAGATGTTTCTCTATCTATCAATGTAAGCTTTTGAATTGGTCGCCAACGACTTAACACAATAAAAATTCTATAAAAGTGGTCTTAGATGTAGATGTAAAAGCAGCGTAGTTGGAAATACATACAGCTGTAAATATTACAGTCGTAACTACACCCCGTATGTTTGATTCTGCATAGTTGTAACTGCTGTAATTACATCTCATCCGTTTGGTTCTATATAGTTATGACTGCTGTAATTACATTTTTTCTGTTTGCTAGGCTAAAATTGAGATTTGTATTTATAAATTCTGCCACTTTTTAAATAGAGAGATTAGATTATCTCCTCTGGATATAAAATAATCATATGATCTTTTAATTATTAATTAAAATTTTATATTTATAGATGATTATATATATATAATATAATATAAAAAATAAATATCAATTCAGCGAAGCGTATGAAAAAAAATCACGCGTTATTTTTTTTGATGGTTGAGTCGACTATAATTATATAATTTAATTAATCATTTAAATTTGTTATCTATAAATAAATAAATAAATAGATATATATAATATTTTTATAATTTTTTAATAATTTTTTAATTTATTAAGCGACACAATTTAAAATTTTCAATCTATTTAATTTTAATATATAAATCAAAATTAAAAAATTTATTATGATCCTCTTTTTTTTTTAAAAAAAAAAATAATTATAATTAATTAAAACTTATTAAGTTAACATATACAATCACATTATATAAAAATTTAGAAATAAAATTAATTTTTATATTTTAAATAAAACTAATGTAAAAAATAAATTTTTTTACACAAACTTGTATTGAGTATTTATTTATTTACAAATATTTTTATTTATCTATATACAAGTAAATTTAATTAATTATTTATTTATGATTGTTAATTAGTTGGTGATTTTATTTCTCACCAACTTCCAATAACAGCAAATTTAGATATAATTCCAACTGCAGCATCTGGACTTTTTCTAAATGCATGTATTTGCAGTTGATAGTAGATAAGAATAAGTTGGCTCAATCACAATTATTTATTTATTTATTTATTATTTTTCCTTCTTGTTCTCTCTCTAAAGATTGGCTAAACTTATTCAACAAATAAAACACATCAAACTCATCTAAATCTAAAATATTTAAATTATTTCTCTGATTGAATCACAATTAGTTTAAGTTTAGCAATTCATTGATCAAAGGTGAGTAGAGTACCAATTTGCCTGAGCCTTCTTTGAGGACACCACATGGTGACTCAGCCCTTCTGGAACCTTCCAAAATATCAAACAAAAAAACCAAAAATTGTAACCCGGCCCCTTCCATAATAACTCCAAAATGGCAACAAAAAATTCAATTCCTAATTCTCCCTAAATTTCTACAACAAAATTAAGCCATAATTTAGTACCAATTCTTTTTCCTTTTCTTTTTTTTTTTTCCCTCTCTCAAATTACTGTAAATTTTAAATTAGCCGCTCTGATTTGAAAAGAGAGAGAAACTAATTAAAAAAAAAAAAAAATAGAAAAACAGAAATGGTACCAAACAGAACCTCGAGATTTGAATTATTAGCGACGGAGAGTTGTGTGCGTACCTGAGATGTGGCGTCGAAGTGGGAGACGTCGTGGGCGAGGGCGGCGACGCCGCGGCAGGAGTCGGGGAATTGCGGATCGTTGGCCGACAGCGCGCCGCTGCAGGAGCGGATCACGCATAGAAATTTGTGCAGGGCGTTCCCCATAATATCCAATTATTATGATCTAATTTGAAGTAAATTCTCCTTTTTTTTTTTTTTTTTTTTTTTTTTCTTTTTTTAAACTCCCTCAGAGAGTTTTTATGTTAAGAGGAGGGGGAGGGGAATCGAGCTCCCTTTCTGACGAAGGAAGGGAGGGGAGGGGAGGGGAGGGTCAACGTGTAGGAATGTGACACGTGGAAGATTGTAATTTGCTGATGAGATTTTTTTTTTTTTGGGTTTTCGAGGAGGATCTCATGTGAGTTTGTGCGTGATTTGGGTTTATCATTATTGGGTTAATTATTGTAAGGGATGACAATGGTAATTTTATTTTTTTTTTTAAATATAAAATTTATTATATTTTTTATAGGTAAAATTATATAAAATTTATTTAAATTTTGATAAATTTTTATTTAACTATCTAAATTTTAAAAAAAATTGTATAAGAAAATTGTTATGCCCCGAGATTTAAAAAACAAACTAATTTTTTTTTTAAAAAAATTAATGTTTTCAAAGATTTCAAACTTTTTTTCGGAACGTGAATAGATTCGCAACATATATAGAGTTTACTAGTCCAAACAGACATAGTTTATTTTGTAACTATTTACAACATTCAATCCATACTCATACATTTATATATTAACGTACTTGAGATGTAATCCAATCATACAAATATGACACACACTAAATTATGATTAGGGTGATCACATGAACCTCCAAACTCCTGCCGACTCTATTGGCTATTTATTTATGGGTTAAAAATAAGTTTAACTTTCTGTCCCGTGACAATAAATCCATAAGACTAATAAATTGAGTTAGGTGAGCCAATATGCTGAGTGGGGCTTCGGTCCATAATAAATCTAACGACAAGAGGCCCAATAATAGACCCAACGTCCATGTGGGTTGAGTCCGGTCGAGATCCGTGGACGCTGTATCTGTACGCTTTAAGTGAATTGGTTGCGTATTTCTAACACCTCGAGCTTCTGGGATTAATGGTTAGCACCAACGATCCGACAGACTCAGCATCCTGCTATATCTCCTCATACATCAAACATACCTACATATCTCCCCGCAAACAAAATACAAAATACCATCATATCTCCGTTTTTGAAAATCTTTTTGAAAACCATGATCGAAAATCGAATCACAAAAATGAATAAAAACCAAGTTCGTATATTTATTAAAGGAAACCGTTCAATGTCAAATTAGTCATGCAAGCATAACAACGGAATCAAAATAGTAGCATAGTAAGTCATCATAACATATCTCATAAACTAGAAATAAATAATATCAGGTCAAGCTATCTAGACGACGCTAGCAACAGGGACGGCTCTAGCAGACAATCCTCACAACATCGCCCCTAATTTCACCACCCGAGATACCTATAAAAAAGGTATACAACAGGGGTGTAAAATATAACTGAATGTATCCTAGTGGATACAACGAGCTGGAGACCAGCAAGTTGTACCTATTGGTATACTATAAACAACGAAAATAAGCAGGTAAAATCAGCATGCAAGTAATTATCTATAGTCGGCATGTAGATAAACAGGAATAATGTAATCAAATGCATTTGAAACATAAGTAGGATAATAACATGGTATACAAGGTATGATGAGCAATAGTAAGCTGAGTCACAGCTGAAATAAATAATGCATCAAACTACTAGAACTCAAAAATATCCAATCGTGCCACTGTTTGTCACTAAGATCTCAGACTAATGCCATAACTAAGCACCTAACCAAAACTAACATATAACACCGTACCCGCAGGTACAACCAAAGGGGCTCACGGGTCGATCAGACCACTCTACTGGTAAAGAACACTACAACGGGGGCGAATCGCTGGTGTACGTGACATGTGCAGCAGTTGCATGGCGATCACAATGCGGATGCTCAATGACCGGTATACGACGATAAGCCGATTACTCCTAATTAGGATCATAATAGCTGACAATAATAGCTCATGCAATAGGGTAATAATGATAATCTCCTACTCTACTAGTCATGCAAATATCAAGAGATGGTACACAATCGACCTCAATCACAAGTATGCGAAGTGACGTATATACATATCTATGAGTGCTAGATCAAGCATCATGATGGTAATAATAATGCGGAATCAAGTAATACTGTAATGATATAAAATGAGATCAAGATCTAGTGTTAATCAAATAGGGTCCAGTCGAATATGGTACCCAGGAGGTTTTACCATGCTAATATTCAGATCGAAATACCCATCTTAAAGAAGACGATCCAATAACCTGTGGTTCAGCACGCACTTGAACCACAATCGCTAGGGCCTATACCAAATCACAAGGTAAGAGCACGGTCTCACACATCCCAAAACCACTACTCACATATAACCACTCATAATAACTCGGACTTTTAATCGAGTCTCGGGATTCGCCGAAATTCCCAAAAATTCGTCGAAACAACTAACGATGCCATGCCGTACACTAATTATGGAAGATAATAATAACTATCGGACGTCGTTTGCTACCCCGAAACACAACAATTATAGTGCCTGCGCAGCAACACATCAAGTCATATATATAATTTATATTAATGTCCAACTTTTGCTGAAACGATGTTTGGAAGTGTCGTTTTCAACTCCGAAATCCACCAACGCTAACCCACTGACTCTTGAGTCTACCAAAATAGCGTCGGAGCACAGCCAAGAGCACTTGGCAACTGATAGTGGGCATCTATACTGTTGGGGCCAAAATATGGCTTGCGCGCGATCGGCCCCTTTGGGTGACCCTCCAGAGGTGTCGAAATGCGCCGCGTGCCAACAATCAAGCGATCGGACCGATGAGGGATCCGCTCGGCCGGGTTCTCCTCTAGTAACTTCTCACGACCGCTCGACTGAGGACAGCCGAACCGGGGGTAGATAAATGTACGGCTAATGAACCGATTGTAACTTTGCTAGCGCAAGAAGGGCAAATAAAGACACGACCGATGAGTCGGTTTACACTCTAAATGCACGAAAATAACAAGATAAAGACACGACTGAGCCGGTTTACACTTTAAATTGATAAATAAAGACACGACCGAATGGCCGGTTTACACTTTATATTGATAAGAAGAAGGGGATACAAGTGGAAAAAAAAGGATAGAAGAATTACAATTAAGCCTACTCTTAGGAAAATAGTAAAAAAAAAAGAAAAAAGAATTAAGTTAACCTACTCTTAGATAAATGAAGAAGTTGGGGTGGTACCGGGCTTACGAGGTTGCCGGACCCCGATCTCTTCGATGGTTCTGATATTTATATACGTCCCGAACCAAGTTATTGGGCGCCGATTTGGATTTTGAATGATCGGCATAATTTGGAGAGAATCAGCGTGAAGTCCTCAACGGCTTCCTTTCAAGTCGTCTATCCTTAGCAGAATAGTAATTTTTTTCTATCTAAGTTCGTCCCCTAGTTGTCGCGCCAGAGCATGGATTCTCGGCGCCCTCCACTAGTGGACACTGCTTGCCGTTTTAGGTTAGTTGCGGCATTCGCGCCTGGATCTCGCATACCTTCTTTCCGAAATCTTTCCTTTTTCGGCTCGAATCGGCCGAATGCCGACTCAGACTCCCGCCTTCTTCATCGACTGACTTAGCGGACATCGTCAGCCGAAGTCAATGTTGCGCGATTTGTCAGCGCCTTCTCCTGTCGACTGTTCCTCCTATCGGCTGATGCTTCCAGCCGATGGTATGCGTCGCGCGTTGTTTTTCTTTCGCGACTGAGACCGGTCTCGGTCGAGACACAAGCCTTCCTCTTCCGACTCATTCACCTGCCGGCCGGTCCCTATTGGCCGATGATATCCGCCACGTGTCGCTCCCTTAAGTGGCGAAAATTTTAGTCTCAACATATATTAATCGAAACGCAGGCCCATCGCTGAAACAGCGTTAAACCGACGATTTTTGCCGATTTTATGTCGGAATTCAATTTTAATCGCACGAAAGCCACCGAACCTCGGACGATCAGTCCAGAGATTACGTGCACACTGCCCGACGCAGCCCATGTGGCTACAATTGTATTTAGAGCCCCAACATTACTTTATCAACATTACTTTATTTGCATGGTAACTTGACTAAACGAGCGTTTTAGAGTCATTACCACCGGAGGGTTTTGCGACCAACCGACAGCGCTCACTGACAGGTCTCAACTTGTTGAAGACCGTGCTCACTGTCTAGAGTGTGCACAAAGGCTGGGAAGTGCGTCGGGGCCAAGTTGAAAGTTGGACTAGAGTGCTCTCTTGAGATCCATTCACTACGGCAATCAGAGGTGAAACCAACACGAGCACGATGTCTAGGGAGTTCAGAAGGTCACCATTGTGATGACCCAGATCTTTATTGGGGGTTTATGGCTTGATCAGTGGCTTCTGGAGGACTATCTTGGGAGATGGGAGTGTTTGGGTGTGTATCGGACTCAAGAAATGGACTCAGTGCGTTGAATGGACCCCGAGTGTATTCGGATACCCCCGTCGAATTTTGGGAGAAGTTTTGGGCAAAACGGAGGCCGTATTTGGATTCAGCGCGGGAAAACGATGAACAACGGCTATTTACTTGTATTTTTCTGAGTCCGGACGCCCAAAAACAGAGACCCGAAAGTTTCTAGTGCATTTTGGTGCATGGGGGAGCCGTGGACCGGCCGAAGGGACACGTGGCAGCCGCGGATTGGCCGGCGCACGCGTCCCGGTCCATGGAGTAGAGCGCTAGTGCAGTGGACCAGGCGGGGAGCCACGTGGCGGCTCCGGATTGGCGGGCGCAGGGCGCTCGGTTCACGGGAGAGCGCGCGGGTGTACGATGGACCGGAGCGGGGACACGTGGCAGCACTTCATTGGTTCGGTGCAATGGACGCGGCGCACGTGGGGGTGCGCGGGCAGGCCGGGCAAGCCGGGCAGGTGCGGGGCAGGCACGGGGTGCAGGCTGGTGGTGTGCCACATGGCGGTTTTCTATTGGTTGAGAGGTGGACACGTGGCAGTCTGTGGTTCGTCGGGTGCACGGAGTATATGCACCGGGTGCAGCGAGCGCGGGGCCCTGACACGTGGCGCGCGGGGATTGGGCGGGTCACTGTGCGCGTACGGCGGGGCAGGTGGCAGTTGGCAGGCGGCCGGCTGGCTTGGCGGGCACGGCGGCGACGTGGCGCACGCGGGCGCCACGTGGCGGCCCGCCATTAGCGGGCGCCACCTACCGCGTTGACCACGCGGGCCACGCGGCAGAACGGGAGCGGCCGGATCCGCTGTTCGCTGTTCAGGGACACGTGGCGTAATCCGGTGGATTCGGGCACTGGATGAACGGCCCAGATTGGAACACTGTGCGCGCCCGAAACATTTCGGGCGCCCGGAACTTGGGACACAGTGGGCATTAAGTCAATTGTTTGGAATGGGCCTATAAATACCTCCTTCTCTCCCTCTTTCTCTCCTTTTTTAGAACTTTAGAGAGGGAATGAGAGGGAGAGCTCTATATGAGATTTGTTTCCCATGATGTTCTTGATCTCGTGGTAGATCTTCGGAATTTTCGGAGGCCTCGGCATCGGCGTTATCTGCGATTCGGCGCACTGTGACGATTCTCTTACAGTGGGCTTTTCCGTCACAGTTCAGTCTGAGAGCTCCCCTGGGCTACCCCGATGGAATTTTTGGGCGATTTTCATGGCAGAGTGTTCTTAAGAGGTAAGTCTTCGTTTTCCGTGTTGATCGTTTCACGTCATTTAGAGTTTTCGTCATAGTTCCCGAGGTGTTTTTGTGACCCCTTTTCTGTTGTGAGATTTTGGACAGCGGAGGCTTGTCGATTTTATATCTCGGTCTACGAGCATCGGATCAAAGCGTATAAATACTCGATTTGGATCTACTCGTCGCGAGGAACACAGTGGTGATTTTTTTGGTATTTTTGGAGATTGACTCGAAGGTGATAATTAAGCTTTCCCTGGACTATATGCCACAGGATTTTGGTTGTGTGGCGTTGCGGCTTACCGCGGTGTTTTATTTGTAACTTGACCTACAGGTATCGGATCGGAACGTGAGAGTACTCGTTTTGATCGGCTCGACGCGACGATCGCAGTGGTTATTTTTCTGGATTTTTCTGAGTTCATCTCGCAGGTGAAATTTAGCCATTTTCGGGACTGATTTTTGGACAGCGGGTAATTGTGCATTTTTGGATTAATTGTACGCCATTTGGATTACCGTGCAGTGTGCCGTGATTACCTGAAGTGAAGGCGTATTTGAGCTGTGCTTCGCGTGCTCTGCGATCGAGGTGGGTGGTTGTTGCATATCTCAACTTCTGACTTGCTCACTAAGTTTATTAGAGAAGCCCTCTATTGGACATATTGATTGATTACCATGCATGATTGACTGATATAAAAGTGAGCCTATCATTTGAGATTAATTTTGTGGACATAGCATGTTGGGAATATTATCGGAATAATATTGTCGTGGAAACATGATTGCGGGGACATATTTAATAGTGATAATTAACATGCCATATTAGCACATAGATTTTATGAAAGTTGGTTAAATGGACTAATTATCGGGATATGATGACATATCTATGTGCGGGTACCATTTTGGAATTTATTATGGATCAGGGATTATATACATGTGTAGTTGACTGATGATTTTAGCATGATGGTTATATCTATGTGGATTTATTATTGGTTACACATGTAGATGTGTTATTTGATATTCTCTCTTTCATCTTGCATGAGGACTTTTGCATGCTTGTATGGACATCTAGATAGGCCACTATTTATTGCTACACTATCATATTGGGATTTGACTTAGGAGAAACCATGATTGTTTCCTTTCTCCTTCTTATTTAGATTTTCGAGTCATGTTGCTCGGGTTCGAGCAGAGGTTTGGGATAGTGTAGCCGAGACCTTAGGGTCGGAAACAAGGTGTACTTGATGTAGGATTTGTGGGTTATTGCGGCAACCGCGGACAGTAGGCGGTTGACCGGATATTGATTATTTTTACCCGATTGTGGATTGTGGGTTATTGTGGTAACCGCGGACAGTAGGCGGTTAGCCAGATATTGATTACTTTATCAGATTTTGGTCTTGTGGGGTGTTGCGGCGACCGCGAACATTGGGCGGTTGACCGGATGTTTACTTATGCATCAGATTGGGTATCAGATTTCTCTAGTGGATGGAGTTTCCCACTTATTGAGTACTATTGCATCAGATTGGATATCAGATTTCTCTAGTGGATGGTGTTTCCCACTTATTGAGTACCATTGCATCAGATCGGGGTTTCATTAGTGGACGGAGTTTCCCACTTTGATCATAGTCTTGATTCAGCTCTGCTATATTGAGATATGTGTGACAGAGTTACTTTACTCGTGTGGGTCGCTCCCCTCGAGTGCCACTCCGGAGTAGGCTTTAGACCGTGACGGGTGCCGGTCCATCTGATTGGGATTTCGAACCTTGTGTGCTGGTCCCCTACTGAGTTCTTGAGTTCGACAGCAGAGCAGGCAGTACCAGTTTTACTGGTGGCTAGATTGGGTTTATTTGGTCAGATACTGTTTTCTTATGCATTCATACAGTCATTTCTTTCGGTATTGCATTTAGAGGCATATTAGTGGTGGTTTCCCTTTATTCAGCAATTTCGTTTACAGCTTTACCACTTATTCCTTTTCTTGCCTCTGGTAGACTTAGTGGGTACGGCGGAGTTTGAGGCTTTACCCACAGGGGGAGGCTACTGGTTTACTAGTGGTTCTCACCCCTATTGTTGTTTCCCTCTTTTCTTCTTCCTGTTTTGCAGAGTCTTCTGCGGGAGTTGCTGATCTTTCGGTCTTTGTTCGAGGCGAGGGAGTCACGAGCTAGATCCTTACCGCCCGAGGAGTGTAGCTGTATCCCCTGGTTGGAGATTTCTGGTAGCTGTCAGCTGGTTTTTATTGTTTACTTTGAGAGGGATCTTTTATATTTGGAGAGACTGATGTACTATAGTTTTAGTTTATCTTCCTTTTATAGTTGAGAGATGCTGGATCTGAGGACATTGTAATATGATTATCTGTATTTGAGGAAATGGATGTTGTACTTTATTTCGTGTTGTACAGTGATTAGATTTTATTTTACAACATTTTATTTCCGCTCTGATATTTGCGTAGCTATAGTACTATCTTTTGCAGGTTAGACGCTTCGCCTATGCGGGATTTTGTATAGGTGGCGGATCTGTTGGCAAGCCTGGGTCGCAATTTCGACCCCGGGGCATGACAACCATGCTCGCCCACCTAGGGTCTGGCGATCACCGGAGTGGCCGGAGAAGTGAGCTCGACCAAGTATTGCACCCTTCAGGCTAGGGCTGGAGCAGTAGATCCGAACTCGAGTTCGGGTGGCTTGGGAGTGCGGGCACAGGTCAGGGGGATGCTGGCCGGTGGGAGGGTGCCGACTGGAGGCGTCGCCGGCGACCAGGGGCGGTGGCAATGACGCTGGATGACTTGCAGCCAACTAGGGCACATCTCGGGCAAGTTCTTGCTCCGGCAGTAAGCGGACACCGGTCAGGAGAGGTAGAAATTGGTGAGGGGAGGTCGGTTGGAGCCTTCGTAGGTGGCTAGGAGCGACGGCGACTGCGCTGGTGATCTACGACCGAGATCAAGGCAACTAGGTTGAGGCTCGGTTTTTTGGTAATTTGGGTAGACGGGCCCAAGGCGGCACCTGAAGGTGGTCTGGAGCCCACCTGAGCCCGTGGCGTTAGCTGGAAGCGGCGGAGGTAGTCAGAGCAGGCCGCGGCCAAAAACTACCCTAGTTCTAGTTCGGGTTCCAAAGCGAGGCAATAGCGACGCTAGTGGCAGTAGGGCTACTCGGGGAGGCTCACCAGGGGTCCAGGTATGCCGGCGGCGTGGTCCAAGGGCGGCACGGCCAACAGAGATGATCTCGGGTTCAATACAAATCGAGAGAAAAGGAGAGGGGGCTATGCAATGGGTTTTCCAGCAGCTTCGGGGCAGTTCACCGGCTAGAGATGGCAGCAGCTCGGCTGGGGAGGCGCAGGGGATATGTGCTTGTGAGAACGAGAGAGAAGGAGACGGCTAGGGTTTCATAGGAGAAGAAACCCTAGGTCTTCATATATAGTCCAAGACAAAGTTGCTCGAAACCCCCTCAACAGCTAATATTTTAATTTCAGTCCTTCGCCACACGTGTTTAACTCGGCGAGGATCCTCTACGTGCGATTTCACGCGAATTGATATATAAAATATTACAACTTTTGCGTAAAAACCATCAAAAATATACTATTTTTGCATATATTTTTTTCGTGGGTTCACTTTGCCGAAATCAAAATCAGACTCAGACTGTACCACGATGTTTAGCGCAATCCGACCGTTCAGATAGAAATTTTGTTTCGTCGGATTCGAGTCTCGTTTTGTGAAGTTAGCCATTTTTTTAAATACACCATTCAAAATTTAAAATTCAAATTTAAATTTTTAAATAATTTAAATTTAAAATCACAGTTATTAGAGACCGGCTACTTTCTTTCGAAATTATAAAAAATTTTGTTCTATTAAATATTTTCGCTGATCAAACATTCGAGAACCAGTAAAGTTGAAAATTGACAAATCATGTGCAAATAAATATTATAATCTACCCATTCAAGATCAGAATCATTTGCTAAATTATTTGTTTAATATTTTAAAATCTAATTTTTAGATAACTTTAAATATTCAGTACCTTATTTGATGATGCTGATTAGCAATTCACGTCAGCAATCCAAAATGTCACTTATATTTGCTAATAAATTAACAATGCGTAAAGAAGCAACCCTTTGTGAGAGATACAAAAGCACTAAAAAAGTCATTACGCAATTACACTAAAAACATTGACTCATCAGTTATGTTTACCAGTTCATTCTCAGATATATGAGATATGCAGCATTACTACCATAATTTATGACACCTAAGGTTGAAAAATTTTGAGCATATCTGACATCAATGTTTGGCTAATTTTAAACTTGTATGGACTGAAAATTTTGAGCATATCTGACATCAAGCTTCAGTTTGCTGACGATTCGTTTTATAATTTGTAATATCGTAGGTTAGGAAATTCTATCATTCTCATAATTTTATGCATGCAAAGTGCAAACCATATTATAATACCGTGGACTAGGAAGTTCAATCATTCTCATAATTTTATGTGAATCGTGGCATAATTAGTCGGCAACAATATTTCCATAATACTATAATTGCGTGAATAACCCTATAAACTTATCAATTTCACATATAGGCCAATAAATATTCTGCTACAATTTTTACTTTCACACATATACATAGAATACTTGTACCCTTCTTTAGACATAGAAAACCTAATATCAGGTACACTATTCCCTTCAGAAGATCTTTCCTGATTGGATGACCCCAACCTACCCACAAAAGAAAAGAACAAAACAAAAATAAAGTAAAAAACCAGTGCTTACTTTACCAAAGTAAATGGCCAGTCATTTTGAAGATTTGAGGACTGCAGGACAAGATCAGATTGAGAATACCTCCTGTTTTAACAATTCAGATTTGATAAAAATCAAAAACTCCTTTTTAAATTAGTACACCATGAGAAATCTTCAAATGAAGCAAAAAGTATATAAACAAAACATATTTGTTACGTTTGGCAATTACATGGGATACTACCAAATCTCCACTATCTCACAAGAAGGAATTGAACTACCGCCGTGGAACTAACGCCCCAGCACGGCGTGTCAACTCATAAATATTCCATCAAAAACCCCATATGGTGGTTTATCGATCTTGTATGCGCCTCATCCATTACACCAAAAAAGCACCCTCCTCGAACTAAAAAAACAGAACAAAAGAGGAATCCAATGACATCAAAATTCTTCACCCAAAATGTTTCAGGGGCATCAATAGGAGCAAGAGGATAACATTCGGCATGAAATCTAGTAAAAAGAAAAGGTACAACAAAAACCTTTTTCCACTTACTAATCTGGCCGAAATCTTTATCCTCTATGCTGATTGTCTCAAGGACTCCAGTAATTTCACTTTCGAATTGCAAATTCGGTTGAACTCTGTTAGAAATTTGCGCTGCGCCCGAACTACTTTCCTCAACACATCACCAGAGCTCCATGATTTTAGAGAACCCAAAATCCTCTCTCCTAGCTCTGGGTTGTTGGTGACTGCATTTTCTTCTAAGATCCGGAATATCCGGCCCGGCCCATTATCATTTCTCTGCACATAGGATAATAAGGTGTCCAGATCATTGTCCTCCGATCCATTAATTTGGTCCGCTACCCTTGTCTGAATCTCTTTTATTGTATCCATCAAGCACCGGATCGCAGATTGAACAGCCTGCAACTTAGGCAAGTTTGGCTGGTCCGATAAGCTGCTGCCACCACCGCTCTTCTTTTTCCTTTTTCCGATTGGGAGAAGTGATTTCATCCATGATTGAATTATTAGAATTTGCCAAGAGAATGATTCTGTTACCAATTGAACCAAAACCGGGAGTTGATTTCCAGGGGAAGTCAATATCGGTTCCAAGTGTGAGAGGTGATACATGACGCAGGTCTTGGTTAAGCTATCAACTATGCGCCATGAAGTTGGATTTGACTTATCCTTAATAGGAAGCAGAGGTTTCTTCGAAGACAAGTTCAATGCATTGACAAAAATGGCAAAGTTCATCCAGCTGATTGTATCTGACGAGAGTTCCTGTCAACAATTAAGAACTGTATTAGCCTGAGTTTGCAGAGAAAGCAAAGAAAAATCAAGAAGCACGCCTTTGAAGTAAGATGTAAGAGCTGTTCAGTAAAGAGCTGCTTGTGAAGCACTAATTTTGTAGTTAGTTATACTTTCAAGTTCAACACTTTCATCTTGTTACATAATTAATCAAAACATTCATTTTATGCCTTAAAAAAAACAGAATTCACATAGAAGATTATATAACTAGCATGAATTAAAAAATATTTGCTGCGATTAGCCACAAAAGTCCATGAAGTGCTCAAAACAAGAAACACATAAACTAGAGTAAGATCTCCAGTTTGGATATCCGCTGAAGGATAATAGAATACATTTAGGCCTTTTTGGATATATGAATATCTTGTTCAGTACATCTTCATAATTTACTTGAGAAGCTTGTAATTTGGCAAATGAGGATTGTGATCAAATGTCTAGAATTGAATATTATGGCCTTCAAGTCATTTTTTCCAAATAAGAAAAATCACCTCGTGAGTGAAATATGCCATCCTATCAAATCATAGATATCAAGACCTTTTAAGGAACAAAAATCAAACTTCTTACAATCACTTTTGAAAATTCTTACAATCACATTGTACTTAAGGGCCCTGTTTGGCCCTTAAAGACATTGTACTTAAGGGCCTTAAGTACAATATCCTTCAATTATATTAATTGTTAATTCAAGCTATTGCGAGTATTTTTATCTAAATGGGAGAACTCTTACCAATTAATAGAGTTTTAAAACACTACAAGTTGGTTGAGCTTTTTAATTACTTATCCAACTATAAAGAAATTCAACTTGGTTAAAAGGCTACACTGAATAATAGCTAGCAGCTAACTTTCATTGCATGTGAACCAACACTAGCCCTTGAAAAAACGAACCAGTTAGCAATATAAAAGAATCACACTATATAACAGGTCCTCTAATCAAGGCTTTAAGTATCCATCGGCACGGGCCGTATCCACCGTGCCGTATCGTGCCAACAAGATACTGGCACGATACAACCCCCGTGCCGATGGCACAACTCAAAATTCTTTTTTTTAAAATTACTAAGTAATTTTCTCAATAAAGTTCAAAATATTTAATAAAAATACATAATAAGAAATTAGAAAATTTTGTTGCTAAAGAATATAAATATTTCATGTCATTATATGTCAGCACACATGTATTTTTTGTGACCGGCACGCACCATGCCGTACCGTGCCGGCAAGTTTTCGGCACGATCCCGTGCCACGGCAGTTAAATCCTTGCCTCTAATGCAATATCAGAAATAACAGAACACAAACACACAGAAACTAAAATTAAACTAAGTGGTTAGTAATACCTTGAAGGACTTTTGGCTCTCCAAGATCCCAAGGATCGCACCAATTGCCTCATCAAAAGAGAGACCAATGTTCCTTGCATATTTCTCAAGCATAATTTTCAGTTCAGCGGCATTATTAGTATCAGAGGCAGTGCCATTAGGTTCAGAGTTTTCCTTGAGGGTGGATGAAGCAGCTTGCATTGACAGATAAAGAAGCCGCGGAATAAGAGATTTTCTCTCAATTTCTTTTATCTTGGTGTCTTCATCCTCAGTTGTTTTCTTCTTGTTCTGGAAAGCAAATATTTTAAAGAAATCGAAAAGTAGCATTTGCAAGACAATTATAAGATGAAACTAATAACAACATGAATAGCAGAGTTAGGTGTCATGCTCGAGTAGCATACCAGCATCGTAGCCCTAGAGCACGCAGATCCGTCTTCAAATGGCTCTATAAATAAAAATTATGCAATAAAAAACCATCAAAAACTTAATCTCAAAAGTAACAACATGTAGAACCCGACAGCCCAAAACTGCATGCATGCAAGTCACATGCACATATTAGTTTCAAGTAGCATAAAGATTGTTTCAAGAAGAATTCCAAATAGATGGAAGGCAAAATAAAATAACAAAATAAGCAGAATAGCAAGCAGCTTGCAATACCAGTAAGAAAGTTTTTGATGGTGGTTGGCGACCACCAAGGACGTGTCTGTAGATCTTCATTAAATGTTAATGATTTCAGTTTATCCTCATTTGACAGCTCAAGCAACTTCATGCCATAGTTCACGCTTTGAAAAATGGCCTGCATGCAAGAATCAAGCTCTTACAGTTCTGTAAGAATAATAACGTCCAATTGATCCAAAGTCAAGGGACTTCCATATCCATCTAATGATAATCTAACAACAAATCATGAAAATTCTGTGAAAGAAATAGAGATGGATCAGTATTAATTCAGTTGATCAACCAAAACTACCCATTATTAAAACAACTAAAACTTCTGAAATACTATATAATACTTCGGAAGCACCGAAATTATATCAAATTACTTCACACCATCCGGTTGAAAGAAGAGGAGGGGGTGGGGGGGGGGGGGGGGATATTTTGATGTGAAAATGATGAAATCGCCAGTTTCTTATCATAAACTCTGATGTGAAAAATGATGAAATCACCAGTTTCTTATCATAAACATGAATATCTAGCCTCTAACGGCTCCATCACTAACATCAATATCAACGGAAAAAAAATACCAAGTAATAAAAAAAGCCAGTACTTCACCTCTATTTCTTCAAGGCTATCAGCTTTCTGCTTCAGCTGAAGGAAAACAGATTCAATTCTTGCCATCACATACTGGTTTGAATGTTGCAAGCGTTCTTTAAACTGAACAAACTCAATTACCTGAACAAGGTAAACAATTAGCACAGCATGTAATGTCAAGCATAATCAATTAAACTATTTTAGCGCAATTCAATCTGAACTGCTTAGAGTACAGTACGCAATTGATTTATCAGTACAAGTACAACCAAAAGCAACTTAGGCTCCGTTTGGGATTAAGGGGAGATTGCATTATATGCGGTGAGAAAGTATGATGGGAATATACTCTGTTTATTTCCATACGCAATATTGCGTTCTGCATATCACAATGAGTTGGTTATATTATATTTTCTATGGTCCTACCAAAAAATATAGAAGCGAATCCCTACAAGCTTTTGCCCAAACTCTATTTTACATATTAGCATTAGATGGGCCTCAATGCCTAACGGGCCCCAAATAAGAGTTTCTGAATCAATCTAAATATAAAAACTATCTAACTAAAAATCTAGAAGGGTTTTCAAGGAACTACGGTTCAATACTGCAGAAAGCATTGGTATAAATCCAAGGAAACTCATTTTCTTTACCAACTGGACCTGTCAACAATGCCATTGTAAGCAAAATGGTAATTGCAGTGCATTGAATTTAAACAAATTGTGGAGTTCTAGTGTGTGGAAGGGTGTTTGATGCCCTTCGGATGTTTTGGTAAGCTTCCGAAAAATTCTTGAAGGTTTCCGGAGAGTTTTGGCGTGAATCAGAAATTTTCAAAAAAAATTGAAAATTTGAAGTTTTGGCTTCAAGGTCCGGACCTTGAGAAGAAAGTCCGGACCTTCTGCACTTGTGGATCCCAGTTTCAAGGTCCGGACTTTTTTGGAAAAATTCCGGACCTTTGCCGCGAAGCTGAGAAGGGCAGTCTTGTACAAAAAGTAATTTCATTTCTTACAAGGACCTTTGGGGATATTGTTATATTAGGGGTTTTAAACCCTCTTCTCCTCCACTTCTCTCATTTGGAGAGTGCAAGAGAGGGAGCTTGAGGTGAGTTCTTCTCACTTCTCCTTGGTTTTTCTACTCCAAGGTGAGTTCTTCTCACTTCTCATAGTGGTTTGGAGCCCTAACACCCATCCTTAGCTTTTTCAAGGTATAATTTAAGCTTAAGAGAGGTTAGAGACTCATCTTTTCCTTCTCTTTGGGGTTTTCTTATTGGAAACCTAATTTTTTGAAACTAGGGTTTATTTTGAGGCTTTTTGATTTAGAGTTTTTGGGGTGGAATTGGTGGGTGTAGAACACTCTTGTAGGTTGGTTTTGAAGCTTCCCTTACTTTGATTTCAAGATCTAGCAAGATTTATTGACCTAAGATATTTTCCAACCATTTTCCTTATGATTTTTAAGAAATTTCGTGATTAGCTCTTTTTGAAATTTTGATCCTTTGGGAACTTGTCCTAGGGCTTAAGAGAGCTTACGGGCAACTTGGTTTGGATCTCCCACAAGGGCTTGGCTACTATCAAGTGGTTTGACCTTACCGAAATAGGTAAACTCCCCCTATATCTTCCTTAGACTTTTAGGGCATAGTTGTTATGTTAAACATGCATCGTTTGATTTATCATAATTTTTAATCATACATTTGAACCCCTTTATATGTAGAAAATTTCAAACTCTATATAGTAGAGGTTAAACATTGCATTTGCATGGGCATTATAAGATGGGATTAAATAATCATTATCGTAATTTTACGAGTTTTGAGATGAATAGAGAACATCTATACATGCTATAGAATGATTGAAACATGTTATGCATATGATCATGTACATTTAGACAATATAACATTAGTACCATCTAGTGTAGTTGAGATATAAGTAGAACACTTCTAAACTTGTTAAACCAAGAGAAAAATTGTATGATTACATGTTTGAGACATGATGACAATTAGTGTATGATAAACTATTTCATTATGAATGGCATTGCCTACATTGTATACATGACATTGACACTATGAGATATTATACCCCGACCTAAAGGTCGATGATACTATTTCGTGTTTTAGACATGATGATTGAAACTTGCTTGCTTGCCGTTTGTGCTCATTCGCACATGCTTGGTAGGGTCGCTCCCTCCGAACCGGCACTCCGGAGTTGGCCATCGTGACATCATGCTCCCCGTGCAGGATTGGGTGCCGATTGGGCCGTCGTGGCATAGGCATAGCTCTGTTAGGGGGTGCCACCACGAGACCATGAGGTGTGGCTCAAGCTAAGACTCAAAGAAAGTCTTCAAGAGAAATGAATAAGTTAACTAAACTTGACATTGAACATCATATAGATGATGCATTCATAGTAGTTGGACATTCATGTTAGCATGGTAGTTTCATATTGTTATTATCTTGTACTTGAGCATAGAGGCATGATAATAGTAGAGTTATTTTACTCCAGTTGTTATTTATCTGCATTTCATTTCAGCAGTTATACTATCTTTTGTCTTAGTTGATCTAGAGGTGTATTTCGCTTCTCTCAGCGGCTTACCCACTGAAAACTATTGATTAATAGTTCTCACCCCCATTGGTTTGTAAATTGGTATAATAAGGCTATTGAGAAGAATTGCAGGTGTTGCATACTTTTGAGTAATTACGATGCCGATATGCTAGAAAGGTGAGGTCAGCTGCTTCTCGCAAATGGTCGTCCATAAATTTCAGATATTCCTTCACAAGGTCAGCAGCTTCAGAACAAAATGGTGATTTTAACATCTGAGGTAAGATGTGGTGTGACATAGTCTCTTGCAGGATATTTTTAACCTCCAAGGTACCATACCTGTATAGTAAAATACACCAGAACTAATAAAGAAGGATTATTACATATGTATACCTGCAAAATCATCTTTTTACGTATATGTCTCCAAGAAATCTGAGTTTTCATGTATGCTCTTAAAAAACTTGCAGGCCGCTCATTTCACAGTTTGTAATTCACTAGAAATCTTCCATTCAAATTATTTAGATCGGTCACCAAGCAACTCAAGTTGGGAAGTGATAAAGTGTTGGTGTAGTGGTGAAATCATCATAGATTCCCAACTAATAGGCATATTACAATACCATGGGTTAGAAGGTTTTGTCATTTCCATACTTGATAAGAATTATTAGTCTATTAACAAGAATATACAAGTCCATAACAACCTTCCAACCCAAGTAGCACAGTAAGTTGGTAACAAACTTGTCATTCCTAATATAAAATATACGGCATTCCCGTAATTTCGTAAACCAGTGAAACGAATGACCCTTTAATTTCTTATAGGTATACCTTTGTACTCATAAAAAGACCCATAATTGACAAGTTGGATTACTCCCTCAACATAAGGTTATTTTGTACATATATAACTATGCATATGCTTATGTATGCATGTATATAATACATGGGCTTATGCAAATAGATTGTTTTGCATGGAAGAATAAGTAAAAGCCCCAAAAACGAAATATTAAAGTACAAGAACCCAAATCCTACTAAAAAAAAAGCAACTTAAACAAACGACCAAATTACCAGAAAGGATCACCAATCAAGTAAGCTTACCAATCATGTGCTAGTGGAAGGGCCCCCACAAAAGAATATACGTGCACTAAAGGAATCTTATACTGCCAGATATATCTGTCAAATGAAACCAAATAACAAACTTATCCCCAGGCAGTAGGAAAGTTCAGGATATTATATTATAGAATAATTCATAAACATGTCACGAACAGAAACATGCAGGATATTATATAATTACATAATTCATAAACATGACATAAACAGAAACATGATTTAAACTCGCTATTTGAAAATTGGTTAATAACAAAATCTAGTCTTTGAAATTTCACAGGGAAATCAATAACATCCTTGGAGTTCCGACTTTTAACTATTTAATTCCTGAAGTTTTCCCAAACAATAGTTTAAATCCTGTTAGTATGACACTCAAAAAGAGATGTCATGCCAGCATCATCATTAGAGTTCACAACAAGGTCTGATGGTAGACTTAAGGGAGGGACCTGTGTGTTACCCAAGCATCTTAGGACCGTAATCTATAATTAGAATTGAGCAATGAATAACCCATAACAACAACAACAACAACAAAAAGAATATGTACCTTCGTATAGTAAGTCCAAACTCCAAAACCAGAATTGCCTCCAGCAAGTATCCCAAGTTCCTTGTACGCCAAAATAGCTGTTTCAAATAATTAAACAGAGTAAGCTCATTGATAGACAGTAATATCGTCTAAAAAATAAATAAAAGTCGAAAGTAGCACATATTATATAATGGAGATAAAATTTTATTAGTGTTCAGACTATGGTGAGCATTTCAAAGAGAAGTACGAGTCTATGAAATATATTATTTGACCGGAGAAGACTAGAATTAACATTGGTCAAGGAACTAGCAAATGAAAAGACGAAATAGCATCTTCTAAAACAAAGGCCAAACAATCATAATTACTGTTGAATATAAAAATATAAAACACCATACTCAATTAGCTTAAGCTTGTGGAGAACAATGGTTGTTTCATATTATTTAACATGATATTAGAGCAGGAGGCCCTAAGTTCGAATCCCGCCAAGCTCCTAGAGTTATTTAATTTCTTCCTACTTAATTCAAGTCCACGTCTTGGACCTATCAAAAAACGCCATTCTCTATTAGCTTAAGTTTTTTGAGAACAACAATTGTTTCACATTCTTTAACAATTACTCTCCTGTTCCATGCTTAACGAAACCAGAAAAGGCCAACGGATACACAATATATAAACCCTCGGTACGAACTACAAAATACCTATGCTTTAACACCTGGCAATTTCAAAGCTATACTATCCTACGAGTTACTACCAAATAGTAAAAATAACCAAATAGTAAGCTTAACTGCGTAATCAGGAAAATAGGAGGTAAGTTTTAACACATGCAGCAACTACTTTCAGAATAGTCAACATAAGAGGATCTAACTAAGAAAATAATGCCTAGTCACAGGGGTAAGAAATTTTAAAAAGTAAAACATACCCTAGAAAAGAATGAGAAAACAAGGTGGTACACATAACTCAAAAGCTAGATGCATACCGTGACTAGGACACTGCTTGCCGTAGACAAAAGTTCTTCACCATACATGTTCTCCTGAGGATCCAGGTCCCTCGAAAGTGGTAGGTTCTCACAAAACATCTCCAACATTTTTATAGCCGTGCCTTCAAGTTCTGAGATTAGATGAACACATAATACTACAGAAGATCAAACAAAATAAACAAACAAAATAATAAGGGTACAAATAGCTTAAACTGCTAGAAGAATAAACAGCTCTGATTGTAGGGATGGATGTGAGAAGGTGACATGTTGGCCTCTCTGCATTTTGCCATTTTCAACCAAACCATCCCCCCCACACCCCCCCCCCCCCCACCCCCCCCACCCACTCTTTCTTTGTTAAAGTTTTTCTTTTTATTCAAGTGAATAAGATATCAATAATCGCTCTGATAATACCAACTTCAAGGAAATAGTTTTACCTTTTACAGAAAGTAACAAAGACAGCAAATTCAGAAGCAATTGTATCTTTAGAATGAGGATAATTTGCATTGAAATGTGATTCAACGATGTTAATCATAGAAAAAGTTAAAAGAAGGTTCATGATGTGATAGATAAATCTAAATTGAAAGAGGGGCCGCAAATTGTGGGGCCAACAATAATTTCTAAGACCAGCCAAATCACTTCCATATACGTACTTAGCAGACTAGCAGTTAATCTTCTCAGCATCTTATTTTCGTAATGTGCCCTCTACATTGACCCACCACAATAAATCTAAAGAAAAACAAAATTCAGAAAGCAACTGTGAAGTGTATACACCATCACAGTCACATGCAATTTAATAATTGTTTCCAACATGAAAGCCCTTCACCAATAGACCAACTTTGTACTTGTTATACTCACATGTACACCTATTACAAACAAAACAAGAAAAAAAAAAAAGAATAAAAAAAGTGTAACAACATAGAGTTGTGCTAAAAGACATACCTTTAACAGACTCCATGAACATGGCGCCAGAAAGTTCTTGAACCTTAAAAATTGTTATGGCCTGCCCAATTCTTTTTATAGGTGTTGTTGACAAAGCTTCCAAGATGTTCAAGAACTTCTCTCGTAGTTCAGATTTCTCATCTTGTGTTAGCATTTGCAGGAAGATTTCCACATCAGAAGCAAAGCAAGACAAATGATTAAACCTGAGTGTGTCAAAGAAATTAGAACAATAGAGGATAGCGGAGGATCATCAGTAACATGGCACTAAGTCAACTAAGACTAGTCTGAGGAAAAGCATTAAAAGTGCCTAAGCTTGCTGAGATTGAAACCATATATATGGTGAAACTGAAGAAGAGAAAGGTGGAGGGCTGATGATATGTGAAAAACTTAACTATAAAAACAATGAATTTGGAAAAGAAATTTAACGTAGGAGAATCACCTAAAAGCAAGGATTAAAATGTCGTGGCACGGGGGTGTGCCGGCCGTTGCCTGGCACAATACGACACAGGCATGCTTGCGTACCGACACATGGCACGCTTGCGTGCCGACGAATACGCACAATCTCCTAATGACACACTTTGGCATGGTCTTATTTTGACTTTTTTGGGTTCAATAAAGCTTTATAATGTTATTTTAAAAGTTTTAGAGTAATAATGATAAATTTTGGTTATGTATTGATTTGTCTTGATCTAATGTCAATAATAACTTACTAACTTACTAGTTAATAGCTTAATATAGTAGCATTCTTCTTTACATGTGAAATAACATACAATTCTAGTTTATAGACAAAATTATCTTTTCTTTAAATTTTTATAAAAATTTGCAAGATCCATTCGTATTGATTCGATAAAAGACCGTACGATGACTAGACTAACTATTATAGAACCACAAGTGCGCTGATAATTCCTTTTCGTTTTCAATATTTTTAAAAATATTTATGAAAAAATTGAAAAAATTTATTTTTTCTAAAAATTTTTAAAAAATGGTTAAATATGTCCATGAAAATTTAATAATAAACCATACGATGAATAAATTAAGCAAGTTTATGATAAAAATTGATTAACTTTCAAAAAAAATTTGATTCATCTTTTATTTTTTTAGAATTTTAAAAATTATAAAATATAAATCGGAGAAAATTATTTTTTAAAGATTTTTATGCAAAATTTGCAAGATTCATCTAAGAAAATTACTCTTTCAATTTAAATAAAAAAACTTGTGAGATTTATTTATGAAAATTTAACAATAAACCATATGGCACATACATTAAGCAAATTTAAATATCAATTGCTTCTATTTAGTTTTCAATTTAATTAGAATTTTCACGTTTCTAAATCCAATAATAAAATTTTCAAAGTTAAGAATATCTTAAATCTCGCACAAAATGCTAAATCCATCCAAGAAAATTAAAATGGAACATATAATGACTAAATCAAGTGAATATATTTTCAGATTGTTATAAATTATTAATTAAAATTTGTATAAAGAACTTTACAAGTTAAAAATATTCTAAATATATGAAAAAAAATTAAGTTGTAAATTTCTTGACTTACATAATAAGTAGATCTTTGATTTTGCTATTTTTTTGCGTTTTCTTTTAAGATAGATCTTCGATTTTGCTATTTTTTTGCGTTTTCTTTTAAGATCAAAGTGATCAAAGAATAATAATATATTGAAAGAAAAAATTGAAGAAAAAATTATGAGAAAAAAGGAGAGGAAAAAATAGAACGGGAAAAAAAAAAAGGGAAAGAGATGTGAGAGGAAAGAAAAGAGAGTGTAAAAGAGAATAAAAGATAGAAGTGAAAAGAAGAAAAGGTAGAAGTAAAGAGAAGAAAAGAGATAAGAGAAGGATAAAGGTTTTTGAGAGAAACCAAAAAAAAAAGGTCGAAGTAAAAAATAAAAAAATAAAAACATTGTGTGACCGGCACGTGCCGTGATACCCTCTGGGTATCGTTCAGTCTCGTTCGATACTCAGAGGGTATCGCGGCACATAGGGGCCAAAAGAGACCCACCCCCCCCCCCCCCCTATGACGTGCCCCCTAATTGGCGGCACGATACGTATCGCCCCGTGCCATACGGCACGAGGAGATACTTAATTCCTTGCCTAAAAGTAATGCTAAAAATGACCCTTGCTTGAGTGAATGAGCAAAGAACTAGGAAATTTTGAATTTCCTCCAAGTTAATCAATAGATAGAAGACATACATTGATTAGTGGTTGAGGGAATATCTTACATCTAAAGAGACATATAGTGGGCGCAAAACCAAGGGGTAAGCAATATTTATGAGGTTGCAAATATAAGTAGAAGAAAGCACATAGAGAAAAACCTTTGAAAATAAATAAGCAATGCCTCCAGAAACTTGCCATCATCAGCTTTTCTATTCAAGCGACGCCGTCTTTCAATTTCAATAGTAGCTAAGTAAGGTCCTCTAACACAATCATCATGGCCATCCTCCTGTAACTTTTCCACAACTGCCAAAGCACTCGATAGGCATGAATCAAACTGCAGGCATGCCACAATTAGTTATAACAAGCACTTGCTGAAAACAGAGTTCAAGCAGCAAAAGTTCAAGCGATTGTCGAGAAATGCTTTTAGTTAATGACGAAAGGTACCAGTTCCTCAGAAAGATGGGTCTCTTTAGGCACTTGGGAATCAACAGAACTTGGTAAGGATGTATGACTAGCAGTGCTTGCTTTAAAACAATTGGTATTATCCTCCAGCAAACAGCCTAAATAATTGAGGAATGAGTCCCAATCATCAGGACTGCCCAATCACAAAGAAGGACCAGCATTAATTTATAAAAAAAATTAAAGAGATATTGACATCCGCATACCTGCAAAATCTATAACATATATATATATATATATATATATATATATATATAGAGAGAGAGAGAGAGAGAGAGAGAGAGAGAGAGCTAGGCTCCTATACTATCGATAGTACCGGAGCTCCGGTACTATCGATAGTATAGGAGCCTAGCTCCGGTACTATCAATAGTATAGGAGCCTAGCTCTATATATATATATATAGAGAGAGAGAGAGAGAGAGAGAGTCCTGCTACTATACTATCGGAGGCCTCCGAACTACCAAGTAGTTTTCAATGATGCAGCTTCCGAATCGACAAACGGTTCCATTAGACTTGATCTGCACAAAGGAGGCCTCCGTACTACCGATAGTATAGTATAGTATAGTATAGTATAGTCAAGGATTTAAGTGCCTTGGCACGGGTCGTGCCGAAAACTTGTCGGCACGGTACGGCACGATGCGTGCCGAGCCGTGCCGATGAGTGCCGGTCATAAAAAATACATGCGTGCCGATACATAATGGCATGAAATATTTAATTTCTTTAGCAATAAATTTTTTTAATTGCTTATTATGTATCTTTATCAAATATTTTAAACTTTATTAAGAAAATTACTTAGTAATTTAAAAAAAAAAAAAGTTTTGAACTGTGTCATCGGCACGGGAGCTGTATCGTGCCGGTATCTTATTGGCACGGTACGGCACGGTAGATACGGCCCGTGCCGATGGATACTTAAATCCTTGAGTATAGTATAGTATAGTGTGTGTGTGTGTGTGTGTGTGTGTGTATATATATATATACACACACACACGGCTATGGTGCTTTTAAAAGCACCAAGCACTTGGTGCTGTTAAGTTTTCCACTGTTAGATCTATCCCTTTAATCAATTTTACCCCTTAGATCATGTTATTCCACCAACCACCCATCAAACCCTAAGGGACCACTATAATCCTAACCGCACCCTAAGGGACCACTATAATCCTAACCGCATATCCCTTCATCCAAGGACCAAAAACTCACAAACACCAATGAGGCAATAACTTGGTACTTTTAAAAGCATAGGAGCTCAATTATATGTGTGTGTGTGTGTGTGTGTGTGTGTGTATATATATATATATATATATATATATATATATATATATAGTCCGGCTACTATGCTTGTAAAAGTACCAAGCACTTGGTGCTTGTAAGTTTTTCACCCTTAGATTTAATCCTTTGACTAATTCCACCCCTTAGATCATGCTATTCCACCAACCACCCACTAAACCCAAGGGGCCCACTATCATCCTAACCACACATCGTTTCATCCAAGGGTAAAAAACTTTCAAGCGCCAATGACTTGGTACTTTTAAAAGAATAGGAGCTCAATTTTATATATATATATATATATATATATATATATATATATATATATATCTGCAAAATGTGAATTTCCATATAAACCCTTTAAAAACTTAAATCTTTTTCATTATATATCCCTACACATATAAAGAAGCCCTTCTTTTGAGAAACTTCCTATAATACAAAACAGATTTCCCTCATGAATTGGATGATTCCCAGCTTAAGATAAGGGTATTCACCGAAGAAACTGCATTTTTGATAGGCAAATATCAATATTAAAAATATTCCAAGGTACATGTAAATAAACGATTTTGCAGGTATATATGTGTAAAAGCCCTTTTTGTACAAAAAACATTTTCCTTTTGCAACTATGTATGGTAGTGTTGAAGCAATATAGGTGCAGATCTTATTTTTCAAAGTAATGATAATAATGAAACAATTTTCCAAGGCATACCATGATTCAAGGACTTTCTGGAAGATTTCAGCAGCAGCAGCGTAGTTACATGCACGAGCAAGAAGCCTCCCCTGTCAACTTGAAGTTAAACAAGAACATAAGAGAATGTAAGTCTAGAAGGTAAACAAAAATAATATTAACCATAAAAGTGTGTGAGTGTGCGCGCGCACGGGCGTGTGTGTGTGTGTGTGTGTGTGTGTGTGTGTGTGTGAATGTCAGCACGCGTTTATATAGCACAAAATAAAGATATTCATTTTGATAACACCCATGTTAGTCATATCAAATTCCACAATTGATAAGAAAAGGAGGGAAAACAAAAAGAGGAAAATTACAACTTTGGTTACTGAAGTTTGAGCCAGATTTCAAAAAAAAATTCCTTAAAGCTTCAATTGTTACAATTATTTCCTTAAAGCTTTAATTTTATCTCATCTTCAAAATTTTATTTTGAACGGCTTAGTCCTTTATGTGTATATGTATTTCACCTTCATCCTCAGAGTTACAAATTCAACAAAGCAAAAGTCTTATTGTTATGGAACGATATGCCACCTTTTTCATATTACAGATTAAAAATAATTTAACTGCCAGGCATAACTGTAATACTCGAGAATTTTAAATCTTGATTTTTAATTTAATTGATTTGGATCCCATCTCGACGAAATAAAATCGTCACTGCGAAGGTGTCGTCGAGCTGAAAACGGTGGTGCGATCGGATTTAAAATCCGATATCCGGATCTTCCGGAATCACAGTTTTCGTGAGTATGTCAGACCGAAAAATCAGTTGCGATGATTTCGGATATATCGTGGCTATTTCGCATGAAAATCTATGAAACCGTCTTTTTGGGAATTTGAAGCTACGACACGTTTTTCGAAAGAATTAATTTTGAGTTTGGAATCCGAATTTTGGGATTAAATTCCAAATCTTGAGTCTGGGGGACGTATTGGTCATTTGGCCAATTATTTTAAAAGGGAATATGGATTAGACCTCTTAATCACAATTAGCCCTAATCCATCTTCTTCCTTCTCCCTTCAGCCACCAAGAATCCCCCTCGCGTCCGTATGCCTCGTAGAGTAGAGTCGCCGCCGGAGAAGAATCAGGTGGGTTCCTCTACCCTCCTTGTTTCTTTTCTTCTCTTCTCTTCTCCCTTCCCTTTTCTTGTTTTTTTTGCTTTGGGTCCGGATGCCCTAGCCAAGCCGCGCGCCGCTCGCTAGATGCTCGCGCCGCTGCTGCACGAGCCTGCTGCCACGCAGGCCTTGCGCAGACGGCCGCCCGTGGGCTGCTGCCGTGTGCGCCCAGCGCGTGCCGCCCCTGCCGCACGCGCTCAGCGCCGTGCGTTGCAGCTCATGCCCCTGCGCAAGAGCACCCTTGCGCTGCTGCCGCGTCGCCTCTACTACAATGCGCCGCTCTTGCTGTCGCGCCACCCATACTACAGCGCGCCGTCCTTGCTGCCGCGCAGCGCCGCTGCCCAGCACTCTGCCGCGCGCGCCCTTGAGCGCAGTGTTGCTTCCCAGCACACAGTCGCGCACACGCCCTGCGCACAACGCCGCCGCTCAGCCAACGCCGTGAGCCACTTGCGACGCCCCACTGTGCTGCTTGCGCTGTGCGCAGCAACTGCATTGCTCGCACCGCGCGTTGCCTATGCCCGTGCGCCGCCAAAACCGCGCATGCCCCTTCTTGCGATGCCTAGCCTGAACAATGTTTTGACTTTCATTTCGCTTTTACAGCTTACGGCGAACCCGAAGCAGTCCGGATTTCGTCGCAATCATCGCAGCAGCATCGCCTACTGGCCGAGTCGCCGTCCATCGCACCGCTGAGCGTCATGCCCCCTCCGTGATTGTCCGGAACTTGCACGAACCCCGATCCAACGGCAGGTACTGCTGACGACGCGGATGCCATCCGAGTTTCACGTTTGGGACAGCAGTGCATCGTTTTGCGACCCGAATACTTCTGCGGCCACTGACTGTTCACTGGTTGAGCACGGTACACCCGAAAACCTCTCATGTGGCCATAAATTATGTGGTGTGCATTTTATCGCTACGGTGATTAGTGTGCGATTAATGTTGAACCATTTTCTCATAAAGTGATGTTTTGAGTAGGTATTTACCTCGGCGGATTTCCGAAAATTCTGGCGGATCCCAGGACTTCAGTAAAGTTCCCAGTTCAGTCTTTTGTATAGTTTGAGTCTGTGGGGTGGGTATGAGAGAGTTGCTTATTGACAGTTAGTTTCAGGCCCGAGCACCCAGGAGCCTCCTCGCCCGTTGAGCAGCGGATTCCAGGACCGCTTGAGTTAAGGTGGGTACTCCGATCCGGGCATTGGCATAGTGTAACCTTTTGGGTACCGTGGTTGATTGGACCCTTTGGTTACCTTGCTAGCCCTTTTTCAGTTTTTCTGCTCTATGATCTATCTTACTTATTGTGACATATCATGATGTTTAGTGTAGTTGACACTCTTAGCATCCTTGTGATTCATACCAATTTTGCACCTACATGCCACGATTAGTGTTAATAGACACTCCTACTCATTCTTGCTAGATATCTCCTACTGCTATATTTGATCACCTGTCGTATGTTTGGATTTCTATACATGTTAGAGTAGGAGGATATCATTGTCATTATGACATTGCTTGGCACCAAGAATATAGATGATCTAGTTTGGTAGTCTACGATTTTCTAGATCTTAACTCGTTTCTGTTTTATGAGTTGGTTATGACTTACTAGTCGCTTAGTGATATATCTCCTACTGCTACATTTGTATCTTGTCATTATCTCTGAATTACCATGCATGATAGAGTAGGAGGATATTATGGTCACTATGGTATTTGTTGGCATTGAGATTTATTCTAGTTCCCGTTTGGGAGTTTTCGGCTATTCGTCGTGTTTCCGATCTTCTGACCGCGAGCTTGAGCATTCGCATTGTGATCGCCATGCACAGCTCCACATTTCACGTACACCAGTAGGCTGATCCCCCACGATGGTGTTCTTTACCGGTAGAGTAGTCTATGAGACCCGTGAGCCCGTTTTATATGGCTGCACCTGTGGGATCGGGTGATACTGAGCCCCCTATTTGTTATTAGTCAGCAGGTCTGGGGTACATGTCAGACTTGGTTCGGCACTAGCCTGAGGTCCTCGTGACCAACAGTGGAACATGATTGGGTATCTTTGCTTACTATAATGTTGATGTATGTTTACAGCTTTTAGTTATTGCTTCCATGACAGTTTACTATTTCAGTATTTATATCAGTTCACTTATCTGCTTCCATACCAGCTTTCCTTATCGTTTGCTATTGCCTATTACCTGCTTACTGCCTTTCGATTATAGTATGCCAATAGGTATGACTTGCTCGTCTCCGGCTTGTTATACCCACTGGGATACATTCAGCTGTGTCTCACACCCTTTGGGTGACCATTTTTCAGGTCAGTCGGGTGGTGAGCAGTCGGGACGCTAATAAAAGATTCCGCGCTAGATCTGTCCCGAGATATCTATTATTTAGATTTATCTTCAGTTCTTTCAGATTTATGATCGTGACTTATCTATCTAGTTTCGCAGATATTATCTGATTGATAGTGTACTTGGATTCAGTTGTGGATTATGCATTTGGTTTATTTAATTATTGACTATTCGTTAAGTAGTTGAAACTGTTAATTGTAAACTCTGATTGCATGGATGGTATCTTCGTACTTGCCTAGCCGAGCGCGTACCGGGGAGACTCGGTCCGATTGGACCAAGAATTTCCTATACGCGTGGCGAATCTGTTCACGTCCTGGAGTCATGTTACGAACTCTGATTTTATAAAAAAAATAAAATAAAATAGACCGCTTCTAAAAACCCGGAGCGTGACAATAACAAACTTCAGGGGTTCCCGCAATCCAAACTATGAGGATGAAATTGAAATCAACGTCAACATCAGAGACTAAAATCCCCCAAAAAAATGACAGTGAACTAAAAAGAACATTCAGATTACCTGCATACGTAACTTGTCCTCTTCTCTTCCAATAAGAGAACCAAGATTTCCAGAAAGCACTTCCAAAGCTGCTTCATACTTTGATTGTTGTTCCAATATTGAAATATATATAGCGAGTGCTGGCAAGTATTGGGAAAATGACGACGAGGTAACATATGGAAGGCCGAAAAGGCATTATACTAGCTCTTTTACATTCAAGGAAAGAACAAAAAATATATATTTAATGAAAATAAAAATAATCACCTTCTGGTTCATGCAAACTATGTGAACTAATGTGCTTTTTAAGTAAGGCCTCTGCTAATGATAATAGTTTCTCACCTCCGTTGCTCAGTAATACCTGCCACAGGCAAGACAAAAAAACAGGATTTAGCAATCACTAGAAATTTGTGATGGCATAGTAGAGGAGTTTTGACTGATGAAGTGATGATAAATGTATCTATAGGTCCTACAAAATATAATGTACAAAATTCACGAAGGAAATAATAATGAGGATGATTCATAGACAAGTCATAACATAGAAAGATGTGTGAAGGAATAGTCACAATGAAGGAAGAAAAACATACAGACCATTTTAAATGAAGATTTCAAACAATAAATGGAATATATTACATTGGATTAGTGTACATAACCAGATTCAATAGGTCTATCAGAACAGCTTATCCTAGGATAAGGTCCTTTAACCTAGAAAAAATTGTGTTTTCCATTCAGGTCAAGTTATTTTTGGCAGCATAAGGACTATCTAAAAGACAACAAATACTCAATTACGCAATCAATCTCACGCCCAAAATCTCAAACCTTAGAAGAAGGCTAGTAATGGCAATTCATCATCTAATTAAAGGATAAGTTAGAATGTAGCAGAGTAGGTCATAAACTGTTGAACATCCAAGCATGTTTGATTACTTAAAGAGAACCGATAGCTCAATAATACTTCAATAACATTAGTTGGCATAAACTATGAAATAAGCAAATTATTTAATTGCAAAATAAAAGGGAAAAAAATAATTAAATCAGAATGAAGTACCTGTAACTGAATGCTGCAAACTGCCCAGAGTAAGAACCTTTCTTCACCCACCATCTTGTACATTTTGATAGCTGTCTGCCAAAAGATCCAGAAACCAGTATAGGGTAAAATATAAACCATTATACAAACAAAGCTGAAGATAACAGATAAATAGACTATTATAAGAAATAACAAACAACGGATACCATCAAACCTGCTGTTGCTTCACAAACGAGTACTCACGAACATAACAGTTGAAAAGACCCATCATTATTTCCAAGTTGTTCGGAAATTTTGCACAAGCATGCTCATAGCAAGATGTAGCCAAATCCACTGTTATATAAATCATGAAACCAGAATACTATGAGACATAATCCCAAAAGGAGATGTTTACAATCATACGGCTGTAAAATTTAGCTATAAACATGTGTACCCCTGCTAGTTTTTATCTAACTTTCATACAGGGATTTTATAGGGGGCTAATGTGTATTAGATGATTTTGCAGGCATTTGTATAGAAAAGTCCCTTCCACAGAAATTATGCATTGCGTGAATGAAAGAAGAAGGTCGACTAACAGCGGTCAAGCCGTTGGAATACAATCTGTAAAGTGCTGAGTGTGAGATCGTCAATGTGAACAACACTATCTGAAAATAGCAGCTTCATGGCATTTGAACACACACTCAATGCCTCATCAGCCTTTCCCATTCTTTCCAAAATAAGAGCCTTGAGTGCCTGACAGGAAATGGATTTGCAAAAAACAAAAGAGAAAAAAAAACAATAATTAAATGGGAACCACAACACAAAGAGACAATTAATTTTAAGGCGCATCCACAGTACTAAAGAGACTTAGTGAGTGAAAAGAGACATCTCAAAAGGCAAAGTACTGCTTCACACATACGTACAGATTGTTGTCACATAGCAGGAGAAATGAAGCCATTGAATTTCAGACTTATTCATGAATTGCAGAGATAAAATAAGGTCATAACAGCCAATAATAGTGGAGAACATGAAAAGATCAATCTCTCAACCTGACCAGAAAAATTATACAAAGAGAAACTGAAAACCTCACAATTTGACCAACATAAAACCCTACTAGAAAAATCAGTTTATTTCCATTCTTGCTGCGAAATATTGCTTCAATTTTCACACAGTTGAGTCAAGCACGTCTTCCCCTCAATTCAGCTTTGAATACATCAAAGGTCCTGATAAGTGAGAAAATGGTCATTTTAGGGACAGAATTTAGCTAAACGCGGCTCTACTTCTCAAGTATATGGCAGAGACCTATGATACTAACTATGCGAATAGATGGGTGATAATCCATTCTACACCGATTGTCAACTATATTAACGACGCAGATTCAACATCGAACAGCAGTTGGGCTAAGGCCCAAACCTAACTTCCTCTCACATTCAGCTTCCAAATCATCTTTTAATCGCCCTAAACATCACATCAGGGTAACAACTTCCATTCATTCTTTAGTTCTTTCAACATGACAGTCTCCTTTTCCTTCAGTGATTACAACCTAGGAGCTTTCAAGACGACGCATTTACCTACAAGGCAATTTATCCTATTCCAAACAAAATGAGATAGCAGCCATATATACTACCCGAGGAACTACCCTTAATATGCAAACAAAAAAAAACATATTAACCGATCAAGATATCCCAAAATCTTCATTCAAACAGCAAAAAGATTCAAATGGCGCCTCTACTTCCACAAGACGCAACCAGATTCCCCACGATGAACGCTCAAAGAAAGCTCATTTTTTAAGGTTCATAGCAAATTCAGCAAACACCTCAACATGCAACCGAGAATAAGTTAAAGGCAGGGGAATTGGGGAAACAAGAAGAAGAAGCTTACGAGGGCGTAAGGCGAATTGGGGTTCTTGGCGAGGAGAGTGGCGGATAGCTTGAGCGCGGCCTTGAACTGGCGCGAGTCGACGGCGTCCCAAATGGGCCGCACCCGCCGCTCGGGGATCCCCCCGGCCATCCCGAACCGGGTCGCCATTAGCGCCGGCGCTCGGAGCTCCTATGACCACGGCTAGGGTTTTGGAGCGTAGGGTCTAGGGTTTTTGAAGCTTCTGAACAGAGGGGAGAGGGGAGGGGGGTGGGAGGGGGAGAAGAGAACGCAGGGTTTATACGCTTTGAGATCGGTGGCGCACGATAAGGTTGATCCGGCGCACGTTAGAACGGGTCGGGGTGCGACCTAACGATGGGTAGAAACTTGGAAATTATTGGATGAACCGGGTGTATAAGAATCAAAACTCGGTGAGAAAACTAGATTATCTGGAAATGAGTATCTATCTTAACTGTCTGAGCCGTGCATGAAAATATTTGTACGCCGTATTTTTATTTTTTATTTTTTTTTCTCGATGCATTACATGTTGTTTATTCACGGGCTCAACTTTTAACTTAATAAAAGTCCTATAACTCAATGGATAGTAAAAATCAAACAGTTAGGCTAAATGAATGACCATAAAGATATACGAATGCTAGAATGCACCGGATGCACACAATATTTTTCAGATCTAATAAACAAATAAACTTAAGTATAATCAAATATTAGATAGTAATATAATTTTTTTTAATTAGGTGTTTATTTCCAAACTACATATGGTTGGGGTTTAGTTGCGTACACTGTTATATTAAAAACTCTATTACAAAGATCTTAAAGTCAAGATATAACTTATTGGATGCATTTTATGATATATTAACATATTAAATATTTGAAATTATAAATTTTGAAGACCTATTTTTATAAAAAAAAGAATAGTTCAAGCTGTCGCATTGATTGCTAAGAGATATATTGTATAACTAGTTAAAGACCCGCACTTCGCGGCAGACGAATAAATTTATAGTAAATTAATATTAATAATTAATAAATTATTTATAAAAATAGGAATATTTTATATATAATAAGGTTTTCAACGGTATAAGTCAAAACATATAAGCTTGATTAATTTAATACAAAATCAAAAAGAAGGAACACAAAAGTACAATTAATACATATATCAATTATTCATTAACTAATAGCATCATTTCAACTTTAATCCAAAAATATGCACGATTAATACGTAGAGTAGTCTAATAGATTCAGCTAACAAAAGAAATTCGTATTAATGAAGGGAAGGGGAGGGAGGGAGGGGGGGGGGGGGGGGGGGGGGGGGGGGGGGGGGGGGGGGGGTTGAACTAAGTAGAATTAGTGTAGGTAATAACAGCAAAAAATATAAGACTCGGATCTGGAGAAAAGGTGTGTAAGGCTCAGAATTCATCAGCGCACATTTCTTGCAGTAATCTCTCAAATTGATCTGCACTGTGCTACAAGAATGTTCTGGATCATTTTTGACTTTACAAAGTGGCATAAAAAATAAAGTACATATATATATACAGAGTTCTTGCATACCTTTGAACCATGAACAACTACTCTAAAGCTTTGTGATGAGCTTTTATATAGTAGGTCAAGCTTCTCTCTCCAGGAAGCAGCTTTATTATCTTTAGGGATAGTTTCAGCAAACACAAGTTTGCCTGAGGAAATAAAACTTAAGTTAAAAATGTGGCACAATTGTACAATAGATATAGGATACCAAGGGCACGTTTGGCCTAATCAGAGATTGTGCTAGAAGAGCCATTTGAAAAAGCACTAAAAGCTCAGGCAAATTAGGCACTAAATTTTAACAAAGGCCATGATTGATACCTAGTTTCTTATATATTTCTTCACACTGCTCCAAAGTCATATGCTTGATTCCAAGAGCTATTGCAAGCATGCCACCCGTTGATGTACCACAGATCAAATCAAACATTTCATGAATATGCTTTCCGGTTCCTTCCTCGATTTGTTTAAGCATTTGGACTGTTGCAAGACCCTTCATACCACCACCATCCATTGCAAGTATGCGCAGTCCTTGCTTCCCAACTGGCTTTCCTCTTATAGCTCGACGCAGATTCTCATTTTCTCCTGGAGAAATTTAAAACATATGTTCGTAACTACCACAAGAAACGTACTGATTACAAACATGCAAAGGCGGATACATGCACAAATATTCATGCATGTGTGCAAACATACACACATACAGAACCTACCAAGAATTGCCAAAGCACGTGCAGCAGCCTTATACACACGTGGCTCAGATGCAACAGTTAAACGGAGCAGAAGTTCACGTAAGCTTTCAGACTGAGTTAAAGTACGACGATTCTCCAAACAAAAAGCTAAATTGCCCACTGCAAATAAAGAAAGGCGTTGCACCTAAAAGATGAAAAGGAACAAAGAATTACTACACATTACTTACAATTCCAAAAGAAATAACTACAATTTAGTTCCAAGTTCATCTTGCCTCTGTGTTTTTGTGTGCACAGAGTACTTTAAGCGACTTAAGGAGATCCTTCATCAGCAACTTTTGCGCAACATGATAAGAGGCGAAAGCCAAAGTGACCACAACTTGCAATACATAAATCAGTTCTTCTTGGTCAACTGATCTCAAAACTGATTCAATGGGTTGCATAATGTCAAATTTAATCAACTGCATTGCTAAAGAAACATCTTACGCTAGTGAGGAAAGAGCAAAGCATGCTTGTTCAACCTGTAGAGCAACCATAAAAAAAATACATATATAGAAAGAAATAAATTGATAAGAACAAGCAAAATATATACCACATGACGATTATCACTGCTTATCATGCTTATAAGCTGCTGAACTGCATTTTCTTCTTTACTAATAGCCATCCGATTGTTATGATCTTGCATGATTTTTGCCAAAGCAGAAGCCAGCATAGGATGTGGCATGAGGAAAACCGAAAAATAAGAGAAAAGAAGGCACTAAGTTTGTGCCTAGATGCAATAAAACAGGAGCCATTATCTGTCTGAAATCAGCAAAACAGGTTATGAACAAAGGATCCAAAGTGATTTTATAACTTGTTGTCAGTTTATTACGTCTATTTGCACATTTATAGATTTTAAGCTTTCAGTTGCCTCTATTCTGATATTAGCAAGAGACAGATGTCGCAAATTGTGCAAGGATAAAAGTTCAGGAAGAAACTCGAGAGGATTTCCAAACAATCTTAGAATACGAAGCTCAACCATAGCCCTGCTTAAAGCCAAGGAAGTAAGCCTAAGAACACCATAAACATGAAAAAGAAACAACAAAATGATTATTAAAAAAGAAATCCATTTCCGATTGAATGACCTGAGATCCAGGAGTGGGCGGACAAGTTTGTTGTGTTCTAAGGACAACTCAACCAACTTAACACATTGCCTCAGCTCAACTGCTCACATAAATCAAAATGGAAATAGAAAAGAATCAATCTCCAGTTTCGCATATTTAAATCTGCTATACACGTTTACATAACCAGAAGTTTGATATGGTTCAATAATTTGCACATGATCGGAACAAAACAAATAAGAAAAAAAATAGGCATAACTCGCGGAGTAATTTGTAATTCCATTTGAGAGTATCGTACTTCGACGACAACGTGTTATATCGGACTGAGAGATGGGCGTACAAATTTTTATAAAAGTTAGCGTCTTCAAAATTTGCATCTCGAATAATAAAGCCAAGATCACTACGCAGAGTGTTGATACATTTACGTGCTGCCTCCTCCTCGGATGGGGCAGCAACATAGGCGGGCGAACCCCATGAACGGATGGTTTCGACAACAGAGTCGCCTCGCTCGATCTCAACATCGACATAAGTGTTAAGTTGCCCAGATGTGTCAACCGTAAGGCCATACTTTGGTGCTGGGATAGCTAATTTTTGGGCTATCTCCGATAGCAAGCGTTTAAAGGAGACCTCGACGACATCCATGTCTACACCGACAGTATCGAGAACCCAAGGGAAGTTGTCACGCCCCGGGGTCGGAACTGTACCCCGGCTCGCCAACAGATCCGCCGCCCCTACGGGAAGCCCCGTAGAGACGTAGCGTCTAACCTGCAAAAATAGAACAATTATACTAGCAGATATCAGAGCTATAAAAGTAAACTATCTATGAACAGAAAGTAGTACAGTCTCTCATATAATATACAAAATATACTCACCAGAATACAGAAGTCTCTCCAAAGAAACAAAAGAGTACAACTCGATACCTCACTACATAATCTCTCAAACATGACACAACCAAAATATAGGGGTACCTCTATAACACACTGAAGCTGAAGGGGGAAGGGATCTATCTCGCGACTCCCTTACCTCGGTCTGGAAGAGCTGGATCAGCAACTGGTGCAGCAGGAACTAGAGCTGAAGTCCCTGGGGAAAAGACACCACGACGAGTGTGAGAACTACCTCCCACAGTAGTTCTCAGTGGGTGCCGCCAACAAGCCCGACGGCCTGCCCACTAAGTCTACTAGAGGCATAAAGTAACAAAAGAAATGCAGTATAGAAAAGCTGGAAAGTAAAACATCTACTGTTACTATGCCTCAATCTAAAATGCTCAAGGAATAGGACAGAAGGACGATATGCCACTACTGATACTCACTCAAATCACCCAATCCGAACTGACTGCCACAACGGGTCCAGTCAAACCTGCGCCTACCTACTGCTGTAGGTATGCCCGTAGCTGCCAAAACTGGCTCAGCTAGAGGGACAGAAGCATCGACAAGTCGCGATAGAGCTCAACCTCACGCCGGTACTCCAACCCGGTATCTAGCTCAATCTCAACGCCGGTACTACAACCCGGTCTCGCCTACTCCAGAGTGGCACTCGAGGGGAGCGACCCACACGAGTAAAATATCTGCGCAACACTGTCGAGCACAAATGTGGCTCATGCAGGCTATGATCCCATCACTGTCTCACTCACTGGCTAAAAATCCACACTGTCACTATGACCATGTCCCAAAGATCCCAGATCCACTATCACTATCACTATCACTATCACTATCATAATACAACTGGTCTACAGACTGCTACAGACGCCGCTCGGTCCCCAGACGCGAGTGCAAATGCAACCCTAGCTAATAAACCTCCCAGCCCACGACTCGGGGAGAATCACTATGTCCAGAATGACGAGAGTACAACCACTGTGGGGAAGCTAAGGTGATGAACAAATCTGAATACATGTTCACATCTACTGTAGTCTAATTGTGCATGAATAATTAATTAACTGTCAATTAGGCTAAGTTGAGTTTCCAGGTTGCAAAACTTACCAAGAAGTCGTCAGATCTAGCAGCTAGCTACAGTGGTTTCAACATACAGTTTGCATACTAGCATGCATGCTACTACATTCGTAGAGTTAGAGTGCAGTCCATTAATTTTGAAAGCAGGATCACCCACCTGAACACGCTAACTGTCCGGGACGGTACAGATAATCAGTCCAGATAAAGCCAAAACACGATATCCTCCAAGCTAGCAACACCGTAATAGCGCTTACAACGTCCTGGATACATTCACAAACCAAATCTACACTCAAAATCCATAAGAATCCCAAGTTCAAAATCCTGCATGAACAGTCCATCTTATCACGAAATTTTCACCTGAAAATTATCCTCCAGAAATTCCGATAAAAATACCACGGCGATCCTCGCGAAGTGTAGATGTCGATAGGCTCTTGAATCGTTGAAAACCGATGTCCGGATGATGAGATAAAAATTTGCGAAGTGAGTGCTGTCCAGGAATTCTCACAGCAAAATAGGGCTTAGTAAAGCCTCGAAAACCGTGCCAAAAACCCATATCTAGACAGAACACTCAACACGAAAGTCGAAGATATACCTCTCGTGAAACCAACGCAGCAAAAATCGCCGAAAAATACTATCGGGGTAGCTCTGTGGAATTTTTAGACCGAAAAGCGGCGATAACGGGCCTCCAACTGAAACTCGTCGCACTGCGCTACCATGCCAGAAACGTCGTCGCCGGAGCTTTCAGAAAATCCGAGACTCTGCCAGAAGATGCGCGACTCGAAGATCTACAACTTCTGTAAAGAGACCTTAGGCTGAGGAGCTCGGGAAAGGGGCGAAAAATCCCTCACAAGCCCGGTATTCATAGGCCCAGCCCGCAAAAATCCAGCTTTTGGACTTTGGCCCAAAATTCGGGCGCCCGGAAGGTTTCGGGCTGCTACAGTAACGGACCGGCCCGTTACTGTGCGCGCCCGAAACCTCCACAAGCCGCCACGTGTCCCAGGCCTGCTCCCCGCACCCGGCGCACGCACCCCGACGAATCCCGTGATGCCACGCGTCCCGACCAGGCGACGTGCACCCCTGCGCCGGACCAACCACGGGGCGCCACGTGGCGCCCCCCACGTCGTCGGTCAGACCCCACGTCGCGCGACGTGCGCGGCCGCGCCGCCGCCGGCTCCGGGTCGGGCACGCCTCCCGAGGCAGCCAACCCTAGCGCGTGGACCGAGCGCACCAGAACCCTCCAACCACGTGTTGCCACGTGTCCCCCGGTCTACCGTGCACCAGAGCCGAAATTCCGCGGACCGCGTGTACAACACCGTACCAACCACAGGATGCCACGTGGTCTACCCACGGTCCACTGTGCACCCCGCCAAGGCCCATGGACCGCGCCTGCTGCGCCGGCCAACCGGAGCGCGCCACGTGGCCCGCGCCCGGTGCACGCCTCCCGCGGTGGACCGTGCGCCCCGCCGCCGCCAACCGCCGCGCTCCGCCGCCGCCGGCGCCACTCCGGCCACCGAAACAGTAACCCAAGCCTCGATTTCCGTGTTTTCGCGTCCGGGCTCCGAAAAATTTAAGTAAATAGTCCATTTCGCTCGTTTTCGCGCGCTGAATCCAAATCCGAGATCCGTTCGGCCAAATTCTACTTCTAAAATTTCCCAAAAATTCCCGGAAGAGTAGACTTGATCCAATTTCCGTTCCGGGTCACATTCTTGGCTCCAATAAGCGCGCAAACACCTAACACACCCAAAATGGACTTCCAGAAAAGAAAACAAGCTCCAATTTACCAGATACCCAAATCAGGGGCCCGACACGCACACACACACACCCTGAAACCACCAAACCAACAGTAAACCCTAAAGTGGGGATTCGGGTCCTCACAGAAGTATAGGGGAAAGTAGTAGACCGTAAAATGAAGGGGTAAAAGGCAAGAGAACTAAACCTCTATTTTGTTTTGTAAATAATTGTAAATAATTTTGGTGATCCGAATACATTTGTGTAGTTTAGAAACACTTGGATAAGTTTTCATTGCTTAAAAATCAAAAACTTGACAAATTGGATGTTCAGGATCTGGATCAGACCAATCCAGTCCGGACCCCGAACATAATTTAGTTCATGCGGAATTCCAGTCCGGACCTCCCCTGTTTCAGTCCGGACCCCGAACTATGTGTTTGCTGAATTCGCATGAACAGTCCGGATCAGAAAATTCCAGTCCGGACCCCCAACTATTTTTTCAGGAAAATTGCTAAAAAAAGACGACAGTCCGAATCAGCCAAATCCAGTCCGGACCGCCATGCGGAAAAAAATCTGTTAAGTCAGTTTTTGATGCTTATCTCTTTCCAAAGGTTTTTAACCTATAAATAGACCCTAATTCCATCTTTTAGGGTATCCGGAAAAGGGATCAATCCACATATAGAGAAGAAAGGAAAACACGATTAATTCATGTTTCTTCATCTATATTGATCAATTTGATTCTAGGGTTTCCAAACTCCTAATTCTTGTAGAATCAAATTGATGAATACTTAGATGGTGTTTTCTAGTCTATTCTTGATCTAAGTATTCGGTGGATTATCATCACCAAGAAAAATAACGATTTCCCAAAGTCGGCATCGTGGATTCGATGTGTTGAAGGCGTTTCGTGGATTCGAAACGTGTGCTCGTGGATTCGAGTGGTGCTCGTGGATTCGAGTGGCGTTCGTGGATTCGAACGTGTGCAGTGGACGTGCAATCGGTGGAGCGCAAGATCCGAAGAACTTGAAGGAGGGGTTTGAGTCCGTGGAGTCGGTAATTACCTTGTTATTCTTCTTTTCTTAGTGGATTGTTATTGCGTGCTGGTCCCGTAGTTTTTCTCCTGGATTGGAGTTTCCACGTAAATCTCGGTGTGCTGTTTTTATTTTCCGCATTGGTTTTTATTTTGCACTGAGATTGATTTTTGAATATTACACATATTCACCCCCCTCTAGTTGTTTGATAGTACCTATTTAGATCTTTGTAGATCCATATTATCATAACCCAACAAAGTTTACAACTCTTACATCTTTGATTCCAAAATGATTGCAATTTCTACATATTCAAAAAAAGGGGGTACTTCTAGACCTCGCTAGGTCCGCTATTCTGCGATACCCTTACTTCGGTTACGTGCCTCGCCGGCGACACCTAGATCTAAAAAGATGTAAATCATAGGGCGTGAGAACTACGAATAGTTCTCAGTGGATGCAACCATCGAGAGTAATGCTCTACACTTATTTGGTCCAAAGAAAGGCATTAGTAGATAAATAGTAAAAACAATAAATATTTCTATATTAGAAATGCATTTACAAATTTACACTACTATGCCTCATGTGTATCACCATACCACTATGCCACTATCCATGGGCCATAAATCTATCCAACTATAGTACCCGAGAAATTCAAATTCGAATTTGAGTTCGAAAGTTTGAATTTGAGAGTAGAATGCAAAATGAAACCTAAGTTGTATAAACCTAAGTCGGTCGATCGACTGTGTGGAGCCCGAATCAGACGATCCAGGTAGTATATTTAAACGGTTTTGACATTCAGAGCGCAATGGCGTAGTCGAAATCTGTGTTCCATGAGTCTAGGTTATCGTAAAGCGTGCCGAACTGTATAATTTACTATAAAAGATGGGTTTCGAAATTTTAGGGGATCAAATTTAATGAACCAAAATCACTACTCAATAGGTTTCGTCGAGCCGGACATCGTGGTGGTGTCCGTTTTTCCATTTGACAACCTGATTGTCTCGAAAAGCGTGAAAAATAGCAAAAAGTTGCATATTTTCACAAAAAGCCTAATATTTTATGCACCGAAATGAGTGCCATTGCTAGGTGAGGGACTTCTCTGGATTTATCACCTGCTATGAAGGACCCAAGTGTTATTTTGGGCTATATGTGGACTTATTAGCATTTTGTTGAAAAATACATATGTAGCAACCAAGGGTTGCTCTTTGCAACCCTAGCCGCAGCCTTCTTGTAACCGCAGCCCCCACGACCTCTCCTTTCCCTCCTCAGAGTTTCCCAAGCACCAGCGCCGCTGTCCCCGTTGCCGGAAAAACAAGAGAAGCAGGGTTGCTTCTTGTTCTCGGGTTGGTGTTGAAAAGAAGCAACCAAACCCATCAAAGTTGGTGTGGATCCTTCTGGGATCTCCCTTGTCCTCTGGAGATCTTCCCCTGGGGGTACGACCACCTGCCTGGGCCGCGCGACGCCAGGAAAAAGACCTTGGCCATTATCTTTTTCCTAAACTCCGGCAAGGTGATCTTCTCCTTTCCTTTGTTTTTCTTGCACCTAGACCCATCTCACTCATCTTCTGTTGCCGTGGGGACTCTCCCTGTGAAGCCCCGAGCGTTGTAGTGCCCCGGGTTGCCGGCAGGAGCAACAAGCCCGCCGGAACCCTATTTTGCTCCGCCGCGGCCGCAAGCCGCATCCGGCGGCTCGTGGTTAGAAATAAAATGCTGAGCAACTTCTGTTTGACCAGAGGAACACCTCCATGAAGTTTGGTTTGATATGGTTCAGCCAAGAACTCGCAGTTCTCAGCCCTAGCTTTGGGCTGTTTTGCTTTGGCCGATCATGGCCGTACGCCGCCGCCGGCCACCGCACCAGGAAGCTTCCCCGCATCGAGGTCAAGCTATCCAGACCTTTGCATGAGACCCATACTGACTAAATGAAGATGCGCCATTGATGGAGCTCAGTTGGCCGCATTAATGGCGGCCGGCCATCCGCCCCCGCCACCGCCGCTCACATGCCCGAGAAGTTCCATTGGGTCGAAAAGAACTCAATGGAGCCATTGCATGCGGCCCAGAACCCTTGAACAAGGAGTTGCCATTATTGGGCTCCAAACTTGGCCACAAGCATGGCTTCGGCCATCTGCTTCTTCCCGGCGCTAGCAGTGGTGCTGGTGCACCCAACACAACTCTTTTGAACTGCTGAAACTGTTGCTTGCAATGGGAGGCTCCAGATTGTATAGTTGGCCCAAGCCCGAGCTTTTGGTGCTCAAGCCATGGATGAGGTTACTCCGGCAGTCACTCCGGCCAGCCAATGGCCCTCGCATGGTGAGCCCTCAACTCCTGCTAGTCTACTGAGCATGATGCTCACACTCAATTCCAGGCTGAATGCTTACTTGGATAGCTTTTGCAAACTGAGCCCTTGTAAGCATGATTTTGGCCACCTTGTTGCACCCACTGTTCCGGTAGCCTCGGGCCTGCCCAAAGGTGAGCCTCTAAGTCCCCTCGACCCCCTGAGCATGATGCTCACTTCAGAAATTAATTTGGTTGAGTGGTTAGTCCTATATGGCAACTTAGACCTTTATGTCAAAGAAATTGTTGACCTAGAGTTTTTATTGGGTTTCATGCTGCTCCTAAATGGTGAGCACGACGTTCAGTGCATCGAGGCCCACCTAGTGGTGGCCTCAGATCAGTTCAAAAGTATTCAAAAAATAAATGTGAGCTTTAAAAGCATCAAATAGCATGTATTTATGCAGTTTTGTGAAACCCTAGGGGCCTAAATGCAATTGTGACTACACGGGCTGCTTCAGGCAGCGTGCACATGATCTCTGAACTTTTCGTTCGAGATTTGATGCTTTCCATTGAGCGAAAATTGGGTATCGAACCGTAAATCGATAAAATCGTCGGTTTATCGGCGATTCGACATTAATCACGCAATTCAAGGAATTACGGTGATTAATTATTGATGCTAGATGTTCTCGGCTGTTCCCGACGCTGTCCTAGCTGGTCCAATCATTTCAGTTTCGCGTTGGCGACTTCTGGAGCCGAAATCGGTCTTTCCGGAGGTGTATTCAGTGCATATGGCACGGATTGAGCATAGAGTCGCACCCAGAGGAGTTTGAGTGCCCGAATGTCTTCAGTGAAAACATTTCAGGGTAGCACATCAAGTTTTGTTAAATTCTGAGACCTGTAGCCATGGATCGGATCATAGTTGATCGATCGGCGAATTTCCAAAAATTTCGGCAAATCCCGGGACTTCAGCGAAGTTCTTTGTTTAAGCTTTCTGCACACAGTGAGTCAGTGGGTTGGGTATGAGTGAGTTTTTTTTTGACATGTGATTATGATTCAGGTCCCAACAGTCAGCCGCCAACTCGTGAGCCATCCAGCGGTCACCGTGATTGTCTACCTTGAGGTGGGTTTATCTTCGGTCCGGGCTTTATTATTTCGGCCCTATGGAGTACCGTGGTAGGTCGGACCCCTGTGCTTGATGTAGCTTTGATCCTATGGTTGAGCCTTTCTACTTGCTTTCATTCCAGCATTCAGTATATATAGCTATGTGGCATTGATCTTACAGTTGAGCTCTCTATATGCTTTCATTCTCAGCACTTAGTATGTATAGTGATATACATCTGGACATATGCCATGCCTGATTGGACATTAGCTAGAGTGATTATCAGTTCACTTCATATCAGTATTTTCTATTCTTATACTGCATGTTAGAATAGGAGTACATCTTTAGTTATACAGTTCTGTTATTCAACTTCAGTTATACAGCTTCAGTGATATAGCTTTAGATATACAGCCTCAGTTGAGATTATAGCTTTTAGCATCCCAACAGGGATTGTCCGGCTTTATGCCGATTGTTCAGTCTTTTGACTGCGAGCTTGAGCATCAGCATTACCACTGAGCCAGCTTTCAGTCATGTACACTGCGGACTAGCTATCCGCAACGGTGTTCTTTACCGGCAGAGCAGTCACATCGAGCCATGAGCCCATGGTCACACAGGTGTGCATGGGTTATGATAGCGCAATTAGTATGAGATTTTGTGAGACCAAAAGTGGCATTTGACTGAGGTTCTGTGAGACCGATAGTGGTTTGGCCTGAGGTTCTGTGAGACCGATAGTGGGCATCTGATTGGGTACTTTTGTTTCTGAGATTGATGCATGATTTGCATTGTTACTTCAGCATTTATTAGCATGACTGGCACATGATTATTGGTACTCTACTTTACAGCTTCGACATTTATGTATTGTCATACCTCCCTGTTCTACAGCATGATATATTGACATTATCCTGATTTATCTGATGGTTAGATATAGCTTATTCAGCTTACTTCATGAGTACCTACTTTCTTTTCAGCATGATTATTATCTATCGTTCAGATTATACCTTGTTTTGTTATCCGCTTATTATAGTATCCGGTAGGTACGAATTGCTATTTTTCGGCATGTCGTGCCCACCGGGATACATTTATGTTGTATCTCACACCTTTTGGGTGACCACCATTTCAGGTCATCAGGTGCTGGGATAGTGGGACGATTTGGAGAGCTTTCACATTAGAGTTGTCCCCTGGCAGACTTGTGGATGATCATGATTCAGTATTTTGGATTATGTTGCTTTACTTACTTTGATCATGAGTAGTTGTGGATACCTAGGACTGTGGATGCTTCTATATTTATATTAAACCTTGTGGATGTATTAGAGTAGATGTTTATTTTTAATGTTCAGTTGTTGTATCTACTCTGATTGATCTATTGTACTCGTCTAGCCGTGCGCATATAGGGGAGACTCTGTCCGTTTGTACAAAAAATTTCCTATATGTGTGGCGGTCTGTTCACGCATTGGTTTTCAAAATGTGCAACTCTGATTTGAGAAAAAAAATAATAATTTAGACTCTTTTTCTAAACGCGGGGCGTGACGGTCATTCCCTATTCTCATTAACCAATTTATAGTTTAAGTTCCATATATATCACACCTTATGGATTGCCGATATATGCTCGCACGCCTCTCCAATCGGTAGGTACATAAGGTTAGGGAGTCGATATATACTCGCACACCTTCCTTGGGAGTCGACATCTGCTCGCACACCTTCCATATCATTTTGACACTTCTGAAAGGTCCCATTATATTTTTTCATTTATATCATAAATTTATAACTCTAGGGTTGGCCAACCATGGCCAATATTCTCGAATAATTTTCTAGTGCACTTCAAGCCTAGAGTTTGCATTTCACTATGTCACCTTAGGTTTTGACCTAAGTTTAAATGCCACACTTGTTCAACCTACTTTCTAGGTTCACATTATATTTACATGCATTTACACCTATTCCCATTTCTACCGATGATGGTAAAAATCATAGTTTTGCTCAACATGTGCATATATCACTTCTAACCTTATATTACCACATTTCATATGTTTCTAAACTCAAAGAAATAATGGAGTAAGAAAGATATCACCATTTTCGGTGATATTCTCCAACTCGATATAACGACCCGGCCCACTAGCAATAATAACTCGTTGGGCTCATACCACAGCCCAAAATGCTTAAGCCTAGTTATTATTACTAGTGTCCATGTCTCATATAAATCCAATCACAATTCCATCCACATCCGATGTGGGGCTATTGGGGGCATCACAGACTCCCCCCGTTTAGGCCTGACGTCCTCGTCAGCCCAAACACACACACAGCAGCCCAAGATCACCAGGCGATGTGAGACTCGTCTCGCTAGTCCTGTCATCTAGACCCAGACTCAGCCGAAACTCGCCGCACACTTCCGGCTGGTTATTGACTCTGATACCAAATATAACGACCCGGCCCACTAGCAATAATAACTCGTTGGGCTCATACCACAGCCCAAAATGCTTAAGCCTAGTTATTATTACTAGTGTCCATGTCTCATATAAATCCAATCACAATTCCATCCACATCCGATGTGGGGCTATTGGGGGCGTCACAGATTACTGATTATAGCTTCTGATTCAGGGCCCAGTTGTTCAGCACCAGCCTCCCAGTAGCTGTGCGGGAGTTCGAGGATCTGCCTTCATCCAGGTGGGTTATCTTCGGTCCGGGCTTTATCTATTCGGCCCTCTGGTTGCTTTAGTCCAGTCGGACACCTGTTTTTGGTTAGCCCTGTTGATTGGATCATGTACTCCTATTCTCGATTATATCTGATGAGTTCATCTATATGCCATATGATTTTCCTGATAGACAGTGATTCTTTAGATATAGCATGTATGTTACGGCTTTTTGGTGTTGGCATATTTCGTGAGTCAAGTCAGTGAGTTGAGTCGGAGTCTTAAAGGGATCAAATTGTCAATCAGCAATCAAAGACTTAGAGAAGATTCAACAAGAGCTCAAGTTGACACTCAATGTCTTGAGTCTTGAAGATTGAAGATGAAGAATTGTGGATCAGTTACATCAATCTCAAGAAGAAAGTATTCAAAAGGATCAGGTATGTTTAACTAAATAATTTTGGTGATCCGAATACTTTCTTATAGTGTAGAAACACTTGGATGAATTTTTAATTGCATAAAAATCAAAAACTGGACATGGGACATGTTCAGGATCCGGATCAGATCTTGCAATCCGGATCCCGAAGGGTATTGTTCATTGGCAATTTCAATCCGGATCCAGGCCATTCCGATCCGGATCCCGAACATTGGATGTTGCTGAAATTCATGAACGATCCGGATCGGGCCTTGCGATCCGGATCCCGAACCCTTGGATTTCTGGAATCGTCAATCTTGTTACGACGATCCGGATCGCAGTAATCCCGATCCGGATCGCCGTCCTGAAAATTTCCAGATAAGGTATGTTTTTGATTCTTATCTCTTTCCAAAGGTTTCTAAACTATAAATAGACATTTAGGGTTTCTCAAAAACGTGGGAGCTATACCGATCATTTTATAAAACACTTGAGAGCAACCCTAGAGGCTAGGTTTTTACCGTTCTTCTTTATAGCCTCTTTTAGGTCAATTCGATGGTTCTTTCAAGAACATATCTTTTGTCGAATTGATCTAATCTTTGCTTAGAGATTTCTCCCATGGATCTTCATTGATAATCTAAGCAAAGGATCACCATCGAAGCCAATATTATTACCGGCTGAGTTTGCGTCGTGGATTCGACGTGGCATCGTGGATTCGGTGTGCTAAAGGCGTTTCGTGGATTCGAAACGTGTGCTCGTGGATTCGAGTGGCGTTCGTGGATTCGAACGTGTGCAGTGGACGTGCAAACGTTGGAGCGCAAGGTCCGAAGAAATTGAAGGAGGGGTTGAATCCGTGGAGACGGTAATCACCTTGTTATTCTTCGTTTCTTAGTGGATTGTTATTGCGTGGACATCCAACCGGTCAGCGCAAGGTCCGAAGAAGTTGAAGGAGGGGTCGAGTCCGTGGAGTCGGTAATCACCTTGTTATTCTTCATTTCTTAGTGGATTGTTATTGCGTGTTGGTCCCGTGGTTTTTCTCCTGGATTGGAGTTTCCACGTAAATCTCGGTGTGTTGATTTTTATTTTCCGCATTATTTTTTATTTTTGCACTGAGATTGGTTTTTATAATATTACACCTATTCACCCCCCTCTAGGTGTTTGATAGTACCTATTTAGATCCTTGTGGATCCTAAATAACTCTACAATTGGTATCAGAGCGGGTTTTAGGTTTATCTATCATGTTGGGTGAAAGTGGTAATATTTTTAGACCTCCTCTTTTTGATGGGACCAATTATGCATATTGGAAAGTGCGGATGAGAGCTTTTCTCATCTCAATTGATGAGCGGGTATGGCAAACCGTGGAATACGGTTGGGTGCATCCTGTTGAGGAAGTAGGAAATTCTACTACCCCAAAACCTCGCTCTAGATGGTCCAAAGAGGAAATCGAAAGATCTTCTTACAATGGGAAAGGTATGAACGCTTTATTTAATTCTCTTTCCTCGACTGAGTTTACACGAATTTCCGCGTGTGAAACCGCGAAGGAAATTTGGGATATTCTCAAAATTACACATGAGGGTACTAATCTTGTAAAAATTCAAAAGCTCCAGATGCTTACAAGTCAATTTGACTCTATTCATATGGAAGAGCATGAATTGTTTACAGATTATTACACTAGACTTCAAGATGTAATTAATACATGTGCTAATTTAGGAGAAAAGATCCCGGAGTCGAAAATTGTAAGAAAGATACTTCGGACTCTTCCGGAACGGTTTAGGGCAAAGGTTACCGCCATTGAAACCGTTAGTCATCCGGATGAGATGAGTGTAGAGGAATTAGTAGGTGCTTTGCAAACTTATGAGATGACTTTTCCTACTAATCAAGTTTCTTCCAAGTCTTCTTCTAAGCTTACAGGTATTGCATTCAAATCAACAAAGGAAGAAGATAGCGAATCAAGTTCCGACGATGAAATCTCTTTAGCCGATTTTGAAGAACAACTGGCGCGGATCACAAAGAAATTTCGTCGGAAATTTTGGAAGAATCGAACCGATGGATCTTCATCCACGAAATCATCTAAAGGATCATCGGGTTCTAAATCCTCTAAACTCAAAGGCTTGCAAAACCTTCTAAAGAAAAAGAAAAAGATGATTTCGAAGGGGAAATCCGATGCTATCGATGCAAAGGCTACGGCCATATTTCAACGGATTGTCCTTCTAAGAAATCATATAAAAAGAAGGCTTTGCAAGCAAAAACTTGGGACGATTCTAGTTCGATGAATCGACCTCAAGTGAAGAGGAAAAAGTTGTTGCTTTTCATGCCTCTCAAATTCCCTCTTCTAATTTTGTTTATCATCTTTAGTCACTGACTCTATTCCTTTGATTTTGCATGAAACATCAACATCCGGCGGAGAGTCATCAAGTGAGGGGGAGTCGGACGAAGAAGAACTCGTTGAGGCATACCAACAACTTCTTGCGGAATCAAAGAAGATGGCCAAGCATATCAAGAAGTTGAGGAAGCAACGACTTGAGGTTCAAGACGAGAATCATGCTTTAAAGATCAAACTTCATGATCTCGAGGAGGAACGAGAGCTTTTATTGGATAACAATAAAATCCTCCAAGAAAAGATAAAAATCAATCGGAAACGATCGTTAAATCCCATATGGACAAGATTGATTTTCTTGAAAAACAGTTTGAAGAAATTCATGTCACCAACCAAGCTTTGACCAAGCAAGTTCATGAACTCAAATCCGACATACAAAGGCTTTCAACCGGTTCCAAGAAACTAGAAAGTATGTCCGGATTAGGTCAAACAAGCAAGGTTGGTTTGGGATTTAAAAAGAACCAAACTGTGAAGGCTTCAAGTTCCACAATCAAATTGAAAGGAAGAACTTGTCACCTATGTGGACTTGAAGGACATTTGGTGAAGAATTGCCCGAAAAAGAGAAAGAAGAATTCTTCGGCAACTTCATCTACGGAGCGAACTCAACGGAATCAAAAGACACATCAAGTCAAAGGAGTTCACTCAACCCACCAAAGGTCCGAGCCACAACATCAATCATACAAGTGGATCATTGCGAGGCAAAGACCTAAGGTGGATCAACAGTCAAAGCGGACAACCCCCGGCCACAACGAATCAAGACAACCCAAAATCCAGCGATTTTGGATTCGGAAAGGTGATATCTTTCCTTGTCTTAAGTTCTAAATAGCTTATGACTGTATGTAATGCTTTGATTGGTTTTCCCTTCATATTTTTTTAATCTTTGCATTACATGTTTTTCAATGCTCTTTGTTTTTATACTTTGTTTTTGAACAAAAGGGTTTTAACGAACAAGTGCATTGAATAAAAAAGGGCTTCACGTTCATTCACTCCAAATTAATTTTATATGGATTATCAACTTTACTCCATAATCATAATCTTGAAGATACTTCATTATAGGAGTTTTTGATAGTTATAAGCATCAAATTTTAGAAATCATGTGTGATCTTTAGATGCTTAATCTATCTAGGTTGTGTGAAGTCTTTGTGACAACACAAGTGCTATAAACATTCCTAAAAATTCTGTGTTGCACTCAAGAACAAAACATTTGTTGAGCATTGGTCATATTGACTTTAATTGCATCTTTTCACGCATTTAGAAATCTATTATGCTTTTGACATCATAATATTTCGATGTTGCAATGATCATTTATGTTAATTAATTCATCTTTTAAGTGATCAAAGTCAATTTCTCTCTCAATGATCTCTTGGTATAGTCATTATCTTATTTGACTATTTAGTCGAGTATGAATGCGAGATCAATTTTTGGTTGAATACCTTATATATTAAATAATTGATAGCCAATTGAGGGGGAGTCAAAGAAAAGTAAAATGCTCAAAAGATGTGGAAAGAGTTACATCCCAATGAGGAGTGTGAAAACTACCACCACATGGAGGAAAGAGCTACCACCTCGGTCGTCCGAGTACTGTGTGCAGCTACCACATGTATACCAAGCATGGTTTTTCAATTTTTGATTAAATAAAATGCATGTTGAAATACTTGACTCTGTCAAATTTCAAGGTTGGTATAAGGTGGATTTTTAACGAAAGATGCTCAAAGAGCCACTCTCTTCAACAGATTGTCTAGATATATTATCTAACTTATCTGGGATTTCAAACATCTATTGATCTTGGTATTTCATTTTCTTTACCAAATTGATGATTTGATAAAGGCATTACGCATAAGATCATGTTAGATGTGATTGAAGTTGTTCAACTTTAAGGGTTTTAATTTTCATAAATTTTCGTTTCATTTTTGAGTATTTTTGATAGATTTGGTATAATCTATTTCTTGTTGCATGAAACGATGACTTTTGTTTAAAGTTGATGCGCTAAAGTGCTTACATACTTTTTCTGGTTATTATGGAATTTTTCTAAATTATTCTGATGAAAGGGTAGAATTCAAGATTGATGTCATTTGGAAATCTCCGTAAGTCATCTTTGTAAATTCGTTACATCTTGATAGAGTTTGGATCTCAAGATTATTTTTGATGACTTGTGTTTGATGAATATAACATGAAAAACTGTTTATAATGTTTTATCTTTGTTTTTCATGATTTAGGAGTAAATCTTTTTAATTTTGTGAAATTAATTGGATTGAATGACATCTTGTTAATTCATTGGTTAAAGCACTTAAATTGATTTCTTGATGGAATACAAATCGGTATTTGAAAAGATTCTAAAATCTGGATTTGTTTCAAGAAATTATTTGATTTTTGCTTTCTGGTACCGGTACGCAATCTGCATTTTTGTTATATACCGGAACTGAGCTTTTATCTCTCTTTCTCTATGAACTAATGTTGTTAGTGATTTCCTTTTGTCTAGTATGTTCACTGTTTGACAATTTGTGACAAAAAGGGGGAGAAGAGAAATGACGGAGATGAGATCATCAAGAGAGGACAAACGAAAATAGAAAAATGGGGGAGAACGGAAAATGATGATCGTATCACAAAGGGGGAGAACATAGATGCTCAAGAACATGGAGAACATGGAGAACATGTTAGAGATGCTCAAGATAGGGGGAGACAAAGAAAAATTGAAAGAGCCGAAAAACAAAAGAACCAAAAGGAAGACGGATCAAATGTAGGATTTTAATTTCTAACGACTAACGTTTGATTTTGTTTGGAGTTTTGTTTTGCAGGAATTACATCACTTTAAGACTCCAAGTCCTAAGTCATAGAGTATGTTCTAGGACTGTTTGGTTCAAATGTAATTTTGTATTTATTGGATCTTTCACGCAAAGAAAATCAATGTTTTGGTGATGACATTGAATTTCGATTTTTTGGTTTAAGATGAGTGACTTGAGCGTTTTTATGTATTTTTGGGTTTTGTCACGAAATTGCCAAAGGGGGAGATTGTTACGGCTTTTTGGTGTTGGCATATTTCGTGAGTCAAGTCAGTGAGTTGAGTCGGAGTCTTAAAGGGATCAAATTGTCAATCAGCAATCAAAGACTTAGAGAAGATTCAACAAGAGCTCAAGTTGACACTCAGTGTCTTGAGTCTTGAAGATTGAAGATGAAGAATTGTGGATCAGTTACATCAATCTCAAGAAGAAAGTATTCAAAAGGATCAGGTATGTTTAACTAAATAATTTTGGTGATCCGAATACTTTCTTATAGTGTAGAAACACTTGGATGAATTTTTAATTGCATAAAAATCAAAAACTGGACATGGGACATGTTCAGGATCCGGATCAGATCTTCCAATCCGGATCCCGAAGGGTATTGTTCATTGGCAAATTCAATCCGGATCCAAGGCCATTCCGATCCGGATCCCGAACATTGGATGTTGCTGAAATTCATGAACGATCCGGATCGGGCCTTGCGATCCGGATCCCGAACCCTTGGATTTCTGGAATCGTCAATCTCGTTACGACGATCCGGATCGCAGTAATCCCGATCCGGATCGCCGTCCTGAAAATTTCCAGATAAGGTATGTTTTTGATTCTTATCTCTTTCCAAAGGTTTCTAAACTATAAATAGACATTTAGGGTTTCTCAAAAACGTGGGAGCTATACCGATTATTTTATAAAACACTTGAGAGCAACCCTAGAGGCTAGGTTTTTATCGTTCTTCTTTATAGCCTCTTTTAGGTCAATTCGATGGTTCTTTCAAGAACATATCTTTTGTCGAATTGATCTAATCTTTGCTTAGAGATTTCTCCCATGGATCTTCATTGATAATCTAAGCAAAGGATCACCATCGAAGCCAATATTCTTACCGGCTGAGTTTGCGTCGTGGATTCGACGTGGCATCGTGGATTCGGTGTGCTAAAGGCGTTTCGTGGATTCGAAACGTGTGCTCGTGGATTCGAGTGGCGTTCGTGGATTCGAACGTGTGCAGTGGACGTGCAAACGGTGGAGCGCAAGGTCCGAAGAAGTTGAAGGAGGGGTTGAATCCGTGGAGACGGTAATCACCTTGTTATTCTTCGTTTCTTAGTGGATTGTCATTGCGTGGACATCCAACCGGTCAGCGCAAGGTCCGAAGAAGTTGAAGGAGGGGTCGAGTCCGTGGAGTCGGTAATCACCTTATTATTCTTCATTTCTTAGTGGATTGTTATTGCGTGTTGGTCCCGTGGTTTTTCTCCTGGATTGGAGTTTCCACGTAAATCTCGGTGTGTTGATTTTTATTTTCCGCATTATTTTTTATTTTTGCACTGAGATTGGTTTTTATAATATTACACCTATTCACCCCCCTCTAGGTGTTTGATAGTACCTATTTAGATCCTTGTGGATCCTAAATAACTCTACAATGTACACCTGCTCATCAGTTTTTATATTCCAGTACATAGATGTCATGATCGGATTTTACCTTATTTCCTTTCATCTGTGATGTTTGCTTGATATTCAGATATGCATGATAGATCTTGATCGATATGATAGATGATGTCCCTGTTGGGATCTCGGGTTATTGCCGACTACCCGGTCATTAGACCGTGAGCTTGAGCATAGCATGATGACTACCACGCACGCTGTACGTCACGTACACTGACGGTTTGGCCACCGTCACAGTGTTCTTTACCGGTAAAGTGGTCTAGAGGAAGGACCCGTGAGCCCCCAGTTAGGCACCAGTGGGTGCGGGGTTATGTCAGCCAGCTAGGTGCCAGATAGGTGGTATGAGCTTGAGGTCCTCGTGACCAATACTGGCGTTGATTGGGTACTTGAGTTCTGTTGTTGACGCATTATTCTTACCTTGCACTATCATTGATAGATATCTTACCCTGTACCTCTACTGCTCAGTGTATGCTTGATTAGCTCATTTATATCCAGATTTCTTGCATCACTTACCTGCAGTCATTGTGCTTGGATATTATAGCTCTACATTGATTTCTAGCATTTATTACTTACAGTTTCATTACCCTTGATTACCTGCCTGTTCAGTAGATCTGCTTTATTGTTCAGCTTTACCCTATGATTCTTACTATCCGCAGATTATTGTACCCAGTAGGTACGATTAGCTATTTCTCGGCTCGTCGTGCCCACTGGGATACATGTATAGTGTATCTCACACCCCCTGGGTGACCATTTTTCAGGTCGTTCGGGTAGTGGGGTGTCGGGACGATCCAGTGAGGCTGTCACGATAGAGCTGTCACCCTGATGATAGATTGATGATTGAGATCCCGATGATCTGTAGCTGACTCTTGTTTATGTCATTTCCGCTTCCAGTTTATTTAGTTATTTCAGACTGTTGTTGCATGATTATTTGGATTATTCATTGATTAGTTAGAGGTTGATTGATCTCTGGTGGATGATTGGATTAGCCTAGCCGTGCATGTATAGGGGGTTCCCTATATGTGTGGCGGTCTGTTACGCCCGTTTTGCAAACTCTGATTATTTCAATAAAAAAAAAAAAATTTCAGACCTGATTTTAAAACTCGGGGCGTGACACTCGATTTTCTTATAATTATTTGTAGACACTTGCAATGAGGTCCATGGAGGCAATTTGTGTTACGGAATTTGAGTTGGCGTATTTCGTGAAAGTGTTGAGTCTTGAAGATTGAAGATGAAAGAACTTTGGATCATATACCTCAATCTCAGGAAAGAAGAATTCAAAAGGATCAGGTATGTTTAACTAAAGATTTTTGGTGATCCGAATACTTCTTGTAGTGTAGAAACACCTGGAAGAATGTTTAATTGCATAAAAATCAAAAACTGGACATGGGACATGTTCAGGATCCGGATCGAGCCTTGCAATCCGGATCCCGAAGGGTGTTTGTTCATACACTGGTTCAATCCGGATCACAGCATCTCATGATCCGGATCCCGAACACTAGTTTTACCTTTTTGCTTGCACGATCCGGATCAGGATTTGCAATCCGGATCCCGAACGTGATGTTTGGTGAAACTGCATGAACGATCCGGATCGGGGACTTCGATCCGGATCCCGAACATGTATTTTTCTGGAAACCGTCTTGCTTGCTACTGCAATCCGGATCGTCCAATTCCAATCCGGATCGCCGTCGGTAAAATTTTCCAGAAAAGGCTATTTTTGATCCTTATCTTCTTCCAATGGTTTCTAACCTATAAATAGCCCTTTATTCATTTTCTAGGGCATCCGCAAAATAGAAAAAGATAGCCGAAAAAGAAAAATCCACTTATATAGAGAAGAAAGGAAATCAATAGAATTTATTCTATGTTTCTTCATCTATATTGATTGATTTGATTCTAGGTTTTCCAAACTCAGATTTTGAGTAGAATCAAATCAATGAATACTTAGATGGTATTTCCGATCTATTTCTAATCTAAGTATTCGACGGATCATCACCACCCAAAGCAAACAACGATTTACCCTAAATCGGCGCGTGGACTCGCGTGGCCTTGTGGATTCAAGGTGCAACTACGTTCGTGGATTCGAAGCGTGGTATTGGGTGAAGACCGTGGATTCGGTCGGACGTCGTGGACTCGACGTTGGACGCTGTGGATTCAGCGTTGGACGCAGATCGTGGATTCGAGACGCGTTGTGGAGCGAGCGGAGAAGATCTACTAGGAGCGTATGGTAAAAGGTTGAGTCGTCTGTGAGTACGTTATATCACCTTGTACGTGTGTTAATTCTAGTGGATTTCGCCGTGTTATCGGTCCCGTGGTTTTTTACTCCGGTTTGGAGTTTTTCCACGTAAAAATCTTGCGTGTTATTTTTATTTCCGCATTGGGTTTTATTGCGCAATGATTTTTTGAGTGTTTATTGTTTACACCTATTCACCCCCCTCTAGGTGTTTTTTCCCCTATTTAGATCCATATTACATATAACCCAACAATTTGCTTGAGTTCGTTACCTCAAATCGACCATCGAGTTCTTTTCGTTTCTCGAAACAAAGTTGTTCCCCGCATTTCTTTAACATTTGATTAGAGTTCCAAAGGGTCAAATAATTTTTTAAACCCTCAAAACATAAAAATTCTAATTTTCTCTAAGGTTTTCCCAAATCTTTCAATAGAAAATTTTTACAATTTGTAGCTTACATTAGCCTAGACTTTGTTTTTTCTTGAGAGAAAAGTAGCATGCTACCAGTTCGTTTATTTTTAAAAAAATAAACTTAGCTGAAAATATGAAACAACTAGTCTCCAAATTTGGGACCTTAGGTACCAACCACGAAACCCTTTACCACTTGCACTAGGGACAATTGGTTAGCCTAGAGTCTGTTAAAAACACATTTATAAAGGTTAAATCCAAAACTTTAACTCAAGACCCTAAAAACTCACCTTTATCTCAAACTCCTCAAGCTTCTTCTTGCCCCAAAAAGCTTTCTTTTCACCTCCAAAACTTCTCCCAAGATCAAATTCTCCAAATCTCTAAGAATTGAAAAGATTTCTAGAGAAAGAGAGATAACAGAGTGAGAGTGTGACGCCCCAACTTCCCAGGGGGTCACCCATCCTAAAACTACTCTAGCTCTAGCACGCTTAACTCTCTTAACCTCTTGGGTCTTACTACCACCCAAAATACTATAGCCGGGTTAAGAGATTTAGTCCTATTATATCATTTATATATATGACTAATCCAAATTCCGGGGGTGTCACATTCTTCCCCCCTTTAAGCTCTGACGTCCACGTCAGGCTCAAGCACACTCACTAGTACCAGGCGATGTGAGACTCGTCTCGCTAGCCTTAGCCGACCTTGTGAGGAGCTGCACTCCACTCACAACGGTCATTAGCCGGGGAGCCTCGCTCTACCCGCTATATAACCCTGGCTCAGCCGAGACTCATCTCACATTTCCGACTGGTGAATGGCTCTGATACCAATTGTGACGCCCCAACTTTCCATGGGGTCACCCATCCTAGAACTACTCTAGCTCTAGCACGCTTAACTCTCTTAACCTCTTGGGTCTTGCTACCACCCAAAATGCTATAGCCGGGTTAAGAGATTTAGTACTATTATATTATTTATATATAGGACTAATCCAAATTCCGGGGGTAATGTGACACCCCCGGAATGTGTATTAGTCATATATATAAATGATATAATATGACTAAATCTCTTAACCCGGCTATAGCATTTTGGGTGGTAGCAAGACCCAAAAGGTTAAGAGAGTTAAGTGTGCTAGAGCTAGAGTAGTTCTAGGATGGGTGACCCCCTGGGAAGGTGGGGCGTCACAGTTGGTATCAGAGACATTCACCAGCCGGAAATGTGAGATGAGTCTTGGCTGAGCCAGGGTTATATAGCGGGTAGAGCGAGGCTCCCCAGCTAATGATCGTTGTGGGTGGAGTGTAGCTCCCCACAAGGTCGGCTAAGGCTAGCCAGATGAGTCTCACATCGCCTGGTGCTTGTGAATGTCTTTGAGCCTGACGAGGATGTCAGGGCTTAAAGGGGGGAAGAATGTGACACCCCCGGAATGTGTATTAGTCCTATATATAAATGATATAATAGGACTAAATCTCTTAACCCAGCTATAGCATTTTGGATGGTAGCAAGACCCAAAAGGTTAAGAAAGTTAAGTGTGCTTGAGCTAGAGTAGTTCTAGGATGGGTGACCCCCTGGGAAGGTGGGGCGTCACAGAGAGAGGAAGAGAAAGGGCTATTCCTTTTATTTTCACTGGTGAAAGGAGAAATGCTTGAGGTTCCTATATATAATGGGCTGCAAAAATTGCAATTAAGTCCCTGCTGTACATTGGGACTAGCGAGGTCAGGGCTTTTTATTTGTGTTTATATTTTGGAAGTTGTGGTTGTATGGATGTATGTACAGCGATAGCGTGATTGGTTTAGTTTTATATTTGCTCTAATACTTGTAATTGTAACCTTTTAGGATTTGTTTAGTTGTGCACTCTTAAAACTCATATTGTTAACAAGTTTCATTTTGAACGCTTTATGTGTGTGCGGGGTGCGTCTCCGCACGTACGCCGAATTTGTTTACACTCCTGGGGACTTTCGTTGTGGGTCTGAGACGTGACATCCTATAAATAATATATGTATCTCGAATAAATTTAAGATATGTACCAAATAAGATGTTGATGTATCCAAATAACGCCTAAGGACCTGTTTGGCAAAGTTACAGAAATTAGTGCGGATATAGAAGTGATGTACTATTTAAAAAAGTTGTAATGTTCAGTAATTTTGCCATACAAACATTATTTGAATAATATTTATATGAAAAGTACTGTGAAATGTTATAAATTGATAAAATACTACCAAAATATTTTTTAAAAAATAAAATATATTAAAATACATACTATAAAAATAACCTATTTAGAAAATTTCTACTCTCCCTTCTCTAATCCCTCACTCCCTCACCCCGCCCTAAAAAAAATCCTACCCAGGCAGCCTCACCCTCCTAGAAAAGCCAATCAGGCAATCTCACTGTCAGTCGTAAAATAAGAGAGAGAGAGAGAGAGAGAGAGAGAGAGTGTGTGTGTGTCCCTCATCTAGAGTTAGGAGTGACAGGAGAAAGAAGTAAATTTGAATACATTTATTAAGGCAAATGTTGCGTATTGCTTTCTTTCATACTGTAGAAGCTTCAGGAGAAGTGCTTATGTGGTATCACCACCCAATGCAATCCTTTATCAACACAAAAAATGTACCACAATTTTTCAAAACACACACACACACACACACACACACACACACACACATTGGCCGAGCAATAGATGGGCCAAACAACTACTTAATAACTTAGTAAATGAGTTAACAATCATCAGCCAATAGCTAATAAAAAAATCAATTTAATACTTTTTTTAATTTAACTAATTAATATTTTTAAAGAAAAAATAAAAATAAAGGAGAAACTAATAAAATAAAGTGTAAATCACACTTGTAGTCTTGGTCCTCAAATGATAAATAATTTGTTGTCATTTCTTATTTGAACTTTTTTAATTGTTATAATTTAAGTCCCACAACCTACTTTAGTAAGCTAAATAATAACAAATTATTGACGTGAAAGTTATGTAGCATTTTAATTATCGTCGAATCATCAATTATAATATTTTTACAATACATCTACATCAATTAATTATCTATATTTAACCAAATAATTAAATATTATTCAAGTTTGCTGATCAAAATTAAAGTTTATAGTCATGGAACTTGACTACAATAATCCAGAAAGTACGAGTAAAAAATTATAATAAATTAAAGTTTGTTGATCAAAATATTACGTACCTCACAGTTTGATGACAAAAAGTGTAATTTACTCTAAAATAAAAAAAAATGCTAAGTCTACCACCCTTTAAGAGTTGTAATCCTTACAACCATAATTTAAGAGTTATAAACTTTTTCTCAGGATTTATAAAACCCAAATTGGGTATTAATAATTTTTTAAAAAATAATGTGATAAGTGAGAGAAAACTAGCCCTTGGATTGGCTGGTTGTATAATCTAGGAACCAAAAAAAGGTTGAATTGCTTGAAATAAAATGTAAAAAACGTATAAAACTTATCTCAATTGTAGGCTATTTTGTTACTAGTACTTAACTTTTAAAAAATCTAATTTTATTATCTAACATTTTGATTTGAGTTAGTCAATGGTATTTTGACTTTAAAATTTAAGCTAATTTTATATTTTTTATAATTGTGAGAATTATATAAAGTATACTGATTAAATTTGTAAAGATAAACAATATATTCAAATTTTGAAGTCAAAGTTTTGTTAACTAACTCAAATCAAACAAATTGAAAGATTTGATAATAAAGTTAAAATTTAAAAGGTTGGATAGTCAATTTAAAATAATTTATAATTTATAAGTTCTATATGTTTTTACCGTAAAAAGGAAAAAGTAAGGAGCTTTATTTCATTATCGACTTTAGTTCAGGGTGCGTTTTGTTGGCCTTAAAATATACAGAAAATTATTTTTCAGTTAAAAAGATTAATTTATGTGTGTTCGTTTTGCTGTAAATTATTTTTTTGAAAAACTATTTTTATGGATTTAAAGAAAATAAAGTGTTTTTATGTTTACTATTTTTAGTGAAAAATAAAAATTTAAGTTACGTAATTTTTTATTTATTTATTTTTTTTCACCGAACCAAACAAACGTGAATTTTTTTCTTTCAACCAAATAAATATTGATGGAAGTTTTTTTCTAGAAATTAATATTTAAAAAACATAAAACTATTTTGGTCAATATGCATACAAAAATCAATTAGTTTTGCGATTTTGCAAAAACATACTATTATTTTGAATTTTATAAATTCAGTCCAAATTTTTAGTAAACTGACCAAAATACCTTTATTCTTTTCTCTCTCTCTCTCTCTCTCTCTCTCTTTCTTTCGCTCCCAGTTCGTCTCCTCCCTCCACACAGCTCTTCTCCTCCTCCTTCGCCATCCCCACATCGACGATTGCTCTGCTTTCTTATCTCGTCCACACCTCCATCGATGTCGGCTCAGATATGGGGTAGATCGCAGAAGTGAGGTTGCAGCGGAGCATATAACCTCAAATGGTGACGACGACGACGGTAGTGCCGCAGGATTTGAGGACGACGGGGAGAGAGCGCGTTGTGTGGGAGCGATGACTGCGACAGATGACGAGGGAGAGTGCGCGATAGCAAAAAAAAGATGCAGACAATGGAAGAAAACGAAGAAGAAATAATAAAAAGGAAAAACTATATATATATATATATATATATATATATATATATATATATATATATATATATATATACATACAGCAAAAAAAGGATGCAGAGAAGGAAAGAAAAAGAAGAAAAAAGAATAAATTTTTAAAAAAATATTTTTTTTTCTCCTAGAAAGACCATTATGTATTATGGGTACAATAAGAAAGGTCAAAAACCAAAAAAAAAAAAAAAAAAAAGACGAAGTTGTAATATTTGAGCCGAAAGTTACACTTTTTGAAACGAAAGTTACAGTTTTGAGCGAAAATTGCACTTTTTGATATAAAAGCTATATTTTTTGAGCAAAAGTTACTCGTTTGAGGCGAAAGTGCACTCTTTAAAATAAAAGTTGCACACTTTAAGTAAAAATTGTATTGTTTGAGATAAAAGCAATATAAAACAAGTAGAACTACGATATACCTACCCATCGATTAAATTAAAACTTGAAATAAAAAAAAAAAGCAAATAATGAAGCAAAATTAGGAAGAGGGGTGCACCGATTACGACAAGATCCGCTTCATTACGAGCTGCAACGTCATTGACGCTTGCTACCGCCTCATTTATCTTGCCGGCGGTGTCCTCGAGGATCGCTGTCGCCGAGAAGACTTGTGGCAGTAGCGGAGGGTCGAAGACGAGGGCCTTGGAGACCTCGATCATGAAGGAGCTCCAGGAAAAGGAGAGGAACTCTATTAGGTCGCGAGGCACCTCGAGACGGCATGGCTCATGAGGGCCGTCCATGGCGACAGGGGTTTTGTGCATGGGGGTAGGGGAAGGGTTTTGGGGTCCAGAGGAGCAAAAGAGAGTGGAGATGTGAGGGCGAGGGTGGTGGTGGTGATGGAATTTATTCTGTTGAAAAGATTATGAGAATAAAATTTAGCAAGTTTGTGAAATTAACATGTCCGAGTCACTTTTTGGGAGAATAATTAGCTCTTTATGTGAAGAGGACGATAATATTTTAGTTCTAATTTTGCTTCATTATTTATTTATTTATTTATTTTTATTTTAAGTTTTAATCGATAGGTAAGTATATTATAGTTTTACTTGTTTTATGTTGCTTTCATCTCAAATAGTATAATTTGTTCTTAAAGAGTGCAACTTCCACATAAAAGAGTGTAACTTTAATCTCAATGAGTTCAAATTTTACTGAAAGAATGTGTTGCCATGTGGTGTGTCCACATTAGCCGGTTCTATTTTTGACTCAATCCATATGAGATTTGGATTATGATTTATCCTTTCGTGTTAAGGATAAGATCGGAATTTATCCTTATAGATTACGGATAAATATAGTATTTATCCTTATGGGGTAAAGATAAGGTTATATTTTTTATTGGTTAAGAAACATATCTTAACCCATATCCTAACCGATATTATCTTATCTCTACGTGAGAAAGAGAATATCCTAAGGGATCCTAATAATCTATAAATAGAACCCCTTCCCTTATACGGTGCATGAGAACCTACGATACACAAGAAGAAAAAGGATTTTCTTCTTCCTCATTCTCTCTTTACGTTCTCTCTGGGTTTCCACCTTCGTTCCCGGGGTTTTGGAGTGTGGACATAGAAGAGGACTCTGGTAGCCCTCTTCACATCCGATCCGATCTGCGCATCCGATCTGCAACCAGGAGATTTGTGCAACCAGGAGATTCGTGGAGAGTCAAGAATTATCAAGACAAGGACGATCCAAGAAGGCTAATAAAACAAGCTACCCGATCCGGCTTTTGGTTCCTGGATACGTTGGCTATCCAGTTTGTAAGTTTTCGCTGCCCTCTAATTCCAACAATTGGTATCAGAGCGTTTTGCTTGTTTTCGCCTGAGATCATGTCTGTGTTTGTTTGTTTAAAAAAAAAAAATTGTTTCGTTGATCATATTTTTCTTAGATTAGTTCTACAAAATTTTATTTTCGTTTTTTCTATGTGAAATCGAATTAAAATTAGTTGTTTTAAATCTTTTATGTTGATCACGAAACACTTTTTTTTTATTTACATATGTTGTAAATATTTTTTTATTTGTTGAAAATATTTTTTTTATTTACATATGTTGTAAATATTTTTTATACATAAAAAACAAATTAAAAAAAAAACGCAGCGTAGGGCGTGCCCGAAAGGCCACGGGCCCCGCTCGGCCCGGAGCCCCGCAGGCGGGCGCTGGGCCCCAACGCTTCGGGCGCAGGGCCCGGCCCGGCCTGCAGCCCCAAGCGGGTGCGGGCCCCCTGCGCTGGGTGCGCAAGGCCCGGCCTGGCCTGCAGCACCGAGCGGGCTCGGGCCCTGCGCAGTGGGCGCAAGACCTGGCCCGCTGCGGGCTCGGGCCCCGCGTAGTGGGCGCAGGGCCTGGCCCGGCCCGCAGCCGACCTGCATCCCCTAGCGGGTGCGGGCCCCTGCGCTCGGTGCGCTGGGCCCGGCCCGGCCTGCCTCCTCTGCGGGCGCGGGCCCATGCGCGTATGGGTGCTAGCTCCGGCAAAGGCCAGCACTTGCCTGCTGCGGCCGAGCCGTCCCAACCTATGTGGTTGCGTGGCGATCCATTTTTTTTTTAAAAAAAAAGTTTTTTTATGCTCCTATGTGGTGCAAATTTTTTTTATTTACCTGTGGAATTTAAATAATATATATGCATGCGTTGTATACTCTATATATATCTTGTGTGGATGTAAACTATAATGCTTTTGTGGCTTGTTATGAATCGTTATATGCTTTTTTGGTGCATATAAGTATTTGTGTTCTTTCAGTATTTTTTCACAAAATTTAATTTTAGAAAAGCGGGTTCGGCGTGTGCAGCATTCCTTTAGAATGTTTTTCCTTTGATATACATCTTTGTAGTGATGTAGTAGGTTTTAATTCTGCAAAAAGTGATGTAATAATTAAGGTCATGTAAGAGGAATGTGTTTTGCACACCATCGACGTTTTTCAAATTAAATTTTGGCACAAGTACTTATTTTTTTATTATTATCTGTGTGATATGGATTCTCTAATTTTTTTAAGATAAGTTCTTAAAAATATTTTTTTTAAAAAAAATGTGTTCTTTTAAAATGGATGAGTTCCGTTTTTTTTTAATAAGTTTCAAAATTAAATAAGAAAAAATTAATAAGATTGAAATTTCTTGAACCGACACTGGGTGATAATTATGAGCCTAGCGAAATTTTCGATCCCGTTGTGAAGGAGATATTTTTTCAATCTTGTTAATTTTTTGAAATATGTGCCTAATGTCCAAACCTGTTTTTTGAATGTAGTGAAATGGCTTCCAAAAATATTATAGCTGACCTCACGAGGGGTGATAAGCTAAACGGAAAGAATTATGACATATGGCACAGAAAAATGCAATACATGCTTTATGAACAAGGAGTTCTTGGAACTCTCTCTGTCAAAAAGACCGTGCCTCTAGATAACTCTACTGCAGAACACCAGCATGAGCAGGATGTCTATGACAAATGGTTCAAGGAGGATCGTACTGCTCGACATACTATGTTGTGTGCCATGCAGGATGACCTCATTGGACAGTTTGAGACATTTGAGACTGCCAAAGACATGTGGGAAAATCTGAAGATTGCTTTTGGGCAAACTTCAGTTACGAGGCTGCGTGCCCTAAATCTAAAGTTTCAGCAGTATATTAAGGACCCGAAGCACTCAATGGTTGAGCACCTTCGTGTGATGAGCACCATGATTTGGGACCTTAAGGCTGCTGGAAATGAGCTCAACGATGAGCAACAGGTTCTCGCGATGATTCGTTCACTGCCGAACCATGAATGGTCCCAGATGAAGCTCCTGATGACGCACAGTGAGGGCATTAAAACGTTTAATGACATATCACGTCATCTCGAGCTAGAGGCAGAACGCATGGATGCGAACCGTTCTATCGCTCTTGTTGCACGCTCTGAGAAGCGCGGTGGGATTGCACCCAAGCGCAAAAAGCGTTACAACAATGGAGCGCAGAAAAGTAAAAATCAAATTCCTCATGGTGGAGTTGGAAAGCGCGGCAGAGGCAAGCGCGCTGGCAGCAGAGATGTTGCGAAGCTAAAATGTTATAACTGCAAGAAGAAGGGTCATTTCGCTCGGGATTGTTCTGAGCCGAAAAAGGTAGCCCTACCACTCTCACACTGTTTTGTTTGCTCTTATGCTTTAGTAGCTAATTCTCTTCCCGATTGGATCGGGATACAGGAGTAAACAAGCACGTAGTGCGTGATCGAGCGGGATTTGTAGATTACCATCGAGTACCGACTGACACACAATTTGTCACCCTTGGGAATGGCTCAATGGAGGAAGTTATTGGAGTTGGTTCGTACCGACTCAAGTTGCGTGGTGGCCGCACCTTATTTCTTCAAGATGTGCTATATGCACCCGGTATAAGATGTAATCTATGTTCAGTTTTAGCTTTGCTACATTTAGGCTATTCTTTTCATTTTGACAGAGACCGTCTTGACATTTCCTTTCATGGTACTTTATTTGGATATGGTACATTAATAAATGGTTTCTTCAAGTTAGATTTGGAGGATGATTCGTTTGGTTTTGCTTCTTCTTCTTCTTCTAATCTCTGTGATGAATCCGTTAAATGGCATGCCAGACTAGGCCATATAGGTCAAGAAAGAATGAACAGACTGGCTCGAGTAGGCCTTTTGGGGTCTCTCGCCAAAGTTGACCTATCTGTGTGCGAGCCTTGTCTAGCTGGGAAGGCATGTAGAAAACCTTTTGGTAAGGCTACTCGTGCCTCTCATCCTTTGGAGCTGATCCACTCAGACATTTGTGGGCCAATGAATGTGAGGGCCCGGCATGGTGCGTGCTATTTTCTCACATTCATTGATGATTATTCCCGTTATGGCTATGTGTATTTGCTTTCTCACCATTATGAAGCTTTAGATTGCTTCAAGCGCTTCGTAGCGGAGGCTGAGAATCAAATAGAAAGAAGTGTAAAAGTGCTTCGCACTGATCGAGGACGTGAGTACTTGTCTGATCAGTTCAAGACTTACTGTGAGCAAAAGGGCATTATGAGACAGCTCACTATTCCAGGTACTCCGCAACAAAATGGTATTGCAGAGCGAAGGAATCGTACTTGTGATGACCCGGATCTCCGCAGAGCTGCTGCAGTGCGTTGGGGTGGCTATTGGAGGCCTACATAGTGTGTTGGAGGTGTTTGGGGCATAATTGGACATAAGTGTTGGACGTCGGACTTATATGGATCATGTGAGTGATCAGAGGACCCCGTGGAGGGTTTAGAAGTGGTTTCGCGCGAATCGGATATTAAATTTGGGCTCCGCGCGAAATTTGGGCTAAGAACGCATTTTCGGGTGCCTTCGGCAATTTTTAGAGTTGGAATTTGGCGAAACGGACGTCAAATTCGGATTCAGCGCGCGAAAACGGTCAAAATGGACTACCCACTTGATGTTTTTGAGCTCGGGTTACTGTTCACCGTCGGAACAGTGATTCCGGCGATCGCGGCGGCAGCCGGCGGCGGCGGGCAGCGGCGGAGTGCGGCGGCGCGGCCTCGGGGAGGCGGAAGGCGGCGGCGGGCAGGGCGCGCGGGCGCGGGCAAGGGGCGCGGGCAGGCGCGCGGTCCATGTGCCGGCGTGCACCAGAGCGCGGTGCCACGTGGCATGACTGGATTGGGTGGTTCACTGGTCCCGGTCTACGGAGCTGTGCGGTGCACGGTGGACTGGGCGGGAAAACTCGTGGCAGATGTTCATTGGTTCGGTGTTTGGGGTTGCTGTGCACCGGGTTCAGCGAATTTATGGCGTGGACACGTGGCGAGCGAGGATTGGGCGAGCTACTGTGCGCGTACGGGCGGCAGGCGTGCAGGCGGCAGGCGGCGTGGCAGCGGTGCCGGCGGGCGTGGCGGCCACGGCGCCGACGTGGCGCACGCGTGCGCCACGTGGCGGCCGGCCATTGGCCAGCGCCAACTGCCCGTTGACCAGAGGAGCGCCACGCGGCGCGAGGGGAGCGGCCGGATCCGCTGTTTCGTGTTCGGGGACACGTGTCGGCTCGGGGAGCGGGTCGGACGGGCACGCGGTCCGACCAGGATCCCGTGCGGGATGGGCCGACGATGGGCCGGGCCACTGTGCGGGCCCGAATTCGGGGCCCGAAGGATTCGGGCGCCCGAATTCCCGGACACAGATGGAATTATTCCATTTGTTTCTTTTGGGCCTATATATACCCCCTTTCCCCCTCTCTTCTTCCCCTTTTTCCGCAGCTTAGAGAGAGAATGGGAGGGAGAGCTCAATATGAAGTTTGTTCCCCTTGGTGCTCTGGTTCTAATGGTGGATCCCCGGAATTTCTGAAAGCTCGGCAACGGCGATATCATTTTTACAGTTCGCCTCGGTTTTCTCCCCATTTCGGCCCATTACCGTCGCAGCTCAGTTAAAAATTCACTGTGACCAAACCAGGAGGAGTTTTTGGACGATTTCTTCGACAGCGAGTTCCTAAGAGGTAAGGCTTCGATTTTTGTGTTGATCGCTTCGCTCCGTTTCGTACTTTTGGCACGTTTCCCGAGGCATCTTTGACCCCTATTTTTCTGTGATGGATTTTGGACAGCACCGACTTGTCGATTTTATATCTCAGCCTAGGAACATCGGATCAAGGCGTTTCAGGACTCGATTTTGATCTACTCGTCGCGAGGAACACAGTGGTGATTTTTCTGAGATTTATGGAAATTATTTCGAAGGTGATAATTAAGCTTTTCTTGGACAGATTGCTACAGGAATTCTGTTGTGGAGATTTTGTGTATGCAACGGTGTTTTATTTTTATCTTGGCCTACAGGTATCAGATCTGGGCGTTTAAACAGTCGTTTTGCGGCTACTTTTCGCGAGGAACGCGACTGTGAATTTTCTGGATTTTCTTGAGGATTGGACAGAGGTGATAATTACTGTTCTTTGCTGCTGTTTTACAAAACAGCAAGGTGCTGTTTTTGGGGATCGATTTGTACACCGGAATTGACTCTTGTTTAGTGGTTCGCAGATCGGGGCGCGTTTTGCCTGAAAGTGACATTTGGACTGTGAGGATGTTTCTACAGCTGTGGATCGCGCTTTTCGAGGTGGGTGGTTGTTGCTTGCCTCTATATCTGACTTACTCACTAAGTTTATTAGAAAACCCCACTATTGAGCATATGGATTGAGTATCATGCATGATTGACTGATATACATGTGATCTTATCATCTGAGTTAAATTTTGTGGATATAGCATGTTGGGGATATTATTGGGATATTATTGCTGTTGGAACATGATCATTGGAATAATTTAATAAGTGATGATTAACATGCTATATTAGCACCTAGATTTGTATGAAAGTGGATTAAATGGATTAATTGTTGGGGACATGACGACATATCCATGTGCGGGTTTCACTTTGGGATTTATTATGGATCAGGGGTTATACATGTGTAGGTGACTGATGATTTTAGTATGATTGTTATATTTATGTGGATATTATTAATTATTACACATGTAAAACTGTTATTGGACATTCTCTCTCTTTCACATTGCTGAGGACTTTTGCATGCTCATTTGGACATCTAGATAGGCCACTATTTTATTGCTACACTATCATATTGGGATTTGACTTAGGAGAAACCATGATTGCTTTCTTTCTCCTTTTATTTAGACTTTTGAGTCATGTTGCTCGGGTTCGAGCAGAGGTTTGGGATAGTGTAGCCGGGACCTGAGGGTCAGAGACAGGTGTACTTGATGTTGGATTGGGGGTTATTGCGGCAACCGCGGACAGTAGGCGGTTGACCGGATCTTGATTATTTTACCCAATTGTGGGTTGTGGGTTATTGCGGTGACCGCGGATTGTGGGCGGTCGACCGGATGGTTACTGTTGCATCAGATTGGGTATCAGATTTTCCTAGTGGATGGTGTTTCCCACTTTTGAGTATTATTGCATCAGATCGGGGTTTTATTAGTGGACGGAGTTTCCCACTTTGATCATAGTCATGATCCAGTCCTGCTATTATGAGACAGTGGTTACAGAGATGCTTGATACAGTGATACTTTACTCGTGTGGGTCGCTCCCCTCGAGTGCCACTCCGGAGTAGGCTTTACACGGTGCCGAGCGCCGGGCACCATTCTGAGTTCTTGAGTTCGACAGCAGAGCAGGCAGTACCAGTTTTACTGGTGGCACTAGATTGGGTCTATTTGGTCAGATACTGTTTCTGATGCATTCATACCGTCATTTCCTTCGGTATTGCATTTAGAGGCATACTTGTTGTGGTTTTCCCCTTTTATTCAGTAGTTCTGTTTACAGCTTTACCACTTGCCCTTTTCTTGCCTCTAGTAGACTTAGTGGGTACGCCAGAGCTTGAGGCTTTACCCACAGGGGGAGGCTACTGGTTTACTAGTGGTTCTCACCCCCATTGTTGTTTCCCTTCTTTTTCTCCCCCTGTTTTGCAGAGTCCTCTTCGGGAGTTGCTGATCTTCGGTCGTTGTCCGGGGCGAGGGAGTCACGAGCTAGATCGTTACCACCCGAGGAGTGTAGCTGTATCCCCTGGTTGGAGATTCCTGGTAGCTGTTGGCTGGTTTTTACTGTTTTATTTGGAGAGAGATCTTTTGTATTTGGAGAGACTGATGTTGAGACTGATGTACTATAGTTTTAGTTTATCTCCTTTTATAGTTGAGAGATGCTGTACTGAGGACATTGTATGATGATCATCTGTATTTGAGGAAATGGATATTGTACTTTATTTCATGTTGTACAGTGATTGGATTTTATTTTACAGCATTTTATTTCAGCTCTGATATTTGTGTAGCTATAGTACTATCTTTTGCAGGTTAGACGCTTCGCCTATGCGGGTTTTAGCATAGGTGGCGGATCTGTTGGCGAGCCCGGGTCGCAGTTTCGACCCCGGGGCGTGACAGATTAAGTTGGTATCAGAGCTTAGGGATAGGTCAGTTGGGACTGTAGAAACCCTAGGCTTATGGTTGGACCCTAGGATGACTTCGTGAGAGTCGTGATTTTTAGCGAGAGTCCTGATTGAGTTTTATACCTCTCCCGAGTGATGGGATGGGTGATTGGCATGTTTATTCTCCTAAGCAATTATGTTGGCTGCAGACAACATAATGCGGCGGAACGGTTGACATGCTCTAGACTCTCGCCGGATTGGGTCGAGTTTTGTTTTGTGCTGTGGTGCAGTTGGTCGTGGTGAGCGGTGTCTCCCCGACGCGTTGTGCGGATTGGTGTGCACTCGTCGCAGCAGTGGAGCTTGAGCGGATTGTTTTGGGGCCGGATACCCGGATTGAGGTTAGAGAGCTTCAGGCCCCGATGGCAGGATTGTCAGAGGTATATCAGCGGCAGAGTGAGCCGCTGGTCTGGGTGACACAGTTGTCGGAGCAGTGGGCAGCCCGACAGTGTTTTTCTCCTGAGACCACCTGGTTACAGTATCCTCAGCGGCAGTGATTTCTGAGGCGCCGATGGAGCGAGTGGCCCCCTCCGTGCCAATGTTTAGTGCCGAGGCACCGAGGTGGGGTGGATAGCTGACAGTTGATGAGTTGTGGGACATCATTGATGGATGGAGCCAGTTTTGGCAGATGAACCACCCCGATTCATGGATTTGAGTTGGAGCCTTGGAGGCAGAATCGTGGTTGGTGGTGATGGAGTGATCAATTGAGAGTCTCCCTGTGCTAGAGAGTTGATGCAGTTGTTGAACTGTACGCTCCAGGTTTCGAGGGACGAAGCGCGTAGGATGCGTGCGACTGGGAGTGGATTGCGCCAGAATACCCTTTTAGTTTATCTGATCCCTCTGTTTTGGATTTTGGATTTTGGATGCCTCGATGGAGTAGGCATTGTGTATGGAGCGTACTGTTGCAGTTCCCTTGGATAGGGATCTGCCGCCAGAGGCGAGTTCTGGATAGAGGCGCCTGGCGCTAAGTGTTGGGGGACAGATCGGCTGGCAGAGGCACTTTCGTTTTCCTTTCCTGGATGGTGGACATCCTTGTGGACGGATTATGTAAAGCTTACCCAAAGGAAGGTTACCCTTTGTGATTGATAACATTCGTGTTTGGGGTACAATAGATGTGCTTGAGGGGTGAGCTGAGTAAGGATAATTGAATGAGGAATTGCAGGAATCAATTGTGTTTTGTCATATGACGATTGCAATAATGGATTTCTGAGATGTCAGAGGTCAGGTGGACCCCGGTGACAGCATCCGCATCGTTATCAGAGTGGCGCAGCGGTAGCGTGGGTTTATTGTCTGCGGAAGACCGTATTCATCGCCTCAGTGTGAGCAAAGGCGGAGAATTGTGCTTCTTTTGGTGGATAGCCTTGAATTTCAGGCAGATTAAGTGACGACCACCTACATTGAGCGGTTGAGACTGTGCTGCCTGGGTGGAGGGCACCAAGGCAGTGGATTGGGTCGTCGCAGGTGTGATTTCATCACAGCAGTCGGAGTTAGAGCATGTTGCATTCCTGTATGGACTAGAGGCAGGTTTGTTGCCACATGCAGTAGAGGTACAGGTTCCTGTTGGTGGTGCATGTGGAGGAGGTTAGTGGATCATATCCATTGCAGTTGAGGCCTCGAGTGGAATCGGCAGACTTATTGGTATTTGTACCTGGTCAGTGTTTGACCCAGTGCGTGGGATTGGTTGGCATAGTGCCACATGGTGTATGACTGCGGAGAGAGAAGGTTATGATCTTCTGCAAGCAGACATTAGAGACTTGTTCATTGAGACAGTCAGAGCACACAGGTTGCAGCGACTATGCGCGAGGTGCCTACGGCGGCACCGGGACGCGAGGATATCCCTGTTATCGTGAGATCCCGGGTGTGATTCCACCGGAGCTGATAATGATGCCGCCGATTAGGGAGATTGAGATTGCGGTTGACGTGGTTCTGGGAACCACGCCAACCCCGATAGCACCTCATTGGATATCACCTGTAGAGCTGAGAGAGCTGATGGCGCAGTCGCAGGATCTGATGGATCGAGGGTCTGTTCGACCTAGTGCCACGTTGTTGGCACATGACAGTGAGGGTCCTTGTGTGGGGTGACCGCAGGCAAGTTCGGATTTTATTTAGGACCTTTTGATGGAGTTATACTCCGCAGTTGTTGTTATTGATGCATGTATCTTTTGGGATATACAGCTGAGTGTTTCGCCAAGATGGTGTTTGGGACCCGGTAGGGGCATTATGAGTACAGTGAGGATAAATGGGACGACTAATGCCCTGTCGTCTTTAAGATCTGAGGAATTGTGTATCCTTGCTGCACTTGGAAGAATTATTGGAGATATTCTTCTGGATATTTTGATTTTACCCCATCTCTGTATGGTTTAGAGCTGGTGGAGTACTTGTAGATGGTGTAACAAGGTCTGTGAGGAAGAAGCTGTATGCCAAGTTGTTGTGGTGCAAGTTTTAGCTACGGGAGCATATCTTCTTGGATCACTTAGTCTAGCCATAAGAGGCGGTGGTGGAAATCCGGCCAAAATGGATGCTATGCGAGAATGGCTGAGACCGGCAGTCATTTGTTGAGGTGAGGAGCTTGTGAGCCGGATAGTGCCAGCAGAGCTTGACGAATTGGTGATGAGATTGATACCAGCCCTGATTTCAGCATCGCCAGTGTTGGGAGATGGATTTGTGTGATACAGTGATGCCTCCCATAGTAGCTATGAAGTTTCAGCTGGATTTGTGGCAAGCATCCAATATCACCCTGATAGGGCCACTGTGGTGGCGGATACCCGGAGCAGGAGAGCTATTTGGGGTTGAGTTTGTTGACTCCGCAGCTGGCGCTGTGTGGACTGTCGAGGCAGACGTGGCGTATGATGGTGTCACTGAGGGCTCTTTTCCTTTCGGAGTGCCTAGCACGTCACTGGTTTGGGGAGTTGAGGGCACAACTCCCGAATTTGATGAAGTGATCGTCTGGAGCAGGTACCCTTTTTCGAGCCTGGAGGATTGGACTTACCAGCTGCAAGGGTACTGGATCTTCTCGAAGATTGATTTGCGATCTGGTTCTTTCGACTGCTTGTCGTTGTGTGCTGATGCCCGAGAGTTGGGGAGGTGTTGCTACACCCTGATGGTTTTTGGATTAGAGATCAGAGTTTACGTGATCAGTTGGAGGACTTATATCGGATGCCTCGGGAGTACAGAGGTATCTTGATCGAGCTTGTGTGCCGATGGACTTGTGGTTGGATTATCTGAGGCCCTGGGAGGAGCGGAGGCTTGTACCGATGCAGATTACTTGGTAGCTCGAGCGGTTAGCCCAGCTGTATTTGGTTGAGTTGGTACGGCTTTTCTGGAGTGCCCGCCTTTACTTTGTTCTAGTTGGAGACCCGAGGACCGCATCGCGTTTCTGGAGGAAGTATTTGTCAGCCTTGGGAACTCGAGTGGTGGATGATTGGATATTTACCCCCTTTATTTGGTTGAGATTCCGTGTTGAGGAACGACTTTAGTTTCGAGGACGAAACTTTCTTTTAGTGGGGGAGGATGTGATGACCCGGATCTCCGCAGAGCTGCTGCAGTGCGTTGGGGTGGCTATTGGAGGCCTACATAGTGTGTTGGAGGTGTTTGGGGCATAATTGGACATAAGTGTTGGACGTCGGACTTATATGGATCATGTGAGTGATCAGAGGACCCCGTGGAGGGTTTAGAAGTGGTTTCGCGCGAATCGGATATTAAATTTGGGCTCCGCGCGAAATTTGGGCTAAGAACGCATTTTCGGGTGCCTTCGGCAATTTTTAGAGTTGGAATTTGGCGAAACGGACGTCAAATTCGGATTCAGCGCGCGAAAACGGTCAAAATGGACTACCCACTTGATGTTTTTGAGCTCGGGTTACTGTTCACCGCCGGAACAGTGATTCCGGCGATCGCGGCGGCAGCCGGCGGCGGCGGGCAGCGGCGGAGTGCGGCGGCGCGGCCTCGGGCAGGCGGAAGGCGGCGGCGGGCAGGGAGCGCGGGCGCGGGCAAGGGGCGCGGGCAGGCGCGCGGTCCACGCGCCGGTGTGCACCAGAGCGCGGTGCCACGTGGCATGACTCGATTGGGTGGTTCACTGGTCCCGGTCTACGGAGCTGTGCGGTGCACGGTGGACTGGGCGGGAAAACTCGTGGCAGATGTTCATTGGTTCGGTGTTTGGGGTTGCTGTGCACCGGGTTCAGCGAATTTATGGCGTGGACACGTGGCGAGCGAGGATTGGGCGAGCTACTGTGCGCGTACGGGCGGCAGGCGGCGGCAGGCGTGCAGGCGGCAGGCGGCGTGGCAGCGGTGCCGGCGGGCGTGGCGGCCACGGCGCCGACGTGGCGCACGCGTGCGCCACGTGGCGGCCGGCCATTGGCCAGCGCCAACTGCCCGTTGACCAGAGGAGCGCCACGCGGCGCGAGGGGAGCGGCCGGATCCGCTGTTTCGTGTTCGGGGACACGTGTCGGCTCGGGGAGCGGGTCGGACGGGCACGCGGTCCGACCGGATCCCGTGCGGGATGGGCCGACGATGGGCCGGGCCACTGTGCGGGCCCGAATTCGGGGCCCGAAGGATTCGGGCGCCCGAAACCCGGACACAGATGGAATTATTCCATTTGTTTTTTTGGGCCTATATATACCCCCTTTCCCCCTCTCTTCTTCCCCTTTTTCCGAGCTTAGAGAGAGAATGGGAGGGAGAGCTCAATATGAAGTTTGTTCCCCTTGGTGCTCTGGTTCTAATGGTGGATCCCCGGAATTTCTGGAAGCTCGGCAACGGCGATATCATTTTTACAGTTCGCCTCGGTTTTCTCCCCATTTCGGCCCATTACCGTCGCAGCTCAGTTAAAAATTCACTGTGAGCAAACCAGGAGGAGTTTTTGGACGATTTCTTCGACAGCGAGTTCCTAAGAGGTAAGGCTTCGATTTTCGTGTTGATCGCTTCGCTCCGTTTCGCACTTTTGGCACGTTTCCCGAGGCATCTTTGACCCCTATTTTTCTGTGATGGATTTTGGACAGCACCGACTTGCCGATTTTATATCTCAGCCTAGGAACATCGGATCAAGGCGTTTCAGGACTCGATTTTGATCTACTCGTCGCGAGGAACACAGTGGTGATTTTTCTGAGATTTATGAAAATTATTTCGAAGGTGATAATTAAGCTTTTCTTGGACAGATTGCTACAGGAATTCTGTTGTGGAGATTTTGTGTATGCAACGGTGTTTTATTTTTATCTTGGCCTACAGGTATCAGATCTGAGCGTTTAAACAGTCGTTTTGGGGCTACTTTTCGCGAGGAACGCGACTGTGAATTTTCTGGATTTTCTTGAGGATTGGACAGAGGTGATAATTACTGTTCTTTGCTGCTGATTTTACAAAACAGCAAGGTGCTGTTTTTGGGGATCGATTTGTACACCGGAATTGACTCTTGTTTAGTGGTTCGCAGATCGGGGCGCGTTTTGCCTGAAAGTGACATTTGGACTGTGAGGATGTTTCTACAGCTGTGGATCGCGCTTTTCGAGGTGGGTGGTTGTTGCTTGCCTCTATATCTGACTTACTCACTAAGTTTATTAGAGAACCCCACTATTGAGCTTATGGATTGATTATCGTGCATAATTGCCTGATATAAATGTGAACCTATCATCTGAGTTAAATTTTGTGGATATAGCATGTTGGGGATATTATTGGGATATTATTGCTGTTGGAACATGATCATTGGAATAATTTAATAAGTGATGATTAACATGCTATATTAGCACCTAGATTTGTATGAAAGTGGATTAAACGGATTAATTGTTGGGGACATGACGACATATCCATGTGCGGGTTTCACTTTGGGATTTATTATGGATCAGGGGTTATACATGTGTAGGTGACTGATGATTTTAGTATGATTGTTATATTTATGTGGATATTATTAATTATTACACATGTAAAACGCTTATTGGACATTCTCTCTCTTTCACATTGCTGAGGACTCTTGCATGCTCATTTGGACATCTAGATAGGCCATCTTTTATTGCTACACTATCATATTGGGATTTGACTTAGGAGAAACCATGATTGCTTTCTTTCTCCTTTTACTTAGACTTTTGAGTCATGTTGCTCGGGTTCGAGCAGAGGATTGGGATAGTGTAGCCGGGACCTTAGGGTCAGAGACAGGTGGTACTTGATATTGGATTGGGGGTTATTGCGGCAACCGCGGATAGTAGGCGGTTGACCGGATCTTGATTATTTTACCCAATTGTGGGTTGTGGGTTATTGTGGTGACCGCGGATTGTGGGCGGTCGACCGGATGGTTACTGTTGCATCAGATTGGGTATCAGATTTTCCTAGTGGATGGTGTTTCCCACTTTTGAGTATTATTGCATCAGATCGGGGTTTTATTAGTGGACGGAGTTTCCCACTTTGATCATAGTCATGATCCAGTCCTGCTATTATGAGACAGTGGTTACAGAGATGCTTGATACAGTGATACTTTACTCGTGTGGGTCGCTCCCCTCGAGTGCCACTCCGGAGTAGGTTTTACACGGTGCCGAGCGCCGGGCACCATTCTGAGTTCTTGAGTTCGACAGCAGAGCAGGCAGTACCAGTTTTTACTGGTGGCACTAGATTGGGTCTATTTGGTCAGATACTGTTTGTGATGCATTCATACCGTCATTTCCTTCGGTATTGCATTTAGAGGCATACTTGTTGTGGTTTTCCCCTTTTATTCAGTAGTTCTGTTTACAGCTTTACCACTTGTCCTTTTCTTGCCTCTAGTAGACTTAGTGGGTACGCCAGAGCTTGAGGCTTTACCCACAGGGGGAGGCTACTGGTTTACTAGTGGTTCTCACCCCCATTGTTGTTTCCCTTGCTTTTTCTCCCCCTGTTTTGCAGTGTTCTCTTCGCGATTTGCTGATCTTCGATTGTTGTCCGTGGCGAGGGAGTCACGAGCTAGATCCTTACCACCCAAGGAGTGTAGCTGTACCCCCTGGATGGAGATTCCTGGTAGCTGTTGGTTGGTTTTTACAGTTTTATTTGGAGAGAGATCTTTTGTATTTGGAGAGACTGATGTTGAGACTGATGTACTATAGTTTTAGTTTATCTCCTTTTATAGTTGAGAGATGCTGTACTGAGGACATTGTATGATGATCATCTGTATTTGAGGTAAAAGGATATTGTACTTTATTTCATGTTGTACAGTGATTGGATTTTATTTTACAGCATTTTATTTCAGCTCTGATATTTGTGTAGCTATAGTACTATCTTTTGCAGGTTAGACGCTTCGCCTATGCGGGTTTTAGCATAGGTGGCGGATCTGTTGGCGAGCCCGGGTCGCAGTTTCGACCCCGGGGCGTGACAGTACTCTACTGGATATGGTTAGGTCTATGATGGCGCATGCTCATCTTCCTATAAGTTTTTAGGGAGATGCTCTTTTGACAGCTGCCTATATTCTTAATCGAGTCCCTAGTAAATCAATGCCATCTACCCCATATGAGTTGTGGAGTGGTAGAAAGCCAAGTTTACACTACTTACGCCCTTGGGGTTCAGCTGGATATGTTCACAACCCCTCACATAGATTCGGAAAACTCGGCCCTAAAGCAAGCAAGCATGTGTTCATCAGATACTCTGAAAATTCGAAGGGCTATGTGATGTATGGTGAACACCCAGATGGTGGGATGACCGAGATTGAGTCTCGTAACGTGGAATTCCTAGAGAAGGAATTTCCAAGCATTGGTGAAATGCGAAACGACGTCGGATTGTATGAGTTACAAGACGACGCTATCCCATATTCTGGTGAGGGTGATCGATCACTTCCTGAAGTCGCTGAAGGAAGTGGTAGCGATCCTACGGCTAGTGGGAGTGCTTCTATGAGTGGGAGCATAACCTTGGAAGCTGAGAGTTTAGGCCCTCAACTGCGTAGAAGTGAACGTGGAAACATTCCCCGTCGACGTTTTGAGATCGAAGGGAATATTTTCATGTGCACTCCGCTCGATGATGATGAACCTGCTTCTTATGTAGAAGCGCTACAATCACCAGCTTGTAATGAGTGGATGGCTGCTATGAGAGATAAGATGGATTCCATGAGCAAGAACCAAGTATGGGAGTTGGTTGACCTTCCACCTGAGCGCAAGTCTATTGGAAATAAATGGGTTTTAAAAATTAAGCGCAAGGCGGATGGATCAATCGATAAATATAAGGCTCGACTCGTGGCTAAGGGCTACAATCAAAGACAGAGGGTAGATTACAACGAGACATTTGCTCCCGTCTTGAGATTTGCCTCTATACGTGTGATTTTAGCCTTAGTGGCTCATCTAGATTTGGAATTGTTCCAAATGGATGTCAAGACAGCTTTTCTCAATGGAGGATTAGCGGAGGAGATCTATATGGATCAACCTGAGGGTTTTGTACTCGAAGGTCAAGAAGACAAAGTATGTCGTCTTAAAAGGTCCATTTATGAAGCCATCATCTCTATTGGTATGTCCATGATAGAGAAAGACCACTGTGTATATGTCAAGAAGTCGGAGAAGGGAATTTTGTTTCTCTCTCTATACGTCGACGACATACTATTGGTTGGGAATGACATCGAGTTGATCAATACTACAAAGGAGTGGTTGTTTTTCAATTTTGAGATGAAAGATATGGGTGAGGCGAGCTATGTGCTCGGTGTTAAGGTCATCAGAGATCGCTCTAGGAGACTTCTTGGTCTATCTCAAGAATCTTATATTAAAAGGGTTCTGGAGCGGTTTAGGATGCATCATAGTAAACCCGTTGATACTCCAGTGGAAAAGAATCACACTTTGAGTCTTGATCAGTGCCCTAAAACGGATAAAGAAAAAGAGCAAATGAGTAGGGTTCCTTATGCGAGTGCGATTGGCAGCTTGATGTACGCTATGATGTGTACTCGACCTGACATATGCTTCGCTGTTGGCTTGGTAAGTCGTTACCAGAGCAACCCAGGACCTGCTCATTGGCAAGCGGTCAAGAGGATCCTTCGATACTTAAAGGGAACCAGTGATCTCGTTTTATGCTTTCAAGCTGGGGACTTGAGATTGAAAGGATATAGTGATGCTGATTGGGGCGGTGATAGAGATGAGCGCAGGTCCACTTCAGGCTATGTGTTTATGCTTGGAGGTAGGGCAATTTCCTGGTGCAGTAAAAAGCAGAGTTGCATTGCCTTGTCTACCATGGAGGCGGAGTATGTTGCTTGTTCAGCAGTCGTTCAGAAGGCTGTTTGGCTGAGGAGATTTCTCCAGCACCTCGACATTATGACTCGAGCTGATGAGCCTGTTGAGATGGTCTCTGACAGCATGGCTGCTTTGGAGTATGTGAAGGACCCCAAGTATCATGGCAGGACAAAGCACTTTGACATCCGTTTTCACTACATTCGAGAGATGATTAGGTTAGGCGAGGTCACTCTTAGACATATCTCCACCACTAGGATGGTGTCTGATCCGTTGACCAAGCCGATAGCTAGGGATATGTTCCTAACCCACGTTAGGAGTTTGGGTCTTCGCAGATTATGATGAATGGACATTATTAAGACTTTTTGTATCTTACGCTTTTCTTAATAAAAATATATTTTTCTTTTATATGATTGCATAATTGATACTAGTAGGCACATATTAGCATAAGTCACCAAACTCAGGTCAGCCCACTCACACGGGTGATCGCCCTGGCAACTAAGTGGTGAGCAGGATGAGACTAAATAATCATATTAAACTTTAGTAGTTGCAATATGATTACTTTGTTGTAGTAACCATGATTTTGAAACAAGATTTTTAAGTTTAAATAGTTTTTGGAATTAAATAATTGGCAAAACTAGATTATTAATAGTGTAAAAGTGGCCCAAAAATATCAACTTTTGATCGAGGTCTGATCTCGAAAATCTGAGATCACCAGTGCGACCGTCTCGTCGAAACAAGAAAGATTGATATTCACATATTTTCGATCCGACGGTCGGATCTTCTGCAAATCAGCGAAGAAGTTGCGGGGCCCACAACTTAAGTTGTGAATAGTAACCTTTGAATTCGGTCCCCTCTCGATCGGTCGTCGGCCGATTCACTATCTGAAACTTGAACATAGCAGTATGGGTAGTCAATTCTAGCTAATTTCAACATTCTGAACGCAATGGCACTGACGGAATTTGCGTTTGGCGACCCTGGTGCGTCGAAATGCATGCCAAATAGTGAAATGCACTGTATTTTATGGGCCGAGAATTTATATGAGCACCGAATCAAGAAAGCAAAGACACTACTTGAAAGGTCTCGACGAGCCGGACGTCGTGGCAAAGTCCGTTTTTCAATTTGACGACCCGTTCATCTTGAAATACGTGAAAAGTGTCGAAAAACTAAGTATTTTTGCAAAAATTTAAATGTATTATGGACCAAATTACTTGGGACTCATTGCATAGGGTCTTTGTAGGATAATGAAGACAGTAGGGACCTGAGAGCCTGTGTTGGACTGTAGAGGGATCAAATTGAAAATTTTGCAAAAAAATATCCATGCATACATGCATGTGACCTTTGGGCTTCGTGGGGGGTTACACGAGGTGGTTCTTGGGATTCCTAACTCCTAGGAGTTATTCCTCATAACCTGGGTGCTGTGGAGTCACCAAGAGTCATCCCCCACAATCCCAATCCGAGAGTGAGAGAGGAAGAGAGAAGAATTTCCCAAGTTCTTCCAACTTGGTTCTTGTGACCTCTGGTGTGTTCTCCTGCGTCTGGAGATCAAGCTAGAGCTTGCTGGGTGGCTGCACGGCGTGGGGAAGGAGAACCGGCTACATCCTATCTTCTCCAACTCCGGCGAGGTAAGGTTCCCCATTCCTCTGGTTTGTAGCACCCGAGACCCTTAGAAGTGGACTCTGTAGAGTCTTTATATGCCATGTGCCAATTCCCAGCCTTCGGGAAGCCCTCGGTTGCCGGTGGGAGAAAGATCCTCGCCGGAACCCTATTTTGCTCCGCCGCGGCCGTGCGTCGCAACCGCTAGTCCAAACGCCGAAATAAAATCATGAGATTGGACTGTAGGGCACAAGGATCATCTCCACCGAATTTGGTGGAGTTTGGTTGTCTCTGTGCTTCACAATCCGAAACCCTAGTTTTCGGGTTATTGCACCATGGCCGAGCTTGTTGCTCCGGCGCCGGCAACGCTCCCCACCACTGGCCACATGCCAAGGAAGCTTTATAGGGTCGAGGGGTGTCCACCCATGCCTTTGCATGCAGGCCATGCAGCCCGAGGAGGGATCCACTATTGTTGGCCCGAGCTCGAGCCCAACAATGGCGGCCGGCCATGCACAGCCCGCCGTCGGTCATGGCTTGCCCAGACCTTCCTAAAAGCTTGCTAGGAAGATAGTGGTGCTGTCTATTGCACCTAAAACCCTATGGTTGGGGAGTTGCCATTAATGGCCATTGAGAACCTTGGCCGAGCTTGCTCCGCCGCCGCCGCCGTGTCCCGTCGCCGGGCACGGGTTCAGGGAGTTTCATGGGGAGGAGTAGCACCTTGTGGTGCAGTTGCTTGAGGGCCAGAGACTAGAGATGGGAAATCACCATTTTTGGTCCTTGAGTGTCATCTTCCTCATCATCTTCTTCTTGTTTCTCGGCCACCCGAGAGTGCAAGATGATCCAGATTTGAATGGGAAGCTCCTGCAGCCCTAGGGAACATTTCTATCCAAGTTAGGAGCCCCCAGGTTCCACCTTTGCTAAGTTACAGATTGGGTTGTGTTGGATTGTGTGTTAATGGTTTTGTGCCCACCAAGTGTTTGAGGAAATGCCTCAAAGAGCTCAAGTGCAGTTCTGGGCATTCGGCAAATGAGAAGATGGCTTCACACACTTCCCTGAGCTTGATGCTCACTTCAGATCCAAATTTGGTTGAGTGGATTTTTGTGTGGAGCATTCTTGAACATTAGAGAGCTAGGGACTTGAATCTTTTGATTCTGCTGCTTCTGGGTTGCACCAAGGCAAGCCCTTGAGTCCCTGTGATGTCCAAAGAAGGATGCTCAAGTTAGTTTGGTGATGGCACAAGCAAATTTAAAGTTTTTGCAAGTTGGAGCTCTAGGTTTAGTTAAATGGCTTTGGGGCTGATCTGGACATTATGCAACTTCTCGACAGTGAGCCGTAGACTAATTTGAGGTCACTGAACGCAATGCTCACCTTAAAAATGGGTTTGGTCGAGTAAAAATTTAAAAATGGCATAGTAGGTTGTGTTAGCAAGATAAGGCATGACCCAAAGTTTTTCTCGGGATCCGTACTAGTGAGCACTTGTTGGGTTTAGGTTAATAAGGATCTAATAGGGGAAAAAACACCTAGAGGGGGGTGAATAGGTGTAAACAATAAACACTCAAAAAATCATTGTGCGATAAAACCCAATGCGGAAAAATAAAAGAACACACAAGATTTTTACGTGGAAAACTCCAAACTGGAGTAAAAAACCACGGGACCGATAACACGGCGAAATCCACTAGAATTAACACACGTACAAGGTGATATAACGTACTCACAGACGACTCAACCTTTTACCATACGCTCCTAGTAGATCTTCCCGCTCGCTCCACGACGCTTCTCGAATCCACGATCCGCGCCCAACGCTGAATCCACAGCGTCCAACGTCGAGTCCACGACGTCCAACCGAATCCACGGTCTTCACCCAATGGTACGCTTCGAATCCACGAACGCACCTCGCTCCGAATCCACGAAAGCGATAACACCTTGAATCCACAAGGCCACGCGAGTCCACGCGCCGATTTTGGGGTAAATCGTTGTTTGTTTGGGTGGTGATGATCCGCCGAATACTTAGATCAAGAGTAGATCGGAAATACCATCTAAGTATTCATTATTTGATTCTACTCAAGATGTGAGTATGAAAACCTAGAATCAAACTAATCAATATAGATGAAGAAACATAGAATATTTCTATTGATTTCCTTTCTTCTCTATATGTGGATCTTTCCGTATAAAATGATATGTGAAAATGACGGCTCTATTTGGATGCCCCTAGAAATGAATATAGGGTTTATTTATAGGTTAGAAACCCTAGGAAGAATATTCGGATCAAAAACAAACTTTTCTGGAAAGTTTTACCGACGGCGATCCGGATTGGATAAGCCACGATCCGGATCGCAGACGCACAGAATGCAGTTTCCAGAAAATCACCTGTTCGGGATCCGGATCATAATCCACGATCCGGATCGTTCATACATTTTCACAAAACATCCCATTCGGGATCCGGATTGTACAAGCTGTGATCCGGATTGCAGCAATGTATGAACGAACACCTTTCGGGATCCGGATTGAAAGTCCACGATCCGGATCCTGAACATGTCCCATGTCCAGTTTTTGATGAATAAGCAATTAAAACCTCTTCCAGGTGTTTCTACACTATAAGAAGTATTCGGATCATCAAAATTATTTAGTTAAACGTACCTGATCCTTTTGAATTCTTCTTTCTTGAGATTGAGGTATATGATCCAAAGTTTCTTCATCTTCAATCTTCAAGACTTAATACATTCACGAAATACGCCAACTCAAATTCCGTAACAATCTCCCCCTTTGGCGGTTTCGTGACAAAACACAGATCCACAAAGAAAATTCAAAAAGATATTTTTGTTGCTATCACCATACAACAAAAATTTACAAAAGAGTTCCAGAAATTAAATACATGAGATAAACTCCTAAGACAGACTCTAGACTTAGACATCTGTAACCTCTGCACACAGAAAACATTCTTGACAAACAAAATCGTTAGATACCTCAAGAATTGGAACATAGAAAAACCAAGTACAGAGATAGAGTTTGATCTCATCATGACATTTAAAAGAATCAGATATGTGAAAGAAACATAGTTAAAACCAACATATCTTCTAAGCAGTCGAAAACCAAATGTCAAAGTATGTTAGTCCAACATCAACTTGTTAGTCATATTACATGCCCAAATAGTTAGTCGAATAGTTAGTATAGAAGCATGTCACAAATCACAAAAGAAAACCAAAGTTGAGTTGAGATTCATACTTACCTTGATATCATCGATATTCACAATCATTGTTCAAAGTTCATCATTGTTCATTGTTTTCGCTAACTCTCTCCCCTTTTTGTCACAAAACAAAGCCAAAACGTAGCATGAGCTACAATATGTAAGGAGAGTAACAAAAAAAATAAGTTCTAAAAGTATGCACAAACTGAGAAATAAACTAAACAAATCAAAAAGACTAATATCCTGCACAGAAAGAAGAAGAAAAGAGTCAAAAACGGTCATCGTCAGAATCTGAATCGTCAGAAGGAGTGCAACCCATTTTAGACAGTATCTTTTGCACCCGCTTGTCCATTGAATTTATCTTCTTTGTGATGGTAATGTGAGCTGCTGTCGTTAGTTCAAGTTCATTGGCAATCCTTTGTTGTTTTTTCAAAATTTGTTCCTGTTTGATGGATAGCCGCTGTTGCAATTTGAAGATCGAAGTTAATGATGCTTCATCATCATTTCCAGGTTCTTGTTGAGACGGTGAGGCCGAGGTGCCGTCCGAAGGCTTCTTTCCATTACATGAGGTAACTTGTGAAGTGACTTCACAATTGTTGATTCATCTATCATACCACAACTGTGCTGATATGATGTTGAGCTTACATCAATACCGAATTTTTGCAAGATCCTCATGATGATTAGAGGAAACGGAAGTCGCTCAAGGGGATGAGGATGCACAATGTACCTTGACATTCTATTCCAAATTATATAGGGAATATTCATGTTTAATCCAATAGCCTCAGAGGGATTCCCTATGAGATACAGGAATAGGAGTCGCTCCCATCTCACAACCTTGGTTTGCATGTTAGGCAAAATGTTGTAGCACGTGATGAAGTTTAGAAATCGGTACTCCAGTCGTAGATACTTGGACCTTACACCCTTACCATCAGCTGATTTGGTTCCTTCCAGACAAATCTTGTCGATCACAGTTTGCCACAATTCTTTTGTCAAACTTTTTCCTTTCAAAAAGTTAATCCCCGATGTGCTCGATTCCATTCCAAGAACTTCACCAATTAACTGCGGTGTGATTTTAAGCTTCATTCCTTGGACATTTGTATAAAAATACATAGACCCATTTTCAGTCTCCTGAAGATGTCTCGCATTCGTGTAGAAAGTTCTCACACGATACAAACAATATCCGAGAAGTTCAGGAAACGGCAGACTTGAAGAAGAGAAGCTTGTTCAATCAATCTTCCAAATTCTGGTGAATGATTGCGAAGGCTTCAATGTTGACATGACGTTCTCCGATGCATTCACGTCGTTCAAAGCTCGAAGACGGTCAGAATTAACGACTACCTCTTCAACACGTGGCGGAGAGTCAGGAGTTATTGGTGCATCAATGTTAGTGTCTCGTCGTAATCCATAACCTAGCAAGTCGTTTTCCGTTTTGAAAGAGATAATTGGAGTAGACATAGGAACATTCCCAGTATTCATTGGTGCTTTCCCTTTTCGTTAGATTTTGAAGGCAATACTCATCATCATCATCATCAGTCAGCATATCCCAGTGTACTTCATCAGGGTTCTTTTCAAGTTCAGTGTCACTTATAACTTCCACTTCTCCTTTTCGTTGAACTTCTTGGCTCGCTTCAATTTGTTGGTTGGTCGAGTGAGTACCATCGTGACCAGTAGCAGAATGATCCAAGAGAATGCCATTGATTCTAGTGCTTTGAGTTTAGAAAGTGTCCTGTGAAAACCAACTCAAGACATATGAAAAATTGTCAATTTTGAAAATTTGAAAAATTGTACCTAGACAATCATAATCATATAGAGAAGCCAAGAATCAAATTAGTTTTCCAAAAAGAATTTTAAAAATAGATCAATCCATGATTTACAAAAATTCCTCTTTTATGCCCTAAACCGAATTTTTAGAAATCGAAGCCTAAAAATCGTTAATCAAGTGAAAACCCAGCATAAAAGCAAAACTAATTGACCCAGAGTTCTTATTTCAAAAGAAATTTGATCAAAAACCATTCACAAACGAAGAATTCAACTTTTCAACTCACGTTTGATGAAAAACCATAAAAACTGTGAAAAACCGAGTTTTGATCATGAAAACTTACTTGAATCCGAAGAACTTTGAGTTTTGAAGCACCAGGAAGCAAGAAATCTAGAGAGAGAAACTCTAGAAGCTTGAAAACCAGAAATTATGGTAAAGAAATCTCGAATCTGAAAGTTTTCTATATAGAACCCTAGCCGCGATCCGGATCGGCCGAGAATGTGATCCGTATCGGCCCAC
>CM054950.1:7689646-7735418 GCA_029168755.2 Tillandsia fasciculata
GCGGGCAGGGCGCGCGGGCGCGGGCAAGGGGCGCGGGCGGCGCGCGGTCCATGTGCGGCGTGCACCAGAGCGCGGTGGCCACGTGGCATGACTGGATTGGTGGTTCACTGGTCCCGGTCTACGGAGCTGTGCGGTGCACGGTGGACTGGGCGGGAAAACTCGTGGCAGATGTTCATTGGTTCGGTGTTTGGGGTTGCTGTGCACCGGGTTCAGCGAATTTATGGCGTGGACACGTGGCGAGCGAGGATTGGGCGAGCTACTGTGCGCGTACGGGCGGCAGGCGTGCAGGCGGCAGGCGGCGTGGCAGCGGTGCCGGCGGGCGTGGCGGCCACGGCGCCGACGTGGCGCACGCGTGCGCCACGTGGCGGCCGGCCATTGGCCAGCGCCAACTGCCCGTTGACCAGAGGAGCGCCACGCGGCGCGAGGGGAGCGGCCGGATCCGCTGTTTCGTGTTCGGGGACACGTGTCGGCTCGGGAGCGGGTCGGAGGCACGCGGTCCGACCAGGATCCCGTGCGGGATGGGCCGACGATGGGCCGGGCCACTGTGCGGGCCCGAATTCGGGGCCCGAAGGTTTCGGGCGCCCGAATTCCCGGACACAGATGGAATTATTCCATTTGTTTCTTTTGGGCCTATATATACCCCCTTTCCCCCTCTCTTCTTCCCCTTTTTCCGCAGCTTAGAGAGAGAATGGGAGGGAGAGCTCAATATGAAGTTTGTTCCCCTTGGTGCTCTGGTTCTAATGGTGGATCCCCGGAATTTCTGGAAGCTCGGCAACGGCGATATCATTTTTACAGTTCGCCTCGGTTTTCTCCCCATTTCGGCCCATTACCGTCGCAGCTCAGTTAAAAATTCACTGTGACCAAACCAGGAGGAGTTTTTGGACGATTTCTTCGACAGCGAGTTCCTAAGAGGTAAGGCTTCGATTTTCGTGTTGATCGCTTCGCTCCATTTCGTACTTTTGGCACGTTTCTCGAGGCATCTTTGACCCCTATTTTTCTGTGATGGATTTTGGACAGCACCGACTTGTCGATTTTATATCTCAGCCTAGGAACATCAGATCAAGGCGTTTCAGGACTCGATTTTGATCTACTCGTCGCGAGGAACACAGTGGTGATTTTTCTGAGATTTATGGAAATTATTTCGAAGGTGATAATTAAGCTTTTCTTGGACAGATTGCTACAGGAATTCTGTTGTGGAGATTTTGTGTATGCAACGGTGTTTTATTTTTATCTTGGCCTACAGGTATCAGATCTGAGCGTTTAAACAGTCGTTTTGCGGCTACTTTTCGCGAGGAACGTGACTGTGAATTTTCTGGATTTTCTTGAGGATTGGACAGAGGTGATAATTACTGTTCTTTGCTGCTAATTTTACAAAACAGCAAGGTGCTGTTTTTGGGGATCGATTTGTACACCGGAATTGACTCTTGTTTAGTGGTTCGCAGATCGGGGCGCGTTTTGCCTGAAAGTGACATTTGGACTGTGAGGATGTTTCTACAGCTGTGGATCGCGCTTTTCGAGGTGGGTGGTTGTTGCTTGCCTCTATATCTGACTTACTCACTAAGTTTATTAGAGAACCCCACTATTGAGCTTATGGATTGATTATCGTGCATAATTGCCTGTCATAAAATGTGAACTTATCATCTGAGTTAAATTTTGTGGATATAGCATGTTGGGGATATTATTGGGATATTATTGCTGTTGGAACATGATCATTGGAATAATTTAATAAGTGATGATTAACATGCTATATTAGCACCTAGATTTGTATGAAAGTGGATTAAACGGATTAATTGTTGGGGACATGACGACATATCCATGTGCGGGTTTCACTTTGGGATTTATTATGGATCAGGGGTTATACATGTGTAGGTGACTGATGATTTTAGTATGATTGTTATATTTATGTGGATATTATTAATTATTACACATGTAAAACGCTTATTGGACATTCTCTCTCTTTCACATTGCTGAGGACTCTTGCATGCTCATTTGGACATCTAGATAGGCCACTATTTTTATTGCTACACTATCATATTGGGATTTGACTTAGGAGAAACCATGATTGCTTTCTTTCTCCTTTTACTTAGACTTTTGAGTCATGTTGCTCGGGTTCGAGCAGAGGATTGGGATAGTGTAGCCGGGACCTTAGGGTCAGAGACAGGTGTACTTGATATTGGATTGGGGTTATTGCGGCAACCGCGGATAGTAGGCGGTTGACCGGATCTTGATTATTTTACCCAATTGTGGGTTGTGGGTTATTGCGGTGACCGCGGATTGTGGGCGGTCGACCGGATGTTTACTATTGCATCAGATTGGGTATCAGATTTCTCTAGTGGATGGTGTTTCCCACTTTTGAGTATTATTGCATCAGATCGGGGTTTTATTAGTGGACGGAGTTTCCCACTTTGATCATAGTCATGATCCAGTCCTGCTATTATGAGACAGTGGTTACAGAGATGCTTGATACAGTGATACTTTACTCGTGTGGGTCGCTCCCCTCGAGTGCCACTCCGGAGTAGGCTTTACACGGTGCCGAGCGCCGGGCACCATTCTGAGTTCTTGAGTTCGACAGCAGAGCAGGCAGTACCAGTTTTACTGGTGGCACTAGATTGGGTCTATTTGGTCAGATACTGTTTCTGATGCATTCATACCGTCATTTCCTTCGGTATTGCATTTAGAGGCATACTTGTTGTGGTTTTCCCCTTTTATTCAGTAGTTATGTTTACAGCTTTACTACTTGCCCTTTTCTTGCCTCTAGTAGACTTAGTGGGTACGCCGGAGCTTGAGGCTTTACCCACAGGGGGAGGCTACTGGTTTACTAGTGGTTCTCACCCCCATTGTTGTTTCCCTTCTTTTTCTCCCCCTGTTTTGCAGAGTCCTCTTCGGAGTTGCTGATCTTCGGTCGTTGTCCGGGGCGAGGGAGTCACGAGCTAGATCGTTACCACCCGAGGAGTGTAGCTGTATCCCCTGGTTGGAGATTCCTGGTAGCTGTTGGCTGGTTTTTACTGTTTTATTTGGAGAGAGATCTTTTGTATTTGGAGAGACTGATGTTGAGACTGATGTACTATAGTTTTAGTTTATCTCCTTTTATAGTTGAGAGATGCTGTACTGAGGACATTGTATGATGATTATCTGTATTTGAGGAAATGGATATTGTACTTTATTTCATGTTGTACAGTGATTGGATTTTATTTTACAGCATTTTTTTCAGCTCTGATATTTGTGTAGCTATAGTACTATCTTTTGCAGGTTAGACGCTTCGCCTATGCGGGTTTTAGCATAGGTGGCGGATCTGTTGGCGAGCCCGGGTCGCAGTTTCGACCCCGGGGCGTGACAGATTAAGTTGGTATCAGAGCTTAGGGATAGGTCAGTTGGGACTGTAGAAACCCTAGGCTTATGGTTGGACCCTAGGATGACTTCGTGAGAGTCGTGATTTTTAGCGAGAGTCCTGATTGAGTTTTATACCTCTCCCGAGTGATGGGATGGGTGATTGGCATGTTTATTCTCCTAAGCAATTATGTTGGCTGCAGACAACATAATGCGGCGGAACGGTTGACATGCTCTAGACTCTCGCCGGATTGGGTCGAGTTTTGTTTTGTGCTGTGGTGCAGTTGGTCGTGGTGAGCGGTGTCTCCCCGACGCGTTGTGCGGATTGGTGTGCACTCGTCGCGGCAGTGGAGCGTGAGCTGATTGTTTTTGGGCCGGATACCCAGATTGAGGTTAGAGAGCTTCAGGCCCCGATGGCAGGATTGTCAGAGGTATATCAGCGGCAGAGTGAGCCGCTGGTCTGGGTGACACAGTTGTCGGAGCAGTGGGCAGCCCGACAGTGTTTTTCTCCTGAGACCATCTGGTTACAGTATCCTCAGCGGCAGTGATTTCTGAGGCGCCGATGGAGCGAGTGGCCCCCTCCGTGCCAATGTTTAGTGCCGAGGCACCGAGGTGGGGGCGGATAGCTGACAGTTGATGAGTTGTGGGACATCATTGATGGATGGAGCCAGTTTTGGCAGATGAACCACCCCGATTCATGGATTTGAGTTGGAGCCCTTGGAGGCAGAATCGTGGTTGGTGGTGATGGAGTGATCAATTGAGAGTCTCCCTGTGATAGAGAGTTGATGCAGTTGTTGAATTGTTCGCTCCAGATATCGAGGGACGAAGGGCGTAGGATGCGTGCGACTGGGAGTGGATTGCGCCAGAATACCCTTTTAGTTTATCTGATCCCTCTGTTTTGGATTTTAGATTCTGGATGCCTCGATGGAGTAGGCATTGTGTATGGAGCGTACTGTTGCAGTTCCCTTGGATAGGGATCTGCCGCCAGAGGCGAGTTCTGGATAGAGGCGCCTGACGCTAAGTGTTGGGGGACAGATTGGCTGGCAGAGGCACTTTCGTTTTCCTTTCCTGGATGGTGGATATCCTTGTGGACGGATTATGTAAAGCTTACCCCAAAGGAAGGTTACCCTTGGTGATTGATAATATTCGTGTTTGGGGTACAGTAGATGTGCTTGAGGGGTGAGCCGAGTAAGGATAATTGAATGGAGAATTGCAGGAATCAATTGTGTTTTGTCATATGGCGATTGCATTAATGGATTTCTGAGGTGTCAGAGGTCAGGTGGACCCCGGTGACAGCATCCGCATCGTTATCAGAGTGGCGCAGCGGTAGCGTGGGTTTATTGTCTGCGGAAGACCGTATTCATCGCCTCAGTGTGAGCAAAGGCGGAGAATTGTGCTTCTTTTGGTGGATAGCCTTGAATTTCAGGCAGATTAAGTGACGACCACCTACATTGAGCGGTTGAGACTGTGCTGCCTGGGTGGAGGGCGCCAAGGCAGTGGATTGGGTCGTCGCAGGTGTGATTTCATCACAGCAGTCGGAGTTAGAGCATGTTGCATTCCTGTATGGACTAGAGGCAGGTTTGTTGCCACATGCAGTAGAGGTACAAGTTCCTGTTGGTGGTGCATGTGGAGGAGGTTTGTGGATCATATCCATTGCAGTTGAGGCCTCGAGTGGAATCGGCAGACTTATTGGTATTTGTACCTGGTCAGTGTTTGACCCAGTGCGTGGGATTGGTTGGCATAGTGCCACATGGTGTATGACTGCGGAGAGAGAAGGTTATGATCTTCTGCAAGCAGACATTAGAGACTTGTTCATTGAGACAGTCAGAGCACACAGGTTGCAGCGACTATGCACGAGGTGCCTACGGCGGCACCGGGACGCGAGGATATCCCTGTTATCGTGAGATCCCGGGTGTGATTCCACCGGAGCTGATAATGATGCCGCCGGTTAGGGAGATTGAGATTGCGGTTGACGTGGTTCTGGGAACCACGCCAACCCCGATAGCACCTCATTGGTTATCACCTGTAGAGCTGAGAGAGCTGATGGCGCGGTCGCAGGATCTGATGGATCGAGGGTCTGTTCAACCTGGTGCCACGTTGTTGGCACATGACAGTGAGGGTCCTTGTGTGGGGTGATCGCAGGCAAGTTCGGATTTTATTTAGGACCTTTTGTTGGAATTATATTCCAGCAGTTGTTGTTATTGATGCTTGTATCTTTTGGGAGTATACAGCTGGGTGTTTCGCCAAGATGGTGTTTGGGACCCGGTTGGGGCATTATGAGTACAGTGAGGATAAATGGGACGACTAATGCCCTGTCGTCTTTAAGATCTGAGGAATTGTGTATCCTTGCTGCACTTGGAAGAATTGTTGGTGATATTCTTCTGGATATTTTGATTTTATCCCATCTCTGTGTGGTTTAGAGCTGGTGGAGTACTTGTAGATGGTGTAACAGGGTCTGTGAGGAAGAAGCTGTATGCCAAGTTGTTGTGTTGCAAGTTTTAGCTTCGAGAGCATATCTTCTTGGATCACTTAGTCTAGCCATAAGAGGCGTATGGTGGAAATCCGGCCAAAATGGATGCTATGCGAGAATGGCTGAGACCGGCAGTTATTTGTTGAGGTGAGGGGCTTGTGAGCCGGATAGTGCCAGCAGAGCTTGACGAATTGGTGATGAGATTGATACCAGCCCTGATTTCAGCATCGCCAGTGTTGGGAGATGGATTTGTGTGATACAGTGATGCCTCCCATAATAGCTATGAAGTTACAGTTGGATTTGTGGCAAGCATCCAATATCACCCTGATAGGGCCACTGTGGTGGCGGATACCCGGAGCAGGAGAGCTATTTGGGGTTGAGTTTGTTGACTCCGCAGCTGGTGCTGTGTGGACTGTCGAGGCAGACGTGGCGTATGATGGTGTCACTGAGGGCTCTTTTCCTTTCGGAGTGCCTAGCACGTCACTGGTTTGGGGAGTTGAGGGCACAACTCCCGAATTTGATGAAGTGATCGTCTGAAGCAGGTACCCTTTTTTTTGAGCCCGGGGGATTGGATTTACCAGCTGCAAGGGTACTAGATCCTCTCGAAGATTGATTTGCGATCTGGTTCTTTCGACTGCTTACAGTTGTGTGCTGATGCCCGAGAGTTGGGGAGGTGTTGATACACCCTGATGGTTTTTGGATTAGAGATCAGAGTTTATGTGATCAGTTGGAGGACTTAGATCGAATGCCTCGGGAGTACAGAGATATCCAGATCGAGCTTGTGTGCCGATGGACTTGTGGTTGGATTATCTGAGGCCTTGGGAGGAGCGGAGGCTTGTACTGACGCAGGTTACTTGGTAGCTCGAGCGGTTAGCCCAGCTGTATTTGGTTGAGTTGGTACGGCTTTTCTGGAGTGCCCGCCTTTACTTTGTTCTAGTTGGAGACCCGAGGACCGCATCGCGTTTCTGGAGGAAGTATTTGTCAGCCTTGGGAACTCGAGTGGTGGATGATTGGATATTTACCCCCTTTATTTGGTTGAGATTCCGTGTTGAGGAACGACTTTAGTTTCGAGGACGAAACTTTCTTTTAGTGGGGGAGGATGTGATGACCCGGATCTCCGCAGAGCTGCTGCAGTGCGTTGGGGTGGCTATTGGAGGCCTACATAGTGTGTTGGAGGTGTTTGGGGCATAATTGGACATAAGTGTTGGACTTCGGGCTTATATGGATCATGTGAGTGATCAGAGGACCCCGTGGAGGGTTTAGAAGTGGTTTCGCGCGAATCGGATATTAAATTTGGGCTCCGCGCGAAATTTGGGCTAAGAACGCATTTTCGGGTGCCTTCGGCAATTTTTAGAGTTGGAATTTGGCGAAACGGACGTCAAATTCGGATTCAGCGCGCGAAAACGGTCAAAATGGACTACCCACTTGATGTTTTTGAGCTCGGGTTACTGTTCACCGCCGGAACAGTGATTCCGGCGATCGCGGCGGCAGCCGGCGGCGGCGGGCAGCGGCGGAGTGCGGCGGCGCGGCCTCGGGCAGGCGGAAGGCGGCGGCGGGCAGGGAGCGCGGGCGCGGGCAGGGGCGCGGGCAGGCGCGCGGTCCACGCGCCGGCGTGCACCAGAGCGCGGTGCCACGTGGCATGACTCGATTGGGTGGTTCACTGGTCCCGGTCTACGGAGCTGTGCGGTGCACGGTGGACTGGGCGGGAAAACACGTGGCAGATGTTCATTGGTTCGGTGTTTGGGGTTGCTGTGCACCGGGTTCAGCGAATTTATGGCGTGGACACGTGGCGAGCGAGGATTGGGCGAGCTACTGTGCGCGTACGGGCGGCAGGCGGCGGCAGGCGTGCAGGCGGCAGGCGGCGTGGCAGCGGTGCCGGCGGGCGTGGCGGCCACGGCGCCGACGTGGCGCACGCGTGCGCCACGTGGCGGCCGGCCATTGGCCAGCGCCAACTGCCCGTTGACCAGAGGAGCGCCACGCGGCGCGAGGGGAGCGGCCGGATCCGCTGTTTCGTGTTCGGGACACGTGTCGGCTCGGGGAGCGGGTCGGACGGGCACGCGGTCCGACCAGGATCCCGTGCGGGATGGGCCGACGATGGGCCGGGCCACTGTGCGGGCCCGAATTCGGGGCCCGAAGGATTCGGGCGCCCGAAACCCGGACACAGATGGAATTATTCCATTTGTTTCTTTTGGGCCTATATATACCCCCTTTCCCCCTCTCTTCTTCCCCTTTTTCCGCAGCTTAGAGAGAGAATGGGAGGGAGAGCTCAATATGAAGTTTGTTCCCCTTGGTGCTCTGGTTCTAATGGTGGATCCCCGGAATTTCTGAAAGCACGGCAACGGCGATATCATTTTTACAGTTCGCCTCGGTTTTCTCCCCATTTCGGCCCATTACCGTCGCAGCTCAGTTAAAAATTCACTGTGACCAAACCAGGAGGAGTTTTTGGACGATTTCTTCGACAGCGAGTTCCTAAGAGGTAAGGCTTCGATTTTCGTGTTGATCGCTTCGCTCCGTTTCGCACTTTTGGCACGTTTCCCGAGGCATCTTTGACCCCTATTTTTCTGTGATGGATTTTGGACAGCACCGACTTGCCGATTTTATATCTCAGCCTAGGAACATCGGATCAAGGCGTTTCAGGACTCGATTTTGATCTACTCGTCGCGAGGAACACAGTGGTGATTTTTCTGAGATTTATGAAAATTATTTCGAAGGTGATAATTAAGCTTTTCTTGGACAGATTGCTACAGGAATTCTGTTGTGGAGATTTTGTGTATGCAACGGTGTTTTATTTTTATCTTGGCCTACAGGTATCAGATCTGAGCGTTTAAACAGTCGTTTTGCGGCTACTTTTCGCGAGGAACGCGACTGTGAATTTTCTGGATTTTCTTGAGGATTGGACAGAGGTGATAATTACTGTTCTTTGCTGCTGATTTTACAAAACAGCAAGGTGCTGTTTTTGGGGATCGATTTGTACACCGGAATTTACTCTTGTTTAGTGGTTCGCAGATCGGGGCGCGTTTTGCCTGAAAGTGACATTTGGACTGTGAGGATGTTTCTACAGCTGTGGATCGCGCTTTTCGAGGTGGGTGGTTGTTGCTTGCCTCTATATCTGACTTACTCACTAAGTTTATTAGAGAACCCCACTATTGAGCTTATGGATTGATTATCGTGCATAATTGCCTGATATAAATGTGAACCTATCATCTGAGTTAATTTTGTGGATATAGCATGTTGGGGATATTATTGGGATATTATTGCTGTTGGAACATGATCATTGGAATAATTTAATAAGTGATGATTAACATGCTATATTAGCACCTAGATTTGTATGAAAGTGGATTAAATGGATTAATTGTTGGGGACATGACGACATATCCATGTGCGGGTTTCACTTTGGGATTTATTATGGATCAGGGGTTATACATGTGTAGGTGACTGATGATTTTAGTATGATTGTTATATTTATGTGGATATTATTAATTATTACACATGTAAAACGCTTATTGGACATTCTCTCTCTTTCACATTGCTGAGGACTCTTGCATGCTCATTTGGACATCTAGATAGGCCACTATTTTTATTGCTACACTATCATATTGGGATTTGACTTAGGAGAAACCATGATTGCTTTCTTTCTCCTTTTACTTAGACTTTTGAGTCATGTTGCTCGGGTTCGAGCAGAGGATTGGGATAGTGTAGCCGGGACCTTAGGGTCAGAGACAGGTGGTACTTGATATTGGATTGGGGGTTATTGCGGCAACCGCGGATAGTAGGCGGTTGACCGGATCTTGATTATTTTACCCAATTGTGGGTTGTGGGTTATTGCGGTGACCGCGGATTGTGGGCGGTCGACCGGATGGTTACTGTTGCATCAGATTGGGTATCAGATTTTCCTAGTGGATGGTGTTTCCCACTTTTGAGTATTATTGCATCAGATCGGGGTTTTATTAGTGGACGGAGTTTCCCACTTTGATCATAGTCATGATCCAGTCCTGCTATTATGAGACAGTGGTTACAGAGATGCTTGATACAGTGATACTTTACTCGTGTGGGTCGCTCCCCTCGAGTGCCACTCCGGAGTAGGTTTTACACGGTGCCGAGCGCCGGGCACCATTCTGAGTTCTTGAGTTCGACAGCAGAGCAGGCAGTACCAGTTTTTACTGGTGGCACTAGATTGGGTCTATTTGGTCAGATACTGTTTGTGATGCATTCATACCGTCATTTCCTTCGGTATTGCATTTAGAGGCATACTTGTTGTGGTTTTCCCTTTTATTCAGTAGTTCTGTTTACAGCTTTACTACTTGTCCTTTTCTTGCCTCTAGTAGACTTAGTGGGTACGCCAGAGCTTGAGGCTTTACCCACAGGGGGAGGCTACTGGTTTACTAGTGGTTCTCACCCCCATTGTTGTTTCCCTTGCTTTTTCTCCCCCTGTTTTGCAGTGTCCTCTTCGCGAGTTGCTGATCTTCGATTGTTGTCCGTGGCGAGGGAGTCACGAGCTAGATCCTTACCACCCAAGGAGTGTAGCTGTACCCCCTGGATGGAGATTCCTGGTAGCTGTTGGTTGGTTTTTACTGTTTTATTTGGAGAGAGATCTTTTGTATTTGGAGAGACTGATGTTGAGACTGATGTACTATAGTTTTAGTTTATCTCCTTTTATAGTTGAGAGATGCTGTACTGAGGACATTGTATGATGATCATCTGTATTTGAGGTAAAAGGATATTGTACTTTATTTCATGTTGTACAGTGATTGGATTTTATTTTACAGCATTTTATTTCAGCTCTGATATTTGTGTAGCTATAGTACTATCTTTTGCAGGTTAGACGCTTCGCCTATGCGGGTTTTAGCATAGGTGGCGGATCTGTTGGCGAGCCCGGGTCGCAGTTTCGACCCCGGGGCGTGACAGTACTCTACTGGATATGGTTAGGTCTATGATGGCGCATGCTCATCTTCCTATAAGTTTTTAGGGAGATGCTCTTTTGACAGCTGCCTATATTCTTAATCGAGTCCCTAGTAAATCAATGCCATCTACCCCATATGAGTTGTGGAGTGGTAGAAAGCCAAGTTTACACTACTTACGCCCTTGGGGTTCAGCTGGATATGTTCACAACCCCTCACATAGATTCGGAAAACTCGGCCCTAAAGCAAGCAAGCATGTGTTCATCAGATACTCTGAAAATTCGAAGGGCTATGTGATGTATGGTGAACACCCAGATGGTGGGATGACCGAGATTGAGTCTCGTAACGTGGAATTCCTAGAGAAGGAATTTCCAAGCATTGGTGAAATGCGAAACGACGTCGGATTGTATGAGTTACAAGACGACGCTATCCCATATTCTGGTGAGGGTGATCGATCACTTCCTGAAGTCGCTGAAGGAAGTGGTAGCGATCCTACGGCTAGTGGGAGTGCTTCTATGAGTGGGAGCATAACCTTGGAAGCTGAGAGTTTAGGCCCTCAACTGCGTAGAAGTGAACGTGGAAACATTCCCCGTCGACGTTTTGAGATCGAAGGGAATATTTTCATGTGCACTCCGCTCGATGATGATGAACCTGCTTCTTATGTAGAAGCGCTACAATCACCAGCTTGTAATGAGTGGATGGCTGCTATGAGAGATAAGATGGATTCCATGAGCAAGAACCAAGTATGGGAGTTGGTTGACCTTCCACCTGAGCGCAAGTCTATTGGAAATAAATGGGTTTTAAAAATTAAGCGCAAGGCGGATGGATCAATCGATAAATATAAGGCTCGACTCGTGGCTAAGGGCTACAATCAAAGACAGAGGGTAGATTACAACGAGACATTTGCTCCCGTCTTGAGATTTGCCTCTATACGTGTGATTTTAGCCTTAGTGGCTCATCTAGATTTGGAATTGTTCCAAATGGATGTCAAGACAGCTTTTCTCAATGGAGGATTAGCGGAGGAGATCTATATGGATCAACCTGAGGGTTTTGTACTCGAAGGTCAAGAAGACAAAGTATGTCGTCTTAAAAGGTCCATTTATGAAGCCATCATCTCTATTGGTATGTCCATGATAGAGAAAGACCACTGTGTATATGTCAAGAAGTCGGAGAAGGGAATTTTGTTTCTCTCTCTATACGTCGACGACATACTATTGGTTGGGAATGACATCGAGTTGATCAATACTACAAAGGAGTGGTTGTTTTTCAATTTTGAGATGAAAGATATGGGTGAGGCGAGCTATGTGCTCGGTGTTAAGGTCATCAGAGATCGCTCTAGGAGACTTCTTGGTCTATCTCAAGAATCTTATATTAAAAGGGTTCTGGAGCGGTTTAGGATGCATCATAGTAAACCCGTTGATACTCCAGTGGAAAAGAATCACACTTTGAGTCTTGATCAGTGCCCTAAAACGGATAAAGAAAAAGAGCAAATGAGTAGGGTTCCTTATGCGAGTGCGATTGGCAGCTTGATGTACGCTATGATGTGTACTCGACCTGACATATGCTTCGCTGTTGGCTTGGTAAGTCGTTACCAGAGCAACCCAGGACCTGCTCATTGGCAAGCGGTCAAGAGGATCCTTCGATACTTAAAGGGAACCAGTGATCTCGTTTTATGCTTTCAAGCTGGGGACTTGAGATTGAAAGGATATAGTGATGCTGATTGGGGCGGTGATAGAGATGAGCGCAGGTCCACTTCAGGCTATGTGTTTATGCTTGGAGGTAGGGCAATTTCCTGGTGCAGTAAAAAGCAGAGTTGCATTGCCTTGTCTACCATGGAGGCGGAGTATGTTGCTTGTTCAGCAGTCGTTCAGAAGGCTGTTTGGCTGAGGAGATTTCTCCAGCACCTCGACATTATGACTCGAGCTGATGAGCCTGTTGAGATGGTCTCTGACAGCATGGCTGCTTTGGAGTATGTGAAGGACCCCAAGTATCATGGCAGGACAAAGCACTTTGACATCCGTTTTCACTACATTCGAGAGATGATTAGGTTAGGCGAGGTCACTCTTAGACATATCTCCACCACTAGGATGGTGTCTGATCCGTTGACCAAGCCGATAGCTAGGGATATGTTCCTAACCCACGTTAGGAGTTTGGGTCTTCGCAGATTATGATGAATGGACATTATTAAGACTTTTTGTATCTTACGCTTTTCTTAATAAAAATATATTTTTCTTTTATATGATTGCATAATTGATACTAGTAGGCACATATTAGCATAAGTCACCAAACTCAGGTCAGCCCACTCACACGGGTGATCGCCCTGGCAACTAAGTGGTGAGCAGGATGAGACTAAATAATCATATTAAACTTTAGTAGTTGCAATATGATTACTTTGTTGTAGTAACCATGATTTTGAAACAAGATTTTTAAGTTTAAATAGTTTTTGGAATTAAATAATTGGCAAAACTAGATTATTAATAGTGTAAAAGTGGCCCAAAAATATCAACTTTTGATCGAGGTCTGATCTCGAAAATCTGAGATCACCAGTGCGACCGTCTCGTCGAAACAAGAAAGATTGATATTCACATATTTTCGATCCGACGGTCGGATCTTCTGCAAATCAGCGAAGAAGTTGCGGGGCCCACAACTTAAGTTGTGAATAGTAACCTTTGAATTCGGTCCCCTCTCGATCGGTCGTCGGCCGATTCACTATCTGAAACTTGAACATAGCAGTATGGGTAGTCAATTCTAGCTAATTTCAACATTCTGAACGCAATGGCACTGACGGAATTTGCGTTTGGCGACCCTGGTGCGTCGAAATGCATGCCAAATAGTGAAATGCACTGTATTTTATGGGCCGAGAATTTATATGAGCACCGAATCAAGAAAGCAAAGACACTACTTGAAAGGTCTCGACGAGCCGGACGTCGTGGCAAAGTCCGTTTTTCAATTTGACGACCCGTTCATCTTGAAATACGTGAAAAGTGTCGAAAAACTAAGTATTTTTGCAAAAATTTAAATGTATTATGGACCAAATTACTTGGGACTCATTGCATAGGGTCTTTGTAGGATAATGAAGACAGTAGGGACCTGAGAGCCTGTGTTGGACTGTAGAGGGATCAAATTGAAAATTTTGCAAAAAAATATCCATGCATACATGCATGTGACCTTTGGGCTTCGTGGGGGGTTACACGAGGTGGTTCTTGGGATTCCTAACTCCTAGGAGTTATTCCTCATAACCTGGGTGCTGTGGAGTCACCAAGAGTCATCCCCCACAATCCCAATCCGAGAGTGAGAGAGGAAGAGAGAAGAATTTCCCAAGTTCTTCCAACTTGGTTCTTGTGACCTCTGGTGTGTTCTCCTGCGTCTGGAGATCAAGCTAGAGCTTGCTGGGTGGCTGCACGGCGTGGGGAAGGAGAACCGGCTACATCCTATCTTCTCCAACTCCGGCGAGGTAAGGTTCCCCATTCCTCTGGTTTGTAGCACCCGAGACCCTTAGAAGTGGACTCTGTAGAGTCTTTATATGCCATGTGCCAATTCCCAGCCTTCGGGAAGCCCTCGGTTGCCGGTGGGAGAAAGATCCTCGCCGGAACCCTATTTTGCTCCGCCGCGGCCGTGCGTCGCAACCGCTAGTCCAAACGCCGAAATAAAATCATGAGATTGGACTGTAGGGCACAAGGATCATCTCCACCGAATTTGGTGGAGTTTGGTTGTCTCTGTGCTTCACAATCCGAAACCCTAGTTTTCGGGTTATTGCACCATGGCCGAGCTTGTTGCTCCGGCGCCGGCAACGCTCCCCACCACTGGCCACATGCCAAGGAAGCTTTATAGGGTCGAGGGGTGTCCACCCATGCCTTTGCATGCAGGCCATGCAGCCCGAGGAGGGATCCACTATTGTTGGCCCGAGCTCGAGCCCAACAATGGCGGCCGGCCATGCACAGCCCGCCGTCGGTCATGGCTTGCCCAGACCTTCCTAAAAGCTTGCTAGGAAGATAGTGGTGCTGTCTATTGCACCTAAAACCCTATGGTTGGGGAGTTGCCATTAATGGCCATTGAGAACCTTGGCCGAGCTTGCTCCGCCGCCGCCGCCGTGTCCCGTCGCCGGGCACGGGTTCAGGGAGTTTCATGGGGAGGAGTAGCACCTTGTGGTGCAGTTGCTTGAGGGCCAGAGACTAGAGATGGGAAATCACCATTTTTGGTCCTTGAGTGTCATCTTCCTCATCATCTTCTTCTTGTTTCTCGGCCACCCGAGAGTGCAAGATGATCCAGATTTGAATGGGAAGCTCCTGCAGCCCTAGGGAACATTTCTATCCAAGTTAGGAGCCCCCAGGTTCCACCTTTGCTAAGTTACAGATTGGGTTGTGTTGGATTGTGTGTTAATGGTTTTGTGCCCACCAAGTGTTTGAGGAAATGCCTCAAAGAGCTCAAGTGCAGTTCTGGGCATTCGGCAAATGAGAAGATGGCTTCACACACTTCCCTGAGCTTGATGCTCACTTCAGATCCAAATTTGGCTGAGTGGATTTTTGTGTGGAGCATTCTTGAACATTAGAGAGCTAGGGACTTGAATCTTTTGATTCTGCTGCTTCTGGGTTGCACCAAGGCAAGCCCTTGAGTCCCTGTGATGTCCAAAGAAGGATGCTCAAGTTAGTTTGGTGATGGCACAAGCAAATTTAAAGTTTTTGCAAGTTGGAGCTCTAGGTTTAGTTAAATGGCTTTGGGGCTGATCTGGACATTATGCAACTTCTCGACAGTGAGCCGTAGACTAATTTGAGGTCACTGAACGCAATGCTCACCTTAAAAATGGGTTTGGTCGAGTAAAAATTTAAAAATGGCATAGTAGGTTGTGTTAGCAAGATAAGGCATGACCCAAAGTTTTTCTCGGGATCCGTACTAGTGAGCACGGTGTTGGGTTTAGGTTAATAAGGATCTAATAGGGGAAAAAAACACCTAGAGGGGGGTGAATAGGTGTAAACAATAAACACTCAAAAAATCATTGTGCGATAAAACCCAATGCGGAAAAATAAAAGAACACACAAGATTTTTACGTGGAAAAACTCCAAACCGGAGTAAAAAACCACGGGACCGATAACACGGCGAAATCCACTAGAGTTAACACACGTACAAGGTGATATAACGTACTCACAGACGACTCAACCTTTTACCATACGCTCCTAGTCGATCTTCCCGCTCGCTCCACGACGCTTCTCGAATCCACGATCCGCGCCCAACGCTGAATCCACAGCGTCCAACGTCGAGTCCACGACGTCCAACCGAATCCACGGTCTTCACCCAATGGTACGCTTCGAATCCACGAACGCACCTCGCTCCGAATCCACGAGAGCGATAACACCTTGAATCCACAAGGCCACGCGAGTCCACGCGCCGATTTTGGGGTAAATCGTTGTTTGTTTGGGTGGTGATGATCCGCCGAATACTTAGATCAAGAGTAGATCGGAAATACCATCTAAGTATTCATTAGTTTGATTCAACTCAAGATGTGAGTATGAAAACCTAGAATCAAACTAATCAATATAGATGAAGAAACATAGAATAGATCTATTGATTTCCTTTCTTCTCTATATGTGGATCTAAGGCCGTATAAAATGATATGTGAAAATGACGGCTCTATTTGGATTGCCCTAGAAATGACCATAGGGTCTATTTATAGGTTAGAAACCCTAGGAAGAATATTCGGATCAAAAACAAACTTTTCTGGAAAGTTTTACCGACGGCGATCCGGATTGTATAAGCCACGATCCGGATCGCAGACGCACAGAATGCAGTTTCCAGAAAATCACCTGTTCGGGATCCGGATCATAATCCACGATCCGGATCGTTCATACATTTTCACAAAACATCCCATTCGGGATCCGGATTGTACAAGCTGTGATCCGGATTGCAGCAATGTATGAACGAACACCTTTCGGGATCCGGATTGAAAGTCCACGATCCGGATCCTGAACATGTCCCATGTCCAGTTTTTGATGAATAAGCAATTAAAACCTCTTCCAGGTGTTTCTACACTATAAGAAGTATTCGGATCATCAAAATTATTTAGTTAAACGTACCTGATCCTTTTGAATTCTTCTTTCTTGAGATTGAGGTATACGATCCAAAGTTTCTTCATCTTCAATCTTCAAGACTTAATACAATCACGAAATACGCCAACTCAAATTCCGTAACAATCTCCCCCTTTGGCGGTTTCGTGACAAAACACAGATCCACAAAGAAAATTCAAAAAGATATTTTTGTTGCTATCACCATACAACAAAAATTTACAAAAGAGTTCCAGAAATTAAATACATGAGATAAACTCCTAAGACAGACTCTAGACTTAGACATCTGTAACCTCTGCACACAGAAAACATTCTTGACAAACAAAATCGTTAGATACCTCAAGAATTGGAACATAGAAAAACCAAGTGCAGAGATAGAGTTTGATCTCATCATGACATTTAAAAGAATCAGATATGTGAAAGAAACATAGTTAAAACCAACATATCTTCTAAGCAGTCGAAAACCAAATGTCAAAGTATGTTAGTCCAACATCAACTTGTTAGTCATATTACATGCCCAAATAGTTAGTCGAATAGTTAGTATAGAAGCATGTCACAAATCACAAAAGAAAACCAAAGTTGAGTTGAGATTCATACTTACCTTGATATCATCGATATTCACAATCATTGTTCAAAGTTCATCATTGTTCATTGTTTTCGCTAACTCTCTCCCCCTTTTTGTCACAAAACAAGCCAAAACGTAGCATGAGCTACAATATGTAAGGAGAGTAACAAAAAAAATAGAGTTCTAAAAGTATGCACAAACTGAGAAATAAACTAAACAAATCAAAAAGACTAATATCCTGCACAGAAAAAGAAGAAAAGAGTCAAAAACGGTCAGTCGTCAGAATCTGAATCGTCAGAAGGAGTGCAACCCATGTTAGACAGTATCTTTTGCACCCGCTTGTCCATTGAATTTATCTTCTTTGTGATGGTAATGTGAGCTGCTGTCGTTAGTTCAAGTTCATTGGCAATCCTTTGTTGTTCTTTCAAAATTTGTTCCTGTTTGATGGATAGCCGCTGTTGCAATTTGAAGATCGAAGTTAATGATGCTTCATCATCATTTCCAGTTTCTTGTTGAGACGGTGAGGCCGAGGTGCCGTCCGAAGGCTTCTTTCCATTAACATGAGGTAACTTGTGAAGTGACTTCACAATTGTTGATTCATCTATCATACCACAACTGTGCTGATATGATGTTGAGCTTACATCAATACCGAATTTTTGCAAGATCCTCATGATGATTAGAGGAAACGGAAGTCGCTCAAGGGGATGAGGATGCACAATGTACCTTGACATTCTATTCCAAATTATATAGGGAATATTCATGTTTAATCCAATAGCCTCAGAGGGATTCCCTATGAGATACAGGAATAGGAGTCGCTCCCATCTCACAACCTTGGTTTGCATGTTAGGCAAAATGTTGTAGCACGTGATGAAGTTTAGAAATCGGTACTCCAGTCGTAGATACTTGGACCTTACACCCTTACCATCAGCTGATTTGGTTCCTTCCAGACAAATCTTGTCGATCACAGTTTGCCACAATTCTTTTGTCAAACTTTTTCCTTTCAAAAAGTTAATCCCCGATGTGCTCGATTCCATTCCAAGAACTTCACCAATTAACTGCGGTGTGATTTTAAGCTTCATTCCTAGGACATTTGTATAAAAATACATAGACCCATTTTCAGTCTCCTGAAGATGTCTCGCATTCGTGTAGAAAGTTCTCACACGATACAAACAATATCCGAGAAGTTCAGGAAAACGGCAGACTTGAAGAAGAGAAGCTTGTTCAATCAATCTTCCAAATTCTGGTGAATGATTGCGAAGGGCTTCAATGTTGACATGACGTTCTCCGATGCATTCACGTCGTTCAAAAGCTCGAAGACGGTCAGAATTAACGACTACCTCTTCAACACGTGGCGGAGAGTCAGGAGTTATTGGTGCATCAATGTTAGTGTCTCGTCGTAATCCATAACGTCTAGCAAGTCGTTTCCGTTTGAAAGAGATAATTGGAGTAGACATAGGAACATTCCCAGTATTCATTGGTGCTTTCCCTTTTCGGTTAGATTTTGAAGGCAATACCTCATCATCATCATCATCAGTCAGCATATCCCAGTGTACTTCATCAGGGTTCTTTTCAAGTTCAGTGTCACTTATAACTTCCACTTCTCCTTTTCGTTGAACTTTCTTGGCGCGCTTCAATTTGTTGGTTGGTCGAGTGAGTACCATCGTGACTAGTAGCAGAATCATCCAAGAGAATGCCATTGATTCTAGTGCTTTGAGTTTAAGAAAGTGTCCTGTGAAAACCAACTCAAGAACATATGAAAAATTGTCAATTTTGAAAAATTTGAAAACATTGTACCTAGACAATCATAATCATATAGAGAAGCCAAGAATCAAATTAGTTTTCCAAAAAGAATTTTAAAAATAGATCAAATCCATGATTTACAAAAATTCCTCTTTTATGCCCTAAAACCGAATTTTTAGAAATCGAAGCCTAAAAATCGTTAATCAAGTGAAATCCCAGCATAAAAGCAAAACTAATTGACCCAGAGTTCTTATTTCAAAAGAAATTTGATCAAAAACCATTCACAAACGAAAAATTCCAACTTTTCAACTCACGTTTGATGAAAAACCATAAAAACTGTGAAAAACCGAGTTTTGATCATGAAAACTTACTTGAATCCGAAGAACTTTGAGTTTTGAAGCACCAGGAAGCAAGAAATCTAGAGAGAGAAACTCTAGAAGCTTGAAAACCAGAAATTAGGGTAAAGAAATCTCGAATCTGAAAGTTTCTATATAGAACCCTAGCCGTGATCCGGATCGGCCGAGAATGTGATCCGGATCGGCCACACGCAGGAAAAATCCTGCGTTCGGGATCCGGATCACTTGCCACGATCCGGATCGGCTACACCTTTTTCTTCAGAAAAATTAAGAAAAATACAATAAAATCCAGAAAAAGTATGTAAGCACTTTATCATGTCAACTTTAAACAAATGACATCGTTTCATACAACAAGAAATAGATTATGAAAAATCTATCAAAAATATCCAAAAATGAAACGAAGATTTACGAAAGTTAAAACACTTAAAGTTGAACAACTTCAATTACATCTATCTTGATCCTATGTGTAATGTCTTTATCAAATCATCAATTTCAGTAAAGAAAATGAAGTACCAAGATCAATAGATGTTTGAAATCCCAGATAAGTTAGATAATATATCTAGACAATCTGTTGAAGGAGTGGCTCTTTGAGCATCTTAAATCAAAAATCCCACCTTATACCAACCATGAAATACGACTGAGTCAAGTATTTCAATATGATTTTATCAACAATTTTTCAAACAAAAGTTTGCTTTTCATTCATGGAGTATCTTTTTCTTTCATTTTCTCCATGTGGTGGTAGTTTTCACACTCCTCATTGGGATGTAACTCTTTCCACATCTTTTGAGCATTTCACATTTCATTGACTCCCCCTCAATTGGCTATCAATTATTTAATATATAAAGTATTCAACCAAACCATTGATCTCGAATTCATACTCGACTAAGCAATCAAATATGATAATGACTATACCAAGAGATCATTGAGAGAGAAATTGACTTTGATCACTTAAAGATGGTTTAATTAACGTAAATGATCATTGCAACATTGAAATATTATGACATCAAAAACATAATAAATTTCTAAATGCATAAAAGGATGCAATTAAAGTCAATTATGATTTATGCTCAATTAGTGTGCTATGTACAGAACATAGATAAAGAACAAAACAAAAACAAGAACAAAAACAAAACCTAATCTAAGCAAAGGTTTCAAAAGAGTTTATTTCAAGGAAAGCATGCCAATTGCTTTACGCAAGTGAATAAAACGTTTTTGATCCAAAGGTTTTGTTAAGATGTCGGCTAATTGATCCTCAGTTGAAATATATGACAGTTGAAGAATGTTTGATTCAACTAGCTCTCTAAGAAAATGATATCTAAGTTCAATATGTTTTGTTCTAGAGTGCAACACAGGGTTTTTAGAAATGTTAATAGCACTAGTGTTGTCACATAAAATGGTTACCGAAGATGTTGAAATCCGGAAATCGCTCAACACGCTCTTCATCCAAATCAATTGGGTTGAACAACTTCCTGCAGAAATGTACTCCGCTTCGGCAGTCGAGAGTGCTATGCAGTTCTGTTTTTACTGTGCCATGCAACAAGGCAGTGGCCAAGATAGAAGCATGCACCACTCGTGCTTTTCCGGTCATCCACCGATCCAGCCCAATCGGCATCTGAGTATCCAACAATATCCAAAGTCGTTCCCATAGGATACCAAATTCCGAAATTGATTGTACCTTTGATATACCGGATGATCCGTTTCACCGCTTTCAGGTGAACCTCCTTCGGTGCTGATTGATATCTCGCACAAATCCCAACACTGAAGGATATATCCGGGCGACTAGCCGTGAGATATAGTAGACTTCCAATCATACTGCGGTACAGTTTCTCGTCTACATTCTCACTTTGTGATTCACTTCCAAGTCCCTTATGGCTAGTTCCCATTGGAGTTGGAAAATCCTTAGAATTTTCAAGATCAAACTTTTTGACCAACTCCAGTGCATACTTGGATTGACACAAGTGAATTCCTTCATCGTTTTGTTTAACTTGTAATCCAAGAAAATAATTCAATTCGCCCATCATGGACATCTCAAATTCGCTTTCCATGGTCTCCGCGAATTTAGAAGCATCATTATCTCTCGTTGCTCCAAAAACAATGTCATCGACATAGATTTGAGCAACTATGAAATTGTTTTGATAATGCTTCACAAAGAGAGTCCTGTCAGCTCCCCCTCGAGTGTAGCCCTTTTCCAAAAGGTGCTTTGTCAACCTTTCGTACCATGCTCGCGGTGCTTGTTTCAGACCGTAAAGAGCCTTTTTCAGACGAAAAACATGGTTAGGTAGTTTATGATCCACAAAACCTTTCGGTTGAGCTACATAAACTTCCTCATTTAAAAATCCATTTAAAAAGGCGCTCTTAACGTCCATTTGAAATAATCTGATTTTAAAATGACAAGCGATCGCAAACAATATACGAATGGACTCGAGTCTAGCTACAGGGGCGAAGGTTTCATCAAAGTCTATACCTTCTACTTGAGAATAGCCTTGAGCAACTAACCTTGCTTTGTTCCTGATGATAGTACCTTCTTCGTTTTTCTTGTTCTTGAAGATCCATTTGGTACCTATCACATTGTGTTGCTTCGGAGGCTTCGTCAGTTCCCAGACTTTGTTTCGCTCGAATTGATGGAGCTCTTCCTGCATTGCTTTAATCCAATAATCATCTTGGAGAGCTTCATCAACATTCCTTGGTTCGATTTGAGATACATAGCATGCAAATCCGCAAACCAATTGTCTCCGTGTTCTAACTCCTTCTTGTGGATCTCCAATTATGTTCGATTCAGGGTGATCCTTGGAGATGCGTAACGTTTGAGGTAGAGGAGTAGGCGGAGGTACACGAGATGATTCCTGCACATCAGATAAGCTTGAAGAACCGTTAGATGCATCAACATTATTATCGAAAGAATTGTTAGAAGAAGATGCATTAGCAGGTGTATCATCATCAAGAGAGATATCGAGGGTAGATTTTTCAGATTCAAAATGAAAAGCTTCATCTACCTTAACATTTATCGATTCTACGATCGTCTTAGATTCTAAGTTAAAAACTCGATATGCTCTACTGTTTGTAGAATAACCTAAGAAAATCCCTTCGTCACTTCGAGAGTCAAATTTTCCAAGATTTTCGCGATCACGTAAAATAAAACACCGACTCCCAAAGATGCGAAAATATTTGATGTTAGGTTTTCTACAAAACCATAGTTCATATGGTGTATTCAAAGTCCCCGGGCGCAAATACACTCGATTGATAACATAGACAGCCGTGTTCACCGCTTCAGCCCAAAAATATAAAGGAAGTTCCGGCTATGAAGCATAACACGTGCCATCTCCTGTACGACCCTGTTTTTGCGCTCGACTACACCATTTTGTTGAGGTGTGTAAGGTGCAGAGAATTCATGTTTAATGCCGTTAGAAGAGCAAAAATCAATGAATTTGGAATTTATGAATTCCCCACCTCTATCACTCCTAACTCGAGTAATCCTTTCATTCTTTTCAATCATAATACGATTGCAGATTTCGAGAAAAGAATCAAAAGTATCAGCTTTTTCTTTTAGAAAGGCTACCCAAGTATATCTAGAAAAATCATCAACCAACAAAAAATATACCATTTACCTCCCAGAGATGGTTGACGAGTTGGCCCCATTAAGTCCATATGCAAAAGTTCCAAAGGCCGTTTTGTACCTATGTGGTTCAAATTCTTGTGTGCAGTCCTAGACTGTTTTCCCTTTTGGCAACCGCCACACACAAGGTTTTGTTCAAAAGAAAGTTTCGGAACCCCCTTGACCACATCTTTATTTGAAATTCTAGCAAGTTCCTTAAAGTTTATGTGACCTAGCCTTTCATGCCAAAGTGTTTCATTTTTCAAAGATGCTAGGTTACATTTTTCAGAAATCTTAGAAGGAACTACATAACAGTTGTTTTCTGATCTAACCCCCTTTAAAAAGAAAGCATGGTTCAAGTCAGTTACAGTGCATTTATCAGATGAAAAATTAACTGAATAACCATTATCACACAGTTGACTTATGCTTATGAGGTTAGTCTTAAGGCCATGAACAAATAATACATTATCTAGAACCGGGCCATCTGGAATAGCTACCGTTCCCTTTCCAACAATTTTGGAAGACCGACCATCTCCGAAAACAACAAGTCCTCCGGAGTTTTTCTCAAATGTTTGAAAACAGTTTTTATCGCCGGTCATATGACGGGAACACCCGCTATCCAGGTACCAAGACGAACTATCATATGCATGCAAAGAAACATTGGTAGCAAGACAGGGAAAGATTTCACCTTTGCGCACCCAAACCTTTTTGGAGTGCGTCGGTAATGGTCGTGAAGTTGATTTCCTAGGTGAGAGCGTCTTGCTTGAAGAATTGCTGCTCCTTGATGATGTCGTCTTGAGCGGTGTACTACCAAGGCTCTTTTCCGTCAATTGATTGGAGTTGTTTCCCGAGGAATAGCCCTTTTGGTAGTCATTGCAAGATGTTCTTGAGGTGTGCGTTTGGCTCCAGTCTTGCAATTTCTTCTTATGTGCCCTGAAATGCCACAACGAAAACATACCTTGGATCTTGTCGATTCCGAAGAAGATGTAGTAGGTTCGTTGTCGTTGCTTGTCGTGAACACCGGTGTCGGAGGAGGAGATACCGACTGAGGCACAAATACTGTACCACTCGAACTTGGAATGTCTCCAGTTTGAGTGTATCCGAGGCCGAACTTGTTTCTTTGACCGAGACCAAGAAGTCTGTCCAACTTACTCCTTCCAGAAGAAAATCTCTGTAAGTCATCCTTTAGTTGGCGTATGGTCTCCGTCATTTCCAATTTTTCCTGTCGGGCCTCGCCGTTGAGCTTCAAGAAGTAATTCGCTTTGTTCACCATATCTATATAACTCTTCTCGAAATGCTCATTGGACTCTTGAAGGGAAACATTTGTCTTAATCAGATTGTCCCTTTCCACTTCAAGATCGGTTGAGAGAGAGGTTACTCTTTTTACTTCATCTTCAAGATCCTGTAATCTCTCTTTCAACCCCTTGTTTTGTTTAGCCAGTTTCTTTGAATCCCTCAAAAGCTTATGGTAGGCTAAAACAAAATCTTCACCTTCCGAATTATCTGATTCATCGTCCGTTGCAATCTTTTCCACAGTGGAGTTGGACAATGAGTCGGATGTACTTGCCATTAAGCACATGAAGGGAGAAGATGTAGTGGACGCGTGGAAAGCTGTCGCGTTGTCTTCTTCATCACTTGACGATGACTCATTTGACGTGGAGTTGTCATCCCAAGTAACTACTTGCATCGCCTTCTTCTTTGCCGGATTCTTGTTGGGACATTCCGTTGCTATGTGGCCGTAGCCTCGACATTTGAAACACTGAACTTGTCCCTCAGAACTTTTCTTATCCTTTGAGAAGTTCTCTTGGCTTCTTGACTTGTAACTTGAAGGACCCTTGCCTTTCTTCGACTTTCCGAAGGATTGAGTTTTGCTTGAATTTCCCCTTCGAAAGTTGCGGCGAAACTTCCTTGTCAAGAGAGCGAGCTGCTTCTCAAAGTCCTCCATAGAAATGTTCTCGTCGTCGTCCGAGGAGGATGAATCCGCGTCTTCTTCTTTAGTTGATTTCAATGCGTAACCTGAAGACTTAGAAGAGGATGCCTTTCCAGAAGAATAGTTAGTAGGAAAAGTCATTTCATAAGTTTGTAAAGCACCTACTAATTCTTCTACACGCATTTCGTCCGGGTGTTTAATTGTTTCAATGGCTGCAACCTTCGGGCGAAATCGTTCAGGAAGAGTTCTTAGAATTTTTCTTACAACTTTAAATTCTGGAATCTTCTCTCCCAAGTTAGCACATGAGTTCACGATGTCTTGCAATCGTGTGTAATAGTCAGTGAAGGATTCATTCTCTGCCATAGAGATAGAGTCAAACTTGCTCGTGAGCATTTGCAGTTTCTGAATCTTCACTAAGTTAGTTCCCTCATGCGTAACTTGAAGAACATCCCAGATTTCTTTCGCAGTCTCACATGCCGAGACGCGAGAGAACTCAGTTTGTGACAAAGCATTAAATAGAGCATTAATCCCTTTGCCATTGTAAGAAGATAAGTCTATCTCTTCCTTGGTCCATTTCGACCTAGGTTTTAAGGTGCGAACATCATCTAAAATTTCAGTTGGATTAGACCATCCTAATTCAATTGATTGCCACACCCTTTCGTCGATGGAAATTAAGAAAGCTTTCATCCGTACTTTCCAGTACGCATAATTAGTTCCATCAAAGAAAGGGGGTCGATTGATGTTTCCACCTTCAACCATTGTTTACAACCCTATTCCCGCTCTGATACCACTTGTTGGGTTTAGGTTAATAAGGATCTAATAGGGGAAAAAACACCTAGAGGGGGGTGAATAGGTGTAAACAATAAACACTCAAAAAATCATTGTGCGATAAAACCCAATGCGGAAAAATAAAAGAACACACAAGATTTTTACGTGGAAAAACTCCAAACCGGAGTAAAAAACCACGGGACCGATAACACGGCGAAATCCACTAGAGTTAACACACGTACAAGGTGATATAACGTACTCACAGACGACTCAACCTTTTACCATACGCCCCTAGTCGATCTTCCCGCTCGCTCCACGACGCTTCTCGAATCCACGATCCGCGCCCAACGCTGAATCCACAGCGTCCAACGTCGAGTCCACGACGTCCAACCGAATCCACGGTCTTCACCCAATGGTACGCTTCGAATCCACGAACGCACCTCGCTCCGAATCCACGAAAGCGATAACACCTTGAATCCACAAGGCCACGCGAGTCCACGCGCCGATTTTGGGGTAAATCGTTGTTTGTTTGGGTGGTGATGATCCGCCGAATACTTAGATCAAGAGTAGATCGGAAATACCATCTAAGTATTCATTAGTTTGATTCAACTCAAGATGTGAGTATGAAAACCTAGAATCAAACTAATCAATATAGATGAAGAAACATAGAATAGATCTATTGATTTCCTTTCTTCTCTATATGTGGATCTAAGGCCGTATAAAATGATATGTGAAAATGACGGCTCTATTTGGATTCACCCTAGAAAAATGACCATAGGGTTTATTTATAGGTTAGAAACCCTAGGAAGAATATTCGGATCAAAAACAAACTTTTCTGGAAAGTTTTACCGACGGCGATCCGGATTGTATAAGCCACGATCCGGATCGCAGACGCACAGAATGCAGTTTCCAGAAAATCACCTGTTCGGGATCCGGATCATAATCCACGATCCGGATCGTTCATACATTTTCACAAAACATCCCATTCGGGATCCGGATTGTACAAGCTGTGATCCGGATTGCAGCAATGTATGAACGAACACCTTTCGGGATCCGGATTGAAAGTCCACGATCCGGATCCTGAACATGTCCCATGTCCAGTTTTTGATGAATAAGCAGTTAAAACCTCTTCCAGGTGTTTCTACACTATAAGAAGTATTCGGATCATCAAAATTATTTAGTTAAACGTACCTGATCCTTTTGAATTCTTCTTTCTTGAGATTGAGGTATACGATCCGAAGTTTCTTCATCTTCAATCTTCAAGACTTAATACAATCACGAAATACGCCAACTCAAATTCCGTAACACACGGTGTTCAGCGAGTCGAGGGTCATCTACTGGTGGTGACGGTTCGTAAAAATGATGTCCCGATAAAGAGAACGAGCAAAAACGGCTCTCAAAATGCTATAAAAGTACATTTTTTCAGAAAACCTAGGGGTCAAAATGCAATTGTAGCCTCACGTGCTGTCTCGGGCAGTGTGTATATAATCTCTAAGCTTTTTGCTAGTGATCTGTTGGCTCTCGTTGAGCGGAAATTGGTTATCGGTCCATAAATCGGCAAAATCGTCGGTTTAACGGCGCCCCGGTGGCAATCGCGCAATTCGGGCAATTGTGGCGGTTCCGCCTAGCTGTCTGTTGAGTCCCAGTAGAATCTGGTTAAGCCAGCGGCAAAGAGTTAAAGCCCGTGTCTCCCGGAAATCCAAATGGAATTTTCGGGAGGGGCATTTTGGTAATTATACCAACATTTGATTAAAAGGTTGAGTTTAGCAAAGTGTTGTTTGTCAAACATTAATGTTTTAGTATTCCGAGGCTGCACGTCAAGTTTCGCTGAATTCGGGAATCTGTAAGCGCTGTTCGGGTCAAAGTGGGCTGAACGGCGGTTTTCCCGGCGACTTGCGTTAATCTGGAAAAGGTCCAGGTTTAAGTTTTGTGGGATTAGAGAGTCTGAGGTTTGGGTTTGTGTGAGTTGTTCCCTGATCAACATCTTTGATTCAGGTTGGCACGGTTTGGCTCTAGCCTTCGAGCATTCCGTTGGAGTTGTCAGATCGCCTGCAGACAGGTGGGTTTATCTTCGGTCCGGGCTTTATCATTTCGGCCCTCTGGGGTATCGTAATTGGTCGGATCCCTGTTCTTGTTGTAGCCTAGATTTCTTATTGAGCCTGCCTTTTTATTTGATCAGCACCATCTTATATTGCTATACTTGCCTGACTTATTGATCAGTTCATATTGCTAAAATCTGCTTAAGTTATTTCATTGATCCGGTATGATAATTTTATTCCTGGACATTTGCCATGCTTGATTGATCCTTAGCTTACTATCAGTTATTATGATGTTGTCCTGACCGTTGCCATGCTCGATTGATCTTTAGCTTGCTATCAGATATTATGATCCTTATCCTGGACATTTGTCATGCCTGATTGGTCATTAGTTAGTTATCACACATTTACTCGCTTATCAGTATATCCTGATTATCCTTGCCTTTTGCCATGTGTGATTGATCAGTTATTGTTTCCTGCATTTATATTGCATGAAGTTGAGATTAGTTGGCTATTCTGCATTGCATCCCTATTGGGATTTTTCCGGCTTGTTGCCAATTACCATGAGTTGAGATTCAGTTAGCTATTCTGCATTGCATCCCTGTTGGGATTTTCCTTGGACATATCCTGTATACGTGCTCGTCAGTTCTTATATCTCAGTATAGTATGGTCTGATCATGCCTATTGTTGCTTCATATCTATCAGTTATTATATTGCATTATATCCAGAGATACTTGCTTCTATTTCCAGTTATGCATGATAGACCTGATTGATATACAGACAGATAGTTGCTTCCCTGAGGGGATCTCAGCTTGTTGCCGACTACCCGGTCATTAAACCGCGAGCTTGAGCATAGCATTATGATTGCCACGCACTGCTGTACTTCACGTACACTGACGGTTTGGCCACCGTCATAGTGTTCTTTACCGGTAAAGTGGTCTAGAGGAAGGACCCGTGATCTGTGAGTGCAGAGTTATGTCAGCGGATGGGGTGCGGATCAGTGGTATTGCTTGAGGTTCTGTGAGACCAATAGTGGCATATGATTGGGTACTTGAGTTTCTGTTATTGACGCATAACTATTGGTTGTTCTACCTTTGATGCATAGTTGCCTGTTTAAAATCTACTTTACATCATACTCTTATGATTGCCCAGTGTTTGTTCAGGTTCATCCAGTCGTTATACCAGCATGCTCTTGTTTTAGTTTTCAATACTCTGATATGCTCTGCACTGTATTCATGATTATTCGGCGTTTTTTCCTGAGATCTTGTTGACCAACATGGTGGCTTCGATTGGGTATTTGGTTATTCTACCATTGATGCATTGATTACCTGCTTAGCATGCTTAATCATTATACTTTTATGATTTCTCAGTTCTTGATTCAGTATCTATATCAGCATGCTTTTACTTCAGTAGTTCAGTACCTATTTATGCTCAGAATCGTGTGTTGGGTTATACTAATATGGATCTAAATAGGGGAAAAAACACCTAGAGGGGGGTGAATAGGTGTAAACAATAAACACTCAAAAAATCATTGCGCAATAAAACCCAATGCGGAAAAATAAATGAACATGCAAGATTTTTACGTGGAAAAACTCCAAACCGGAGTAAAAAAACCACGGGACCGATAAACGGTGAAATCCACTAGAATTAACACACGTACAAGGTGATATAACGTACTCACAGACGACTCAACCTTTTACCATACGCTCCTAGTAGATCTTCTCCGCTCGCTCCACGACGCTTCTCGAATCCACGATCTGCGCCCAACGCCGAATCCTCAGCGTCCAACGTCGAGTCCATGACGTCCAACCGAATCCACGGTCTTCACCCAGTAGCACGCTTCGAATCCACGAACGTACCTCGCTCCGAATCCACGAGAGCGGTTGCACCTTGAATCCACAAGGCCACGCGAGTCCACGCGCCGATTTAGGGTAAATCGTTGTTTTTGGGTGGTGATGATCCGCCGAATACTTAGATTAGAAATAGATCGGAAATACCATCTAAGTATTCATTGATTTGATTCTACTCAAAATCTGAGTTTGGAAAACCTAGAATCAAATCAATCAATATAGATGAAGAAACATAGAATTAATCTAGTTATTTCCTTTCTTCTCTATATGTGGATTTTTCTCTTTCGGTTGTATTTTTCTATTATTTTCGGATTACCCTAGAAAATGAATAAAGGGTCTATTTATAGGTTAGAGACCATTGGAAGAAGATAAGGATCAAAAACTTGCCTTTTCTGAAAATTTTACGGACGGCGATCCGGATCGGATTTCGGCGATCCGGATTGCAGTAGCAAGAAAGACGGTTTCCAGAAAAACAATAGTTCGGGATCCGGATCGAAGTTCCTGATCCGGATCGTTCATACAGTTTCACCAAACACCAACGTTCGGGATCCGGATTGCAAAGCCTGATCCGGATCCTGAACATGTCCCATGTCCAGTTTTTGATTTTTATGCAATAAAAAATTCTTCCAAGTGTTTCTACACTACAAGAAGTATTCGGATCACCAGAAATCTTTAGTTAAACATACCTGATCCTTTTGAATTCTTCTTTCTTGAGATTGAGGTACATGATCCAAATTTCTTTCATCTTCAATCTTCAAGACTTAACACTTTCCACGAAATACGCCAACTCAAATTCCGTAACAATCTCCCCCTTGGCGGTTTCGTGACAAAACACAAATCCACTAAAGAAAATTCAAAAAGGATATTTTTGTTGCTATCACCATACAACAAAAATTTACAATGGAGATCCAAAAATTAAAAACATGAGATAAACTCCTAAAACAGACTCTAGACTTAGACATCTGTACTCTCTGCACAAAGAAATCATTCCTGACAAAAAGAGATCGTTAGATACCTCAAGAATATTTAGCATTCAAAACCTAGCAGAGATAGAGTTTATACTCATCATGACATTTAGTAAGATCAGATATGTAATAAGATCAGAATCAAACATTGACATATCTTCTAAGCAATAAGATTCCAAATGTCATAACTTTACTTTGTTAGTAATCAAACAACTTGTTAGTAATAATACATGTCCAAATAGTTAGTCAAATAGTTAGTAGGGACATGCAACAAATCACCAAATAAAAACCAAAAGTTGTAATACTTACCTTCCACCAAAGTCAAAGTTTGAGTTCGTTCAAAGTTCTCACACAAAGTTTTCTCTACTCTCTCTCCCCCTTTTTGTCACAAACAAAGCCAAAAATGTAGTCAAAACTACAAAGTGTAAGGAGAGTTAAAAGTTTCAATATCAAGAAAAACCTGAGAACTAAAACTAAAAAAAAACTAAAAACTAAGTCCTAAAAAGGTAAAACCCTGCACACAAAGAAATGTTTAATCCGAGGTGTCAGAACTGGTGCAACTGAGCTTGCTCAAAATCCCTTTGAGCAACTTTGATATATGTGAATACTTCTTCTTGATTTTCAAATGCTCAGATGAAATGTGTCGAAGTTCTTTGGAAATCCTTTCTTGTTCAGCAGAGAGTTTTTGCTGCTCCTGACGAATGGATGCCAACGCATCTGTTTCTGAAGTCATTCTCTTGGAGGTTGATGGATTTTGCGTAGACGCAGATGGTGCGTTCTGGCCCTCAATCCATGGAGATTTACTCTGTTGAACTTCAGAGAATGAGCGTGCTCTAGTACGAGGCTCATTAAGTAGAATGCCGCCTTCTTTGACATTCTTCCGTCGTGTGTATTGTTTCGTCGTTGAGGCAGATTTCATTAGCCTTTTGCCTTTCAAATATTTTCTGTCTTCCTCATCACATTTTTGTTGATTTATCCTGAGAAATTCTTCCCACTTCTTTTCGTCAAAGTCTGAGCTGTCTTCATCCGCTTCTCTTGTCTTGTCTCGAGTTGGGTCAACCTGTTCCTCTTTGACTGTTGCACGTGTGTGCACCATCGAAACCAAGAGAAGAATGATCCATGAGAATTCCATTGCTGTGCGTGCTTTAAGAAGATTGAAATCCTGTGAAGAACAACTCAAGAACATGGAAAGTTTTCAGTTTTCAAAGAATTTGGAAGAATTGTACCCAAACAATCATAATCATGTAGAGAAGCCAAGAATCAAATTAGTTTTGGAAAAAGAATTTTAAAAGTGGATCAATTCCATGATTTTCAAAAATTCCTCTTATATGCCCTAAAACAGAATTTTCAGAAATCGAAGCCCAAAAATTCGTTAATCTTGAGAAAACCTAGCATATAATCAAAACTAATCTACCCAGAGTTCTTATTTCAAAAGAAATTTGACCAAAAACCATTCACAAACGAAAAAGATAGAGAAATTTCATCACATTTGGTGAAAATATAGAAAACCTGTAAAACCGAGATTTTGATCAATAAAACTTACTTGGAATCGAAAACTTTGAGTTGGATTCCTTCATCAGAGTCTAGAGAGAGTGTTACGGAATTTGAGTTGGCGTATTTCGTGAAAGTGTTAAGTCTTGAAGATTGAAGATGAAAAAGTTTGGATCATATACCTCAATCTCAAGAAAGAAGAATTCAAAAGGATCAGGTATGTTTAACTAAAGATTTTTGGTGATCCGAATACTTCTTGTAGTGTAGAAACACTTGGAAGAATTTTTTATTGCATAAAAATCAAAAACTGGACATGGGACATGTTCAGGATCCGGATCAGACTTTCCAATCCGGATCCCGAAGGGTGTTCGTTCATACACTGGTTCAATCCGGATCGCAGCATCCTTTGATCCGGATCCCGAACACTAGTTTTACCTTTGTATTTGAACGATCCGGATCAGGATTTGCAATCCGGATCCCGAACGTTGGTGTTTGGTGAAACTGTATGAACGATCCGGATCGGGACTTCGATCCGGATCCCGAACTATTGTTTTTCTGGAAACCGTCTTTCTTGCTACTGCAATCCGGATCGCCGAAATCCGATCCGGATCGCCGTCCGTAAAATTTCCAGAAAAGGCAGTTTTTGATCCTTATCTTCTTCCAATGGTTTCTAACCTATAAATAGACCCTTTATTCATTTTCTAGGGTAATCCGAAATAATAGAAAAATACGCCGAAAGAGAAAAATCCACATATAGAGAAGAAAGGAAATCAATAGATTAATTCTATGTTTCTTCATCTATATTGATTGATTTGATTCTAGGTTTTCCAAACTCAGATTTTGAGTAGAATCAAATCAATGAATACTTAGATGGTATTTCCGATCTATTTCTAATCTAAGTATTCGGCGGATCATCACCACCCAAAAACAACGATTTACCCTAAATCGGCGCGTGGACTCGCGTGGCCTTGTGGATTCAAGGTGCAACCGCTCTCGTGGATTCGGAGCGAGGTACGTTCGTGGATTCGAAGCGTGCTACTGGGTGAAGACCGTGGATTCGGTCGGACGTCGTGGACTCGACGTTGGACGCTGTGGATTCAGCGTTGGGCGCAGATCGTGGATTCGAGAAGCGTCGTGGAGCGAGCGGAGAAGATCTACTAGGAGCGTATGGTAAAAGGTTGAGTCGTCTGTGAGTACGTTATATCACCTTGTACGTGTGTTAATTCTAGTGGATTTCGCCGTGTTATCGGTCCCGTGGTTTTTTACTCCGGTTTGGAGTTTTTCCACGTAAAAATCTTGCGTGTTCATTTATTTTTCCGCATTGGGTTTTATTGCGCAATGATTTTTTGAGTGTTTATTGTTTACACCTATTCACCCCCCTCTAGGTGTTTTTTCCCCTATTTAGATCCATATTAGTATAACCCAACAAGTGGTATCAGAGCGGGAATAGGGTTGTAAACAATGGTTGAAGGTGGAAACATCAATCGACCCCCTTTCTTTGATGGAACAAATTATGCGTACTGGAAAGTACGGATGAAAGCCTTTTTAATTTCCATCGACGAAAGGGTGTGGCAATCAATTGAATTAGGATGGTCTAATCCAACTGAAATTATTTCTGATGTTCGCACCTTAAAACCTAGGTCGAAATGGACCAAGGAAGAGATAGATTCATCTTCTTACAATGGCAAAGGAATTAATGCTTTATTTAATGCTTTGTCACAAACAGAGTTCTCTCGCGTCTCGGCATGTGAGACTGCGAAAGAAATCTGGGATGTTCTTCAAGTTACGCATGAGGGAACTAACCTTGTGAAGATTCAGAAACTGCAAATGCTTACGAGCAAGTTTGACTCTATTTCTATGGCAGAAAATGAATCTTTCACTGACTATTACACACGATTGCAAGACATCGTAAACTCATGTGCTAACTTGGGAGAGAAGATTCCAGAATTTAAAGTTGTAAGAAAGATTTTAAGAACTCTTCCTGAACGATTTCGCCCGAAGGTCGCAGCCATTGAAACAATTAAACACCCGGACGAAATGCGTGTAGAAGAATTAGTTGGTGCTTTACAAACTTATGAAATGACATTTCCTACTAACTATTCTTCTGGAAAGGCATCCTCTTCTAAGTCTTCAGGTTATGCATTGAAAACAACAAAGGAAGAAGACGCGGATTCATCCTCCTCAGACGATGACGAGAACCTATCTATGGAGGACTTTGAGAAGCAGCTCGCTCTCTTGACAAGGAAGTTTCGCCGCAACTTTCGAAGGGGTAATCCAAGCAAAACTCCATCCTTCGGAAAGTCGAAGAAAGGCAAGGGTTCTTCAAGTTACAAGTCAAGAAAGCAAGAGAACTTCTCAAAGGATAAGAAAAGTTCAGAGGGACAAGTACAGTGCTTCAAATGTCGAGGCTACGGCCACATTGCAACGGAGTGTCCCAACAAGAATCCGGCAAAGAAGAAGGCGATGCAAGTCGTCACTTGGGATGACAACTCAACGTCAAATGAGTCATCCTCAAGTGATGAAGAAGACAACGCGACGGCATTCCACGCGTCCACTTCTTCACCCTTCATGTGCTTAATGGCAAGTACCTCCGATTCCTTGTCCAACTCCTCCCATGTTGAAAAGAACGCTACGGACAACGAATCGAGCAATTCTGAAGGTGAAGATTTTGCTCTTGCCTACCATAAGCTTTTGAGGGATTCAAAGAAACTGGCAAAGCAAAACCGGAGTTTGAGAGGGAGATTGCAGGATCTCGAAGAAGAAGCAAAAAGGGCATCTTCTCTCTCAAACGCTCTTGAAGTGGAAAGGGATAATCTAGTCAAAGCAAATGTTTCCCTTCAAGAGAAAAATGAGCTTTTCGAGAAAGAACATGAGAAATTGGTGGATAAAGCGAATTATTTCTCGAAGCTCTACGACGAGGCTCGACAGGAAAAATGGAAATGACAAAGACCATACTCCAACTAAAGGACGATTTAAAGCGATTCTCTTCAGGAAGGAGTAAGTTGGATAGGCTTCTTGGTCTTGGTCAAACAAATCGGTTCGGCCTCGGGTACACTCAAACTGGAAACAGTCCAAGTTCGAGTGGGACAGTTTTTGTGCCTCAGTCGGTATCTCCTCCTCCGACACCGGAATTCACGACAAACAACGACAACAAGCCTACTTCATCCTCTTCGGGATCGTCAAGAACTAAGGTATGTTTTCGTTGTGGCTTTTCAGGGCACATAAGGAGAAATTGCAAGATGGGAGCCAAACGCTCACCTCAAGCACCTCTTGCAATGACTACCAAAAAGGTGATTCCTCAGAAATCAAATGCAAATCATTTGAAGGAAAAGAGCCTTGGTAGTTCACCGCGCAAGACGACTTCATCAAGGAGCAGCAATCGCTCTAACAAGACGCTTTCACCTCGGCGATTAACTTCACGACCATTACCGACGCATTCCAAAAAGGTTTGGGTGCGCAAAGGTGAAATTTTTCCTTGTCTCGTTACCAATATCTCCTTGCATGCATATGATAGTTCGTCTTGGTATCTGGATAGCGGGTGTTCCCGTCACATGACCGGTGACAAAAACTGTTTTCAAACCTTTGAGAAAATCTCCGGAGGACTTGTTGTTTTCGGAGACGGTCGGTCTTCCAAGATTGTTGGAAAAGGAACTATCGCTATTCCGGATGGCCCGGTTCTAAATAATGTGTTATTTGTTAATGGCCTTAAGACTAACCTCATAAGCATAAGTCAACTTTGTGACAATGGTTATTCAGTTAATTTTTCATCTGATGAATGTACTGTAACTGACAAGAACCATGTTTTCTTTTTAAAAGGGGTTAGATCAGAAAACAATTGTTATGTAGTTCCTCATAAAATTTCTGAAAAATGTAACCTAGCTTCTTTGAAAAATGAAACTCTTTGGCACGAAAGGCTAGGTCACATAAACTTTAAGGAACTTGCTAGAATTTCAAACAAAGATGTGGTCAAGGGGGTTCCTAAACTTTCTTTTGAACAAAACATTGTGTGTGGCGGTTGCCAAAAGGGAAAACAGTCAAGGACTGCACACAAGAACTTGAACCACATTGGTACAAAACGGCCTTTGGAACTTTTGCACATGGATTTAATGGGGCCAACTCGTCAACCATCTTTGGGAGGTAAATGGTATATTTTCTTATTGGTTGATGATTTCTCTAGATATTCTTGGGTAGCATTTTTAAAAGAGAAAGCTGATACTTTTGATTCTTTTCACGAGATTTGCCATCGTATTATGATTGAAAAGAATGAAAAGATTACTCGTGTTAGAAGTGATAGAGGTGGAGAATTCATAAATTCTAAATTCATTGATTTTTGCACTTCAAACGGCATTAAACATGAATTCTCAGCACCCTATACACCTCAACAGAATGGTGTAGTCGAGCGCAAAAACAGGGTTGTACAGGAGATGGCACGTGTTATGCTTCATAGCCGGAACCTACCGTTATATTTTTGGGCTGAAGCGGTGAACACTGCTGTCTATGTAATTAATCGAGTGTATTTGCGCCCGGGGACTTTAAATACACCATATGAACTATGGTTTTGTAGAAAACCTAACATCAAATATTTTCGTATCTTTGGGAGTCGGTGTTTTATTTTACGTGACCGCGAAAATCTTGGAAAATTTGACTCTCGAAGTGACGAAGGGATTTTCTTGGGTTATTCTACAAACAGTAGAGCATATCGAGTTTTTAACTTAGAATCTAAGACGATCGTAGAATCGATAAATGTTAAAGTAGATGAAGCTTTTCACTTTGCATCTGAAAAATCTACCCTCGATATCTCTCTTGATGATGATACACCTGCTAATGCATCTTCTTCTAACAATTCTTTCGATAATAATGATGCATCTAACGGTTCTTCAAGTTTATCTGATGTGCAGGAATCATCTCATGTACCTCCGACTACTCCATTACCTCAAACGTTACGCATCTCCAAGGATCATCCTGAATCGAACATCATTGGAGATCCACAAGAAGGAGTCAGAACTCGGAGACAATTGGTTTGCGGATTCGCTTGCTACGTATCTTTAATCGAACCAAAGAATGTCGATGAAGCTCTTCAAGATGACTACTGGATTGAAGCAATGCAGGAAGAGCTCCATCAATTTGAGCGAAACAAAGTCTGGGAATTAACGAAGCCTCCGAAGCAACACAATGTGATAGGTACCAAATGGATTTTCAAGAACAAGAAAAATGAGGATGGTACTATCATCAGGAACAAGGCAAGACTAGTTGCTCAAGGCTACTCTCAAGTAGAAGGTATAGACTTTGATGAAACTTTCGCCCCTGTAGCTAGACTCGAGTCCATTCGTATCCTATTTGCTATTGCTTGTCATTTTAAAATCAAATTATTTCAAATGGACGTTAAGAGCGCATTTTTAAATGGTTTTTTAAATGAGGAAGTTTATGTGGCTCAACCGAAAGGTTTTGTGGACCATAAACTACCTAACCATGTTTTTCGTCTGAAAAAGGCTCTTTACGGTCTGAAACAAGCACCGCGAGCATGGTACGAAAGGTTGACAAAGCACCTTTTGGAAAAGGGCTATACTCGAGGGGGAGCTGACAGGACTCTCTTTGTGAAGCATTATCAAAACAATTTCATTGTAGCACAAATCTATGTCGATGACATTGTATTTGGCGCAACAAGAGATAATGATGCTTCTAAATTCGCGGAGACCATGGAAAGCGAATTTGAGATGTCCATGATGGGCGAATTGACTTATTTTCTTGGATTACAAGTTAAACAAAATGATGAAGGTATTCACTTGTGTCAATCCAAGTATGCAATGGAGTTGGTCAAAAAGTTTGATTTAGAAAATTCTAAGGATTTTCCGACTCCAATGGGAACTAGCCATAAGGGACTTGGAAGTGAATCACATAGTGAGAATGTAGACGAGAAACTGTATCGAAGTATGATTGGAAGTCTACTTTACCTCACGGCTAGTCGCCCGGATATATCCTTTAGTGTTGGGATTTGCGCGAGATATCAATCAGCACCAAAGGAGGTTCACCTGAAAGCGGTGAAACGGATCATCCGATACATCAAAGGAACGATAAATTTCGGAATTTGGTATCCTATGGGAACAAGTTTGGACATTGTTGGATACTCAGATGCCGATTGGGCAGGATCAGTGGATGATCGGAAAAGCACGAGTGGTGCATGCTTCTATCTTGGCCATTGCCTTGTTGCATGGCACAGTAAAAAGCAAAACTGCATAGCACTCTCGACTGCCGAAGCGGAGTATATTTCAGTGGGAAGTTGTTCAACCCAATTGATATGGATGAAAAGCGTGTTGAGCGACTTCCGGATTTCAGCATCTTCGGTAACAATTCTTTGTGACAACACTAGTGCTATAAACATTTCGAAAAACCCTGTGTTGCACTCTAGAACAAAACATATTGAACTTAGATATCATTTTCTTAGAGAGCTAGTTGAATCAAATATTCTTCAACTGTCATATATTTCAACTGAGGATCAATTAGCTGATATCTTAACAAAACCTTTGGATCAAAAACGTTTTATTCACTTGCGTAAAGCAATTGGCATGCTTTCCTTGAAATAACCTTTTTGAAACTTTTGCTTAGGTTAGGTTTTGTTTTTGTTTTGTGTTTTGTTCTTTATCTATGTTTTGTACATAGGACATTAATTGAGCATTGATCATAATTGACTTTAATTGCATCTTTTCACGCATTTAGAAATTTATTATGCTTTTGATATCATAATATTTCAATGTTGCAATGATCATTTATGTTAATTAAGTCATCTTTTAAGTGATCAAAGTCAATTTCTCTCTCAATGATCTCTTGGTATAGTCATTATCTTATTTGATTGCTTAGTCGAGTATGAATGCGAGATCAATTTTTGGTTGAATACCTTATATATTAAATAATTGATAGCCAATTGAGGGGGAGTCAAAGAAAAGTAAAATGCTCAAAAGATGTGGAAAGAGTTACATCCCAATGAGGAGTGTGAAAACTACCACCACATGGAGAAAAGAAAAAAAAAAAAAATACCCCATGTATGCAAAGCAAATTTTTGTGTTTAAAAATTGATGCTGAAATGCATATTGAAATACTTGACTCTGTCAAATTTCAAGGTTGGTATAAGGTGGGATTTTTGATGAAAGATGCTCAAAGAGCCACTCTCTTCAACAGATTGTCTAGATATATTATCTAACTTATCTGGGATTTCAAACATCTATTGATCTTGGTATTTCATTTTCTTTACCAAAATTGATGATTTGATAAAGGCATTACGCATAAGATCAGGTTAGATGTGATTGAAGTTGTTCAACTTTAAGAGTTTTAATTTCCATAAATTTTCGTTTCATTTTTGAGTATTTTTGATAGATTTGGTATAATCTATTTCTTGTTGTATGAAACGATGATTTTTGTTTAAAGTTGATATGCTAAAGTGCTTACATACTTTTTCTGGATTTTATAGAATTTTTCTGAATTTTTCTGATGAAAAAGTTGGAGCCGATCCGGATCGGACTAAGTTGATCCGGATCCCGAACGCAGGCTTTTTCCTGCGGGTAGCCGATCCGGATCACATTCACGATCCGATCCGGATCACGGCTAGGGTTTTGATAAGAACAAGAGGGTTTTGATTTCTTTTGCTACAATCTTTTGTTCTTAAGCCTCTAGAGTTTCTCTCTCTAGAAATCTTCCATCTTGGAGCCTTCCAAACTCGAGTTCTTCGATTCCAAGTAAGTTTTATTGATCAAAATCTCGGTTTTTCACAGGTTTTCTATATTTTCACCAAAACGTGATGAAATTTCTCTATCTTTTTCGTTTGTGAATGGTTTTTGGTCAAATTTCTTTTGAAATAAGAACTCTGAGTAGATTAGTTTTGATTATATGCTGGGTTTTCTCAAGATTAACGAATTTTTGGGCTTCGATTTCTGAAAATTCTGTTTTAGGGCATATAAGAGGAATTTTTGAAAATCATGGAATTGATCCACTTTTAAAATTCTTTTTGCAAAACTAATTTGATTCTTGGCTTCTCTACATGATTATGATTGTTTGGGTACAATTTTTCAAATTTTTGAAAACTGAAAATTTTCATGTTCTTGAGTTGTTCTTCACAGGATTTCAATCTTCTTAAAAGCACCTTGATCAATGGCATTCTCATGGATCATTCTTCTCTTGGTTTCAATGGTACATACTCGAGCTACAAACAAATTAAAAAGAGCCAAGAAACTTCAACGAAAAGGTGAATTTGATCTTATCAGTGACTCAGAAACTGAAGCAGACAATGATGGAGTAGACTGGGATAAGTTGACAGACGATGATGAATCATTGCCTGTTAAACCTGAACAAAAGGCGTCTGATAGTTCAAAAGGAAAAGCCTCCGATGGTTCAAAGGGAAAGGCAACCATGGACACAGGAAAAGCACCTATGGCTGCACCAACCATCTCTGTGAAAAGAAAACGAGTAACTAGACGCTTTGGACTACGACGGGACATTGATGTTGACACGCCGATAGCTCCTGACTCCCCGCCACGTGTGGAAGAAGTGTTCGTTAACACTGATCGCCTTAGAGCTTTTGCACATCGTGAATGCATTGGCGAGAGGCATGTTAACATTGAGGCTCTACGAGGTCACTCCCCTGAGTTTGGTGTTCTGATTGAACAAGCGAACCTTATTCAAGTATGCCGATTCCCAAAACGCTTGGCTACTGTCTGCATCACGTGAGGACCTTCTATACAAATGCACGGCACCTTCGAGAGTTTGAAAACGGTCCAATGGAGTTTTACACGAATATCCAAGGCACAAGATTTAAGATTACTCCACATTTGATTGGCGAGGTTTTGGGAATGCAAGCCAGCAAGACAGGAATTAATTACTTGAAGGGAATAGGTTTGACAAACACGATGTGGCAAAAAGTTATAGAGGGAATTTGTTTGGAGGGAACACAATCAACGGAGAAATCTGTCAAATCCAAAGAACTTCGTCTTGAGTACAGATTCCTAAACTTCATCACATGTTACAATATCCTTCCAAATATGCAGACGAAAGTCGTGAGATGGGATCGGTTGCTGTTTTTGTATCTCTTAGGACATCCGTCAGAGGCAACGGCATTAAATATCAATATTCCATACATTATTTGGAATAGAATGGCGAGATATGTTGAGCATCCTCATCCCACTGAAAGAATTCCATTTCCATTAATTATAATGAGGATCTTAAAGAAATTTCAGGTTGATACTAGTTCAACAACTTATCATCAATGCTTGAGCATGATCGATGAGTCTACCATTGTCAAGTCCCTCCATAAGTTGCCACATGTCACTCCAGTTCCTGCATTCGGAACGAAACCCAGTACAAGCACTGCCGCATCACCATCACAACCAGCACCCGCACCAGCGAATGAAGAATCAGTCTCATCCATCTACAAAGAACAACAAGGATTATCCGTTAAGCTGGAACAGATTTCGAAGGAACAGCAAAGAATTTCCAATGAGCTTGAGCTCATCACGGCAGCTCATATTACCATAACTAAGAAGGTCAATTCAATGAACAAGCTGGTGAAAAAGATGTTCTCTAAAATGGGCTGTACGAGCTCTGAAGACTCTGATTCTGATGATTGATTACTTTTTGACTCATTTTCTTTTCAATCTTTTGTGCAGGGTTTTACCTTTTTAGGACTTAGTTTTTAGTTTTTTTTTTAGTTTTAGTTCTCAGGTTTTTCTTGATATTGGAACTTTTTAACTCTCCTTACACTTTGTAGTTTTGACTACATTTTTGGCTTTGTTTGTGACAAAAAGGGGGAGAGAGAGTAGAGAAAACTTTGTGTGAGAACTTTGAACGAACTCAAACTTTGACTTTGGTGGAAGGTAAGTAAAACTTTGTGTGAGAACTTTGAACGAACTCAAACTTTGACTTTGGTGGAAGGTAAGTATTACAACTTTTGGTTTTTATTTGGTGATTTATTGCATGTCCCTACTAACTATTTGACTAACTATTTGGACATGTATTATTACTAACAAGTTGTTTGATTACTAACAAAGCAAAGTTATGACATTTGGAATCTTATTGCTTAGAAGATATGTCAATGTTTGATTCTGATCTTATTACATATCTGAATTACTAAATGTCATGATGAGTATAAACTCTATCTCTGCTAGGTTTTGAATGCTAAATATTCTTGAGGTATCTAACGATCTTTTTTGTCAAGAATGATTTCTTTTTGCAGAGAGTACAGATGTCTAAGTCTAGAGTCTGTTTTAGGAGTTTATCTCATGTATTTAATTTTTGGATCTCCATTGTAAATTTTTGTTGTATGGTGATAGCAACAAAAATATCCTTTTTGAATTTTCTTTAGTGGATTTGTGTTTTGTCACGAAACCGCCAAAGGGGGAGATTGTTACGGAATTTGAGTTGGCGTATTTCGTGAAAGTGTTAAGTCTTGAAGATTGAAGATGAGAAAAGTTTGGATCATGTACCTCAATCTCAAGAAAGAAGAATTCAAAAGGATCAGGTATGTTTAACTAAAGAATTTTGGTGATCCGAATACTTCTTGTAGTGTAGAAACACTTGGAAGAATTTTTAATTGCATAAAAATCAAAAACTGGACATGGGACATGTTCAGGATCCGGATCAGACTTTGCAATCCGGATCCCGAAGGGTGTTCGTTCATACACTGGTTCAATCCGGATCGCAGCATCCTTTGATCCGGATCCCGAACACTAGTTTTACCTTTGTATTTGAACGATCCGGATCAGGCTTTGCAATCCGGATCCCGAACGTTGGTGTTTGGTGAAACTGTATGAACGATCCGGATCAGGAACTTCGATCCGGATCCCGAACTATTGTTTTTCTGGAAACCGTCTTTCTTGCTACTGCAATCCGGATCGCCGAAATCCGATCCGGATCGCCGTCCGTAAAATTTCCAGAAAAGGTAAGTTTTTGATCCTTATCTTCTTCCAATGGTTTCTAACCTATAAATAGACCCTTTATTCATTTTCTAGGGTATCGAAAAAGATCCGAATATAATAGAAAAATACGACCGAAAAGAGAAAAATCCACATATAGAGAAGAAAGGAAATCAATAGATTTAATTCTATGTTTCTTCATCTATATTGATTGATTTGATTCTAGGTTTTCCAAACTCAGATTTTGAGTAGAATCAAATCAATGAATACTTAGATGGTATTTCCGATCTATTTCTAATCTAAGTATTCGGCGGATCATCACCACCCAAAAACAACGATTTACCCTAAATCGGCGCGTGGACTCGCGTGGCCTTGTGGATTCAAGGTGCAACCGCTCTCGTGGATTCGGAGCGAGGTACGTTCGTGGATTCGAAGCGTGCTACTGGGTGAAGACCGTGGATTCGGTCGGACGTCGTGGACTCGACGTTGGACGCTGAGGATTCGGCGTTGGGCGCAGATCGTGGATTCGAGAAGCGTCGTGGAGCGAGCGGAGAAGATCTACTAGGAGCGTATGGTAAAAGGTTGAGTCGTCTGTGAGTACATTATATCACCTTGTACGTGTGTTAATTCTAGTGGATTTCACCGTGTTATCGGTCCCGTGCTTTTTTACTCCGGTTTGGAGTTTTTCCACGTAAAAATCTTGCGTGTTCATTTATTTTTCCGCATTGGGTTTTATTGCGCAATGATTTTTTGAGTGTTTATTGTTTACACCTATTCACCCCCCTCTAGGTATTTTTTCCCCTATTTAGATCCATATTTCATACAACCCAACACTTGCATTCCAAGAAAATATGTCAGTTCGCCCATCATGGACATCTCAAATTGGCTTTCCATGGTTTCAGCGAATTTAGAAGCATCATTATCTCTTGTTGCACCAAATACAATGTCATCGACATAGATTTGTGCTACAATGAAGTTATTTTGATAATGCTTCACAAAGAGAGTCCTATCTACTCCCCCTCGAGTATAGCCCTTCTCCAAAAGGTCCTTCGTTAACCTTTCGTACCATGCTCGCGGTGCTTGTTTTAGACCGTAAAGAGCCTTTTTCAAACGAAAAACATGGTTAGGTTGTTTATGGTCTACAAAACCTTTCGGTTGAGCCACATAAACTTCCTCATTTAAGAACCCATTTAAAAACGCGCTCTTAACGTCCATTTGAAAAAGTTTTATTTTAAAATGACAAGCAATTTCAAATAGGATACGAATGGACTCGAGTCTAGCTACAGGGGCGAAAGTTTCATCAAAGTCTGTACCTTCTATTTGAGAGTAGCCTTGAGCAACTAGACGTGCTTTGTTCCTGATGATGGCACCATCCTCATTTTTCTTGTTCTTGAAAATCCATTTAGTACCTATCACATTGTGTTGCTTCGGAGGCTTTGTTAATTCCCAGACTTTGTTTCGTTCAAACTGATGGAGCTCTTCCTGCATTGCTTGTCACGCCCCGGGGGGTTCAATCAGCGGAACAATCAACGAAAAAGGATTTGTTTTGCGTATTAAATTTTTTGAAATTCCTTTTTCCCCGGTGAGTGCCCAGACCCGCCGCATACACAGAATCACCCTGCAAACGGACAGAGTCTCCTCTGTATATGCACGGCGTCGCAGCTAATACAATATGCAATCATAGTAGTTTATTCAATCACAACAGTTCTCAATGCTTACACAACGTACCCATTCTCAAGGCCGACCAATTTGAAAGGATAAAATCCACAATTTTTAAAGCGGTGCCCACTCGGCACCCGGGTTTCTAAAACAGTTCGAAAAACATAAATCCCCAGAGTTTTTGAAACAGTGCCCACACGACACTCAGGTTTTGAAATCCGTTTTCTAAAATCCATAAATCCACAGGGTTTTGAAAACGGTGCCCACACGGCACCCAAGTTTTGAAAACGATTTTCGCAATTTCTTTTTCTTTTTCTTTCGTTCCTTTTGAAATACGGCCGTACAGAGATAAGAAATTAACATCCACATAACCAAAGAGTAGAGTACCAACATCCACACCGACCCCACGAGGGTATCGAGAACCACACAATAGTCTACAAGAAATAAATGAAACGCGACAGAAAGGGAAACACCGTCTGGGATCTCGAAGGACCCGAAAGCTCCTAACTCGGCCTCACTGTCGCCTAGCTCTCACCCCTGGAGGAACCTGTCACGGAGTGGGAAGTCAGCGACACGATAATACCAAAATAAAGCAGGAAAAGTAGTAAAGCCGACCGTCAGACGATCCGGAGCGACCACCCTCCCAAGAGGGGAAGAGAAACACGAACACCTGTAAAATCTGACCACGTCGGGCATCTACGTCGACTGGTTGCACCGCTCACAAAGAGCCACCGCTCATAAAGAGCCACCGCTCCTAAGGAGCCACCGCTCATAAAGAGCCACCACTCATAAGGAGCCACCGCTCATAAAGAGCCACCGCTCGCACCGTGGCGCCTCAAAACCCCACAACTACAGGGGCCCCACTACGTCACCTCGTGGGTTAACACGGGTCATAGACCACTTTTCCGAAAAAGCGCACCCTTTGCGGTGGCCAAACCGCGGGTGCGCATGCTGCTGCCTCAAGCATAGTAATCAAGAAACGAGAACCATAGAGACTATCATCTACAAATAGTCAGATAACAAGAACCATAGAGACTATCCACAATACCTCAGTTAAATGCACAAATAGTGTTAGTTACAAATGTCGGAAGTGCCATGCTGTTACGGAATTTGAGTTGGCGTATTTCGTGAAAGTCTTAAGTCTTGAAGATTGAAGATGAGAAAAGTTTGGATC
>CM054950.1:7735518-7813018 GCA_029168755.2 Tillandsia fasciculata
TGATTCTTTCTCGAAATTTGCAATCGTATTATGATGAAAAGAATGATAGGATTACTCGAGTTAGGAGTGATAGAGGTGGGAAATTCATAAATTCCAAATTCATTGATTTTTGCACTTCTAACGGCATTAAACATGAATTCTCCGCACCTTATACACCTCAACAAAATGGTGTAGTCGAGCGCAAAAACAGGGTCGTACAGGAAATGGCACGTGTTATGCTTCACAGCCGGAACTTACCGTTTTATTTTTGGGCTGAAGCGGTGAACACTGCTGTCTATGTTATTAATCGCGTGTATTTGCGCCCGGGGACTTTAAATACACCATATGAACTATGGTTTTGTAGAAAACCTAACATCAAGTATTTTCGTATCTTTGGGAGTCGGTGTTTTATTTTACGTGATCGTGAGAATCTTGGAAAATTTGACTCTCGAAGTGACGAAGGGATTTTCTTAGGTTATTCTACAAACAGCAGAGCATATCGAGTTTTTAACTTAGAATCTAAGACGATCGTAGAATCGATAAATGTTAAGGTAGATGAAGCTTTTCACTTTGATTCTGAAAAATCTACCCTCGATATCTCTCTTGATGATGATACACCTGCTAATGCATCTTCTTCTAACAATTCTTTCGATAATAATGATGCATCTAACGGTTCTTCAAGTTATCTGATGTGCAGGAATCATCTCGTGTACCTCCGACTACTCCTTACCTCAAACGTTACGCATCTCCAAGGATCATCCTGAATCGAACATCATTGGAGATCCACAAGAAGGAGTCAGAACACGGAGACAATTGGTTTGCGGATTTGCATGCTACGTATCTCAAATCGAACCAAAGAACATCGATGAAGCTCTTCAAGATGACTACTGGATTAAAGCAATGCAGGAAGAGCTCCATCAATTTGAGCGAAACAAAGTCTGGGAATTAACGAAGCCTCCGAAGCAACACAATGTGATAGGTACCAAATGGATCTTCAAGAACAAGAAAAATGAGGATGGTACTATCATCAGGAACAAAGCAAGGTTAGTTGCTCAAGGCTACTCTCAAGTAGAAGGTATAGACTTTGATGAAACTTTCGCCCCTGTAGCTAGACTCGAGTCCATTCGTATCTTGTTTGCGATTGCTTGTCATTTTAAAATCAAATTATTTCAAATGGACGTTAAGAGCGCCTTTTTAAATGGGTTTTTAAATGAGGAAGTTTATGTGGCTCAACCGAAAGGTTTTGTGGATCATAAACTACCTAACCATGTTTTTCGTCTGAAAAAGGCTCTTTACGGTCTGAAACAAGCACCGCGAGCATGGTACGAAAGGTTGACAAAGCACCTTTTGGAAAAGGGCTACACTCGAGGGGGAGCTGACAGGACTCTCTTTGTGAAGCATTATCAAAACAATTTCATTGTAGCACAAATCTATGTCGATGACATTGTATTTGGAGCAACAAGAGATAATGATGCTTCTAAATTCGCGGAGACCATGGAAAGCGAATTTGAGATGTCCATGATGGGCGAATTGACTTATTTTCTTGGATTACAAGTTAAACAAAACGATGAAGGAATTCACTTGTGTCAATCCAAGTATGCAATGGAGTTGGTCAAAAATTTGATCTAGAAAATTCTAAGGATTTTCCGACTCCAATGGGAACTAGCCATAAGGGACTTGGAAGTGAATCACAAAGTGAGAATGTAGACGAGAAACTGTATCGCAGTATGATTGGAAGTCTACTATATCTCACGGCTAGTCGCCCGGATATATCCTTCAGTGTTGGGATTTGCGCGAGATATCAATCAGCACCGAAGGAGGTTCACCTGAAAGCGGTGAAACGGATCATCCGATATATCAAAGGTACAATCAATTTCGGAATTTGGTATCCTATGGGAACAAGTTTGGATATTGTTGGATACTCAGATGCCGATTGGGCTGGATCAGTGGATGATCGGAAAAGCACGAGTGGTGCATGCTTCTATCTTGGCCATTGCCTTGTTGCATGGCACAGTAAAAAGCAGAATTGCATAGCACTCTCGACTGCCGAAGCGGAGTACATTTCTGCAGGAAGTTGTTCAACCCAATTGATTTGGATGAAAAGCGTGTTGAGCGATTTCCGGATTTCAGCATCTTCGGTAACCATTCTATGTGACAACACTAGTGCTATTAACATTTCTAAAAACCCTGTGTTGCACTCTAGAACAAAACATATTGAACTTAGATATCATTTTCTTAGAGAGCTAGTTGAATCAAATATTCTTCAACTTTCATATATTTCAACTGAGGATCAATTAGCTGACATCTTAACAAAACCTTTGGATCAAAAACGTTTTATTCACTTGCGTAAAGCAATTGGCATGCTTTCCTTGAAATAAACTCTTTTGAAACCTTTGCTTAGGTTAGGTTTTGTTTTTGTTTTGTTTTGTTTTGTTCTTTATCTATGTTTGTACATAGGACATTAATTGAGCATAAATCATAATTGACTTTAATTGCATCCTTTTATGCATTTAGAAATTTATTATGCTTTTGATATCATAATATTTCAATGTTGCAATGATCATTTATGTTAATTAAGTCATCTTTTAAGTGATCAAAGTCAATTTCTCTCTCAATGATCTCTTGGTATAGTCATTATCTTATTTGATTGCTTAGTCGAGTATGAATGCGAGATCAATTTTTGGTTGAATACCTTATATATTAAATAATTGATAGCCAATTGAGGGGGAGTCAAAGAAATGTAATATGCTCAAAAGATGTGGAAAGAGTTACATCCCAATGAGGAGTGTGAAAACTACCACCACATGGAGGAAAGAGCTACCACCTCGGAGTACTGTGTGAATGCAACCACATGAATACCAAGCATGTTTGTCAATTTTTGAATTAAATAAAATGCATATTGAAATACTTGACTCTGTCAAATTTCCAGGTTGGTATAAGGTGGAATTTTAATGAAAGATGCTCAAAGAGCCACTCTCTTCAACAGATTGTCTAGATACATTATCTAACTTATCTGGGATTTCAAACATCTATTGATCTTGGTATTTCATTTTCTTTACAAAATTGATGATTTGATAAAGGCATTACGCATAAGATCATGTTAGATGTAATTGAAGTTGTTCAACTTTAAGAGTTTTAATTCTCATAAATTTTCGTTTCATTTTTGAGTATTTTTGATAGATTTTTATAATCTATTTCTTGTTGTATGAAACGATGATGTTTGTTTAAAGTTGATATGCTAAAGTGCTTACATACTTTTTCTGGATTTTATGAAATTTTTCTAAATTTTTCTGATGAAAAAGTTGGAGCCGATCCGGATCGAACTAAGTGATCCGGATCCCGAACGCAGGCTTATTCCTGCGGGGCCGATCCGGATCAAAATCTCGATCCGATCCGGATCACGGCTAGGGTTTTGATAAGAACAAGAGGTTTTGAATTTCTTTTACTACAATCTTTTGTTCTTAAGCCTCTAGAGTTTCTCTCTCTAGATCTTCCATCTTGGAGCCTTCCAACTCAAGTTCTTCGATTCCAAGTAAGTTTTATTGATCAAAATCTCGGTTTTTCACAGTTTTCATATATTTTCACCAAAACGTGATGAAATTTCTCTATCTTTTTCGTTTGTGAATGGTTTTTGGTCAAATTTCTTTTGAAATAAGAACTCTGAGTAGATTAGTTTTGATTATATGCTGGGTTTTCTCAAGATTAACGAATTTTTGGGCTTCGATTTCTGAAAATTCTGTTTTAGGGCATATAAGAGGAATTTTTGAAATCATGGAATTGATCTATTTTTAAAATTCCTTTTGCAAAACTAATTTGATTCTTGGCTTCTCTACATGATTATGATTATTTGGGTACAACTTTTCAAATTTTTGAAAACTGAAAATTTTCATGTTCTTGAGTTGTTCCTCACAGGATTTCAATCTTCTTAAAAGCACTTGATCATGTGCATTCTCATGGATCATTCTTCTCTTGGTTTCAATGGTACATACTCGAGCTACAAACAAATTAAAAGAGCCAAGAAACTTCAACGAAAAGGTGAATTTGATCTTATCGGTGACTCAGAAACTGAAGCAGACAATGATGGAGTAGACTGGAATAAGTTGACAGACGATGATGAATCATTGCCTGTTAAACCTGAACAAAAGGCGTCTGATAGTTCAAAAGGAAAAGCCTCCGATGGTTCAAAGGGAAAGGCAACCATGGACACAGGAAAGCACCTATGGCTGCACCAACCATCTCTGTGAAAAGAAAACGAGTAACTAGACGCTTTGGACTACGACGGGACATTGATGTTGACACGCCAATAGCTCCTGACTCCCCGCCACGTGTGGAAGAAGTGTTCGTTAACACTGATCGCCTTAGAGCTTTTGCACATCGTGAATGCATTGGCGAGAGGCATGTTAACATTGAGGCTCTACGAGGTCACTCCCCTGAGTTTGGTGTTCTGATTGAACAAGCGAACCTTATTCAAGTATGCCGATTCCCAGAAACGCTTGGCTACTGTCTGCATCACGTGAGGACCTTCTATACAAATGCACGGCACCTTCGAGAGTTTGAAAACGTCCAATGGAGTTTTACACGAATATCCAAGGCACAAGATTTAAGATTACTCCACATTTGATTGGCGAGGTTTTGGGAATGCAAGCCAGCAAGACAGGAATTAATTACTTGAAGGGAATAGGTTTGACAAACACGATGTGGCAAAAAGTTATAGAGGGAATTTGTTTGGAGGGAACACAATCAACGGAGAAATCTGTCAAATCCAAAGAACTTCGTCTTGAGTACAGATTCCTAAACTTCATCACATGTTACAATATCCTTCCAATATGCAGACGAAAGTCGTGAGATGGGATCGGTGCTATTTTTGTATCTCTTAGGACATCCGTCAGAGGCAACGGCATTAAATATCAACATTCCATACATTATTTGGAATAGAATGGCGAGATATGTTGAGCATCCTCATCCCACTGAAAGAATTCCATTTCCATTATTATAATGAGGATCTTAAAGAAATTTCAGGTTGATACTAGTTCAACAACTTATCATCAATGCTTGAGCATGATCGATGAGTCTACCATTGTGAAGTCCCTCCATAAGTTGCCACATGTCACTCCAGTTCCTGCATCGGAACAAAACCCAGTACAAGCACTGCCGCATCACCATCACAACCAGCACCCGCCACCAGCGAATGAAGAATCAGTCTCATCCATCTACAAAGAACAACAACGATTATCCGTTAAGCTGGAACAGATTTCGAAGGAACAGCAAAGAATTTCCAATGAGCTTGAGCTCATCACGGCAGCTCATATTACCATAACTAAGAAGGTCAATTCAATGAACAAGCTGGTGAAAAAGATGTTCTCTAAAATGGGCTGCACGAGCTCTGAAGACTCTGATTCTGATGATTGATTACTTTTTGACTCATTTTCTTTTAATATCTTTTGTGCAGGGTTTTACTTTTTTTTTTTAGGACTTAGTTTTTTAGTTTTAGTTCTCAGGTTTTTCTTGATATTGGAACTTTTAACTCTCCTTACACTTTGTAGTTTTGACTACATTTTTGGCTTTGTTTGTGACAAAAAGGGGGAGAGAGAGTAGAGAAAACTTTGTGTGAGAACTTTGAACGGACTCAAACTTTGACTTTGGTGAAAGGTAAGTATTACAACTTTGGTTTTCATTTGGTGATTTGTTGCATGTCCCTACTAACTATTTGACTAACTATTTGGACATGTATTATTACTAACAAGTTGTTTGATTACTAACAAAGCAAAGTTATGACATTTGGAATCTTATTGCTTAGAAGATATGTCAATGATTGATTCTGATCTTATTACATATCTGAATTACTAAATGTCATGGTGAGTATAAACTTCATCTCTGCTTGGTTTTGAATGCTAAATATTCTTGAGGTATCTAACGATTTCTTTTTGTCAAGAATGATTTCTTTTTGCAGAGAGTACAGATGTCTAAGTCTAGAGTCTGTTTTAGGAGTTTATCTCATGTATTTAATTTTTGGATCTCCATTGTAAATTTTTGTTGTATGGTGATAGCAACAAAAATATCCTTTTTGAATTTTCTTTAGTGGATTTGTGTTTTGTCACGAAACCGCCAAAGGGGGAGATTGTTACGGAATTTGAGTTGGCGTATTTCGTGGAAAGTGTTAAGTCTTGAAGATTGAAGATGAAAAAGTTTGGATCATATACCTCAATCTCAAGAAAGAAGAATTCAAAAGGATCAGGTATGTTTAACTAAAGATTTTTGGTGATCCGAATACTTCTTGTAGTGTAGAAACACTTGGAAGAATTTTTTATTGCATAAAATCAAAAACTGGACATGGGACATGTTCAGGATCCGGATCAGACTTTCCAATCCGGATCCCGAAGGGTGTTCGTTCATACATTGGTTCAATCCGGATCGCAGCATCCTTTGATCCGGATCCCGAACACTAGTTTTACCTTTGTATTTGAACGATCCGGATCAGGCTTTGCAATCCGGATCCCGAACGTTGGTGTTTGGTGAAACTGTATGAACGATCCGGATCAGGAACTTCGATCCGGATCCCGAACTATTATTTTTCTGGAAACCGTCTTTCTTGCTACTGCATCCGGATCGCCAAATCCGATCCGGATCGCCGTCCGTAAAATTTCCAGAAAAGGCAGTTTTTGATCCTTATCTTCTTCCAATGGTTTCTAACCTATAAATAGACCCTATATTCATTTTCTAGGGTAATCCGAAAATATAGAAAAATACAACCGAAAGAGAAAAATCCACATATAGAGAAGAAAGGAAATCAATAGATTAATTCTATGTTTCTTCATCTATATTGATTGATTTGATTCTAGGTTTTCCAAACTCAGATTTTGAGTAGAATCAAATCAATGAATACTTAGATGGTATTTCCGATCTATTTCTAATCTAAGTATTCGGCGGATCATCACCACCCAAAAACAACAACGATTTACCCTAAATCGGCGCGTGGACTCGCGTGGCCTTGTGGATTCAAGGTGCAACCGCTCTCGTGGATTCGGAGCGAGGTACGTTCGTGGATTCGAAGCGTGCTACTGGGTGAAGACCGTGGATTCGGTTGGACGTCGTGGACTCGACGTTGGACGCTGTGGATTCAGCGTTGGGCGCAGATCGTGGATTCGAGAAGCGTCGTGGAGCGAGCGGAGAAGATCTACTAGGAGCGTATGGTAAAAGTTTGAGTCGTCTGTGAGTACGTTATATCACCTTGTACGTGTGTTAATTCTAGTGGATTTCACCGTGTTATCGGTCCCGTGGTTTTTTACTCCGGTTTGGAGTTTTTCCACGTAAAAATCTTGCGTGTTCATTTATTTTTCCGCATTGGGTTTTATTGCGCAATGATTTTTTTGAGTGTTTATTGTTTACACCTATTCACCCCCCTCTAGGTGTTTTTTCCCCTATTTAGATCCATATTAGTATAACCCAACAAGAAACTCTAGAGACTTAAGAACACAAGATTGTAGCAAAAGAAATCAAAACCCTCTTGTTCTTATCAAAACCCTAGCCGTGATCCGGATCGGATCGAGAATGTGATCCGGATCGGCTACCCGCAGGAAAATCCTGCGTTCGGGATCCGGATCACTTAGTCCGATCCGGATCGGCTCCAACTTTTTCATCAGAAAAATTCAGAAAAATTCTATAAAATCCAGAAAAAGTATGTAAGCACTTTACCATGTCAACTTTAAACAAAAATCATCGTTTCATACAACAAGAAATAGATTATGCAAAATCTATCAAAAACTCAAAAATGAAACGAAAATTTACGAAATTAAAACACTTAAAGTTGAACAACTTCAATCACATCTAACCTGATCTTATGCGTAATGCCTTTATCAAATCATCAATTTTGGTAAAGAAAATGAAATACCAAGATCAATAGATGTTTGAAATCCCAGATAAGTTAGATAATATATCTAGACAATCTGTTGAAGGAGTGGCTCTTTGAGCATCTTTCATCAAAAATCCCACCTTATACCAACCATGAAATTTGACTGAGTCAAGTATTTCAATATGCATTTCATCAACAATTTTTAAACACAAAATTTGCTTTGCATTCATGGGTATTTTTTTTTTTTTTCTTTTCTCTCCATGTGGTGGTAGTTTTCACACTCCTCATTGGGATGTAACTCTTTCCACATCTTTTGAGCATTTTACTTTTCATTGACTCCCCCTCAATTGGCTATCAATTATTTAATATATAAGGTATTCAACCAAAAATTGATCTCGCATTCATACTCGACTAAGCAATCAAATATGATAATGACTATACCAAGAGATCATTGAGAGAGAAATTGACTTTGATCACTTAAAAGATGGTTTAATTAACGTAAATGATCATTGCAACATTGAAATATTATGACATCAAAAGCATAATAAATTTCTAAATGCATAAAAGATGCAATTAAAGTCAATTATGATTTATGCTCAATTAATGTCCTATGTACAAACATAGATAAAGAACAAAAACACAAAAACAAAACCTAACCTAAGCAAAGGTTTCAAAAGAGGTTATTTCAAGGAAAGCATGCCAATTGCTTTACGCAAGTGAATAAAACGTTTTTGATCCAAAGGTTTTGTTAAGATATCAGCTAATTGATCCTCAGTTGAAATATATGACAGTTGAAGAATATTTGATTCAACTAGCTCTCTAAGAAAATGATATCTAAGTTCAATATGTTTTGTTCTAGAGTGCAACACAGGGTTTTTAGAAATGTTAATAGCACTAGTGTTGTCACAAAAATGGTTACCGAAGATGCTGAAATCCGGAAATCGCTCAACACGCTTTTCATCCATATCAATTGGGTTGAACAACTTCCTGCTGAAATGTACTCCGCTTCGGCAGTCGAGAGTGCTATGCAGTTCTGCTTTTTACTGTGCCATGCAACAAGGCAATGGCCAAGATAGAAGCATGCACCACTCGTGCTTTTCCGATCATCCACTGATCCAGCCCAATCGGCATCTGAGTATCCAACAATATCCAAACTTGTTCCCATAGGATACCAAATTCCGAAATTGATTGTACCTTTGATATATCGGATGATCCGTTTCACCGCTTTCAGGTGAACCTCCTTCGGTGCTGATTGATATCTCGCACAAATCCCAACACTGAAGGATATATCCGGGCGACTAGCCGTGAGATATAGTAGACTTCCAATCATACTGCGATACAGTTTCTCGTCTACATTCTCACTATGTGATTCACTTCCAAGTCCCTTATGGCTAGTTCCCATTGGAGTCGGAAAATCCTTAGAATTTTCTAAATCAAACTTTTTGACCAACTCCAGTGCATACTTGGATTGACACAAGTGAATTCCTTCATCGTTTTGTTTAACTTGTAATCCAAGAAAATAAGTCAATTCGCCCATCATGGACATCTCAAATTCGCTTTCCATGGTCTCCGCGAATTTAGAAGCATCATTATCTCTTGTTGCTCCAAATACAATGTCATCGACATAGATTTGTGCAACAATGAAATTGTTTTGATAATGCTTCACAAAGAGAGTCCTGTCAGCTCCCCCTCGAGTATAGCCCTTTTCCAAAAGGTGCTTTGTCAACCTTTCGTACCATGCTCGCGGTGCTTGTTTCAGACCGTAAAGAGCCTTTTTCAGACGAAAAACATGGTTAGGTAGTTTATGATCCACAAAACCTTTCGGTTGAGCCACATAAACTTCCTCATTTAAAAACCCATTTAAAAAGGCGCTCTTAACGTCCATTTGAAATAATTTGATTTTAAAATGACAAGCAATCGCAAACAATATACGAATGGACTCGAGTCTAGCTACAGGGGCGAAAGTTTCATCAAAGTCTATACCTTCTACTTGAGAGTAGCCTTGAGCAACTAACCTTGCTTTGTTCCTGATGATAGTACCATCTTCATTTTTCTTGTTCTTGAAGATCCATTTGGTACCTATCACATTGTGTTGCTTCGGAGGCTTCGTTAATTCCCAGACTTTGTTTCGCTCAAATTGATGGAGCTCTTCCTGCATTGCTTTAATCCAGTAGTCATCTTGGAGAGCTTCATCAACATTCTTTGGTTCGATTTGAGATACATAGCATGCAAATCCGCAAACCAATTGTCTCCGTGTTCTAACTCCTTCTTGTGGATCTCCAATGATGTTCGATTCAGGGTGATCCTTGGAGATGCGTAACGTTTGAGGTAAGGAGTAGTCGGAGGTACACGAGATGATTCCTGCACATCAGATAAACTTGAAGAACCGTTAGATGCATCATTATTATCGAAAGAATTGTTAGAAGAAGATGCATTAGCAGGTGTATCATCATCAAGAGAGATATCGAGGGTAGATTTTTCAGATTCAAAGTGAAAAGCTTCATCTACCTTAACATTTATCGATTCTACGATCGTCTTAGATTCTAAGTTAAAAACTCGATATGCTCTGCTGTTTGTAGAATAACCTAAGAAAATCCCTTCGTCACTTCGAGAGTCAAATTTTCCAAGATTTTCGCGATCACGTAAAATAAAACACCGACTCCCAAAGATACGAAAATATTTGATGTTAGGTTTTCTACAAAACCATAGTTCATATGGTGTATTTAAAGTCCCCGGGCGCAAATACACTCGATTAATAACATAGACAGCAGTGTTCACCGCTTCAGCCCAAAAATATAAAGGTAGGTTCCGGCTATGAAGCATAACACGTGCCATCTCCTGTACGACCCTGTTTTTGCGCTCGACTACACCATTTTGTTGAGGTGTATAAGGTGCGGAGAATTCATGTTTAATGCCATTAGAAGTGCAAAAATCAATGAATTTGGAATTTATGAATTCTCCACCTCTATCACTTCTAACTCGAGTAATCTTTTCATTCTTTTCAATCATAATACGATGGCAAATCTCGTGAAAAGAATCAAAAGTATCAGCTTTTTCTTTTAAAAATGCTACCCAAGTATATCTAGAGAAATCATCAACCAATAAGAAAATATACCATTTACCTCCCAAAGATGGTTGACGAGTTGGCCCCATTAAGTCCATGTGCAAAAGTTCCAAAGGCCGTTTTGTACCTATGTGGTTCAAGTTCTTGTGTGCAGTCCTAGACTGTTTTCCCTTTTGGCAACCGCCACACACAATGTTTTGTTCAAAAGAAAGTTTCGGAACCCCCTTGACCACATCTTTGTTTGAAATTCTAGCAAGTTCCTTAAAGTTTATGTGACCTAGCCTTTCATGCCAAAGTGTTTCATTTTTCAAAGATGCTAGGTTACATTTTTCAGAAATTTTATTAGGAACTACATAACAATTGTTTTCTGATCTAACCCCTTTTAAAAAGAAAGCATGGTTCTTGTCAGTTACAGTACATTTATCAGATGAAAAATTAACTGAATAACCATTATCACAAAGTTGACTTATGCTTATGAGGTTAGTCTTAAGGCCATGAACAAATAACACATTATTTAGAACCGGGCCATCTGGAATAGCTACCGTTCCCTTTCCAACAATTTTGGAAGACCGACCATCTCCGAAAACAACAAGTCCTCCGGAGTTTTTCTCAAAGGTTTGAAAACAGTTTTTGTCACCGGTCATATGACGGGAACACCCGCTATCCAGATACCAAGACGAACTATCATATGCATGCAAGGAAACATTGGTAACAAGACAAGGAAAAATTTCACCTTTGCGCACCCAAACCTTTTTGGAATGCGTCGGTAATGGTCGTGAAGTTGATTTCCTAGGTGAAAGCGTCTTGTTGAAGATTGCTGCTCCTTGATGATGTCGTCTTGAGCGGTGAACTACCAAGGCTCTTTTCCTTCAAATGATTTGCAGTTGATTTCTGAGGAATCACCTTTTGGTAGTCATTGCAAGAGGTGCTTGAGGTGTGCGTTTGGCTCCCGTCTTGCAATTTCTTCTTATGTGCCCTGAAATGCCACAACGAAAACATACCTTAGTTCTTGACGATCCCGAAGAGGATGAAGTAGGCTTGTTGTCGTTGCTTGTCGTGAATTCCGGTGTCGGAGGAGGAGATACCGACTGAGGCACAAAACTGTCCCACTCGAACTTGGAATGTCTCCAGTTTGAGTGTATCCGAGGCCGAACTTATTTGTTTGACCAAGACCAAGAAGTCTGTCCAACTTACTCCTTCCAGAAGAAAATCTCTTTAAGTCATCCTTTAGTTGGCGTATGGTCTTTGTCATTTCCATTTTTCCTGTCGAGCCTCGCCGTAGAGCTTCAAGAAGTAATTCGCTTTGTTCACCATTTCTCATATTCTTTCTCGAAATGCTCATTGGACTCTTGAAGGGAAACATTTGCTTTGGCTAGATTATCCCTTTCCACTTCAAGATCGTTTGAGAGAGAAGTTACCCTTTTTACTTCTTCTTCGAGATCCTGCAATCTCCCTCTCAACCCCTTGTTTTGCTTTGCCAGTTTCTTTGAATCCCTCAAAAGCTTATGGTAGGCAAGAGCAAAATCTTCACCTTCAGAATTGCTCGATTCATCGTCCGTTGCAATCTTTTCAACAGGGAGGAGTTGGACAAGGAATCGGATGTACTTGCCATTAAGCACATGAAGGGTGAAGAGGTGGACGCGTGGAAAGCTGTCGCGTTGTCTTCTTCATCACTTGAGGATGACTCATTTGACGTGGAGTTGTCATCCCAAGTAACGACTTGCATCGCTTTCTTCTTTGCCGGATTCTTGTTGGGACACTCCGTTGCAATGTGGCCGTAGCCTCGACATTTGAAGCACTGTACTTGTCCCTCTGAACTTTTCTTATCCTTTGAGAAGTTCTCTTGCTTTCTTGACTTGTAACTTGAAGAACCCTTGCCTTTCTTCGACTTTCCGAAGGATGGAGTTTTGCTTGATTACCCCTTCGAAAGTTGCGGCGAAACTTCCTTGTCAAGAGAGCGAGCTGCTTCTCAAAGTCCTCCATAGATAGGTTCTCGTCATCGTCCGAGGAGGATGAATCCGCGTCTTCTTCTTTAGTTGTTTTCAATGCGTAACCTGAAGACTTAGAAGAGGATGCCTTTCCAGAAGAATAGTTAGTAGGAAATGTCATTTCATAAGTTTGTAAAGCACCAACTAATTCTTCTACACGCATTTCGTCCGGGTGTTTAATTGTTTCAATGGCTGCGACCTTCGGGCGAAATCGTTCAGGAAGAGTTCTTAAATCTTTCTTACAACTTTAAATTCTGGAATCTTCTCTCCCAAGTTAGCACATGAGTTTACGATGTCTTGCAATCGTGTGTAATAGTCAGTGAAAGATTCATTTTCTGCCATAGAGATAGAGTCAAACTTGCTCGTAAGCATTTGCAGTTTCTGAATCTTCACAAGGTTAGTTCCCTCATGCGTAACTTGAAGAACATCCCAGATTTCTTTCGCAGTCTCACATGCCGAGACGCGAGAGAACTCTGTTTGTGACAAAGCATTAAATAGAGCATTAATTCCTTTGCCATTGTAAGAAGATGAATCTATCTCTTCCTTGGTCCATTTCGACCTAGGTTTTAAGGTGCGAACATCAGAAATAATTTCAGTTGGATTAGACCATCCTAATTCAATTGATTGCCACACCCTTTCGTCGATGGAAATTAAAAAGGCTTTCATCCGTACTTTCCAGTACGCATAATTTGTTCCATCAAAGAAAGGGGGTCGATTGATGTTTCCACCTTCAACCATTGTTTACAACCCTATTCCCGCTCTGATACCACTTGTTGGGTTATACTAATATGGATCTAAATAGGGGAAAAAACACCTAGAGGGGGGTGAATAGGTGTAAACAATAAACACTCAAAAAATCATTGCGCAATAAAACCCAATGCGGAAAAATAAATGAACACGCAAGATTTTTACGTGGAAAAACTCCAAACCGGAGTAAAAAACCACGGGACCGATAACACGGCGAAATCCACTAGAATTAACACACGTACAAGGTGATATAACGTACTCACAGACGACTCAACCTTTTACCATACGCTCCTAGTAGATCTTCTCCGCTCGCTCCACGACGCTTCTCGAATCCACGATCTGCGCCCAACGCTGAATCCACAGCGTCCAACGTCGAGTCCACGACGTCCGACCGAATCCACGGTCTTCACCCAGTAGCACGCTTCGAATCCACGAACGTACCTCGCTCCGAATCCACGAGAGCGGTTGCACCTTGAATCCACAAGGCCACGCGAGTCCACGCGCCGATTTGGGGTAAATCGTTGTTTTTGGGTGGTGATGATCCGCCGAATACTTAGATTAGAAATAGATCGGAAATACCATCTAAGTATTCATTGATTTGATTCTACTCAAAATCTGAGTATGGAAAACCTAGAATCAAATCAATCAATATAGATGAAGAAACATAGAATTAATCTATTGATTTCCTTTCTTCTCTATATGTGGATTTTTCTCTTTCGGCTGTATTTTTCTATTATTTTCGGATTACCCTAGAAAATGAATAAAGGGTCTATTTATAGGTTAGAAACCATTGGAAGAAGATAAGGATCAAAAACAGCCTTTTCTGGAAATTTTACGGACGGCGATCCGGATCGGATTTCGGCGATCCGGATTGCAGTAGCAAGAAAGACGGTTTCCAGAAAAACAATAGTTCGGGATCCGGATCGAAGTTCCTGATTCGGATCGTTCATACAGTTTCACCAAACACCAATGTTCGGGATCCGGATTGCAAAGCCTGATCCGGATCCTGAACATGTCCCATGTTCAGTTTTTGATTTTTATGCAATAAAAATTCTTCCAGGTGTTTCTACACTATAAGAAGTATTCGGATCACCAAAATCTTTAGTTAAACATACCTGATCCTTTTGAATTCTTCTTTCTTGAGATTGAGGTACATGATCCAAATTTCTTTCATCTTCAATCTTCAAGACTTAACACTTTCCACGAAATACGCCAACTCAAATTCCGTAACATTGTGATTATGTTTCCTGCCAGCATCTGCTTATGATATCTGCCTTACCTAATGACTCTTACTATCCGCTAGTTATTGTATGCCAGTAGGTACGATTTGCTATTTCTCGGCTCGTCGTGCCCACTGGGATACACTGTCGATGTATCTCACACCCCCTGGGTGACCATTTTTCAGGTCGGTCGGGTGCTGGGATGTCGGGACATGTTGGTGAGATTCTGCGATAGCTCTGACCCTGGACAGCCGTTGTTATCTTTATTAGTTTATTAAGCATGTATTTCAAGTTGTAATAATTGTAATAAGTTGTTGTAATCTGTTTAACCTTTCTTTAGAGTTCGTAGTTAGACTACTCTGATGTGGTTTGTCATTGTTGAGCCGAGCATGTATAGAAAATGCTCAATCCAATGGGGATTGAGAATTTCCTATATATGTGGCGGTCTGTTGCGCCCTGGCTGATTTCTAAACTCTGATTTAAAAAAAAAAAAAAAAATTAGACGCTGTTTTTCAAACTCGGGGCGTGACATTTGTTCATATACGTTATGAATAAAGTGTTAATACGATTTGAAAGTCGCCTTAATTAGTTTAAGATGAGACTCTTGGGAGTTGTATATGAGAATTCTTTTGTGAAATTCTATATCGAGCCTGTATAGCAGCCGAACCTAAAATACTTGGGTTAGAGAGATGACCTGAGTTGTATAATGGTTAGATGCCTTAGTGGTGCCTAGACCAAGGTTCGCATGGCGTTCCAGAGCGTGACACAGCCCATTGGATGGGTGCTCCGCCATGGCATACATATCATACTGTATGTGATTGTCGACAAGTTAGTAGAGTGACATATATCCTTCCCTCTATGTCACTGTGTGAGCACTAACCCTTTTTTATGCCCTCGACTTAGAACTACATTATGAAGTAGAGGTCCGATGTAACTAACTTAGCGTGTATCTCAGGGTCATGAGAAAATACGATCTCGCGGGGCATGTCTAGTAAAATGCTTGGACCGATACAGATTAATGTGAGGGGCTGAGGAAGATGTTTCGATAGCACACCATGAAAGTCTTGTGACTCATTGCCCGGGCGGTTATCTCGGTTGTGTTACTCGAGATAATCATGAGTACAAGAGATGTTGTAGGCTCAAGCCCTGTGATTACAGGAGGGGGATTTGTGATACTTGATCCGGTGTATGTTGAAACGTCTGGGGCATATACGTTTTAGTCAGTGATGTGCTATGTTACTTGGGTGGTGACTTAATATAGCACTCCTGCATTGTGATTTTTTCCATCTAGTCGCACGCTCCATTACCCGTATGAAGAGTAGAATGTATATGAGAGAAAATTGGCAAATGTGGCCAAGTGGGAGATTGTTGCCATGTGGTGTGTCCACATTGGCCGGTTCTATTTTTGACTCAATCCATATGAGATTTGGATTAGGATTTATCCTTTTATGTTAAGGATAAGATCGGGATTTATCCTTATAGATTAAGGATAAAGATAGGATTTATCCTTATGGGGTAAAGATAAGGATATGTTTCTTATTGGTTAAGAAACATATCTTAACCCATATCCTAACCGATATTATCTTATCTCTACGTGAGAAAAAGAATATCCTAAGGGGTCCTAATAATCTATAAATAGAACCCCTTTCCTTATACGGTGCATGAGAACCTACGATACACAAGAAGAAAAAGGATTTTCTTCTTCCTCATTCTCTCTTTACGTTCTCTCTGGGTTTCTACCTTCATTCCCGTGGTTTTGGAGTGTGGACATAGAACAGTACTCTGGTAGCCCTCTTCGCATCCGATCCGATCTGCGCATCCGATCTGCAACCAGGAGATTTGTGCAACCAGGAGATTCGTGGAGAGTCAAGAATTATCAAGACAAGGACGATCCAAGAAGGCTAGTAAAACAAGCTACCCGATCCGGCTTTTGGTTCCTGGATACGTTGGCTATCCAGTTTGTAAGTTTCCACTGCCCTCTAATTCCAACATAATGCAACTTTCCTCTCAAACTATGTAACTTTCATCTTAAAAAGTGCAACTTTTGCCTTACAATTTTTGTTCAAAGAGTATAACTTTCATTTCAAACAGTGCAATTCTGTCTTCTTATTCTTTTTTCTTCAATTGTAATAGCACGTAGTTATTTTGCTTTAATTACCTTTGGCTTTTGAATAAAGTTAGTTTTTTAGGTAATTATTCTTTGTGAGTTTTTGGGTGTTAACACTAGTTTTTAGTAGAGCTCGTCAAGCGAGGACTAACGGCGCGATCGGAGGGGAAATCCGACGTACGGATCTCCCGAAATGAGCTTTTTATGTTAATGGGTCTACTACCGGTTAAGTTGGGTTTCCGGGAAAAACCCGTTAATGTTTTGGTGCATCAAAATTCGCGCCGGCCATTTTAGAAATGTTGCATAGGTGGCACGCTTATCGAGAGGTTGGTTAGAAAATCCCTTTATTTATACCGGAGATTTGAGGTTAGTTCGTACACAAAAAGAAGACTTTTTAATTTACCAAGTCCCAACTAGGGTTTTCCTCGTTCCTTCTCGGAGTGCCGGGAACCAAGAAGACGGAAGCGATGCCAACAACGAGGAACGGATCTAGGAGCATCACGGTCACTAGAGCCAGGATCGTGCCGTCCGTTCCGTTCTAATCAGGTTAGTCTACCCGTTGGGATCCGGTTTTTGTATTTTCGTTTCGTGCGTTGTTTATTCCCTCGGGCGATCCGGCGAATGGTTGTGTTTGTGCCGATGGTGGCGCCGTCGCCGCGATGCCCTAGCCGCGCCGCCATCGCGCCACCGTCGGATACCCTAGCAGCATCTGCTGCCGCATGCCTAGCCACGCGCCGCCAACTTGGCCGCGCGGGGCTTCGCCGTGTTGTGGGCGCATGCCCGCGCAGCGCGGGGCCGCGCGTCGCTAGAACTTGGCCGCGCGGGGCTTCGCCGCACTGCGGGCGCATGCCCGTGCAGCGCGGGGCCGCGCGCCGCCAGAACTTGGCCGCACAGGGTTTCGCCGCACTGCGGGCGCATGCCTGCGCAACGTGGGGCAGCCCGCCGCCAGAACTTGGCCATGCGGGGTTTCGCCGTGCTACGGGTCGCGCACCGCCAGCTTGGCCGCGCGGAGCTTCGCCGCGTTGCGGGCGCATGCCCGCGCAGCGCGCCGCCAGAACTTGGCCGCGCGGGGCTTCGCCGCGCTGTGGTCGCATCCCGCGCAGCGCAGGGCTGCGCGCCGCCAGCTTGGCTGCGCAACGCGGGGTCGCGCGCCGTGATAGCTTGGCCGCGCGGGGCTTCGTCGCGCTGCGGGTGCAGGGCCGCGCAGCGCGGGGCCGCACGCCACCAGTGCATGCCCGCGCCGGGCCACCGCCGCTCGGCCCTGCTTGCACCCGCACCTGGGTAATGCCGCTGCCGCCACCGCTGCCGGCGGTGCTAACCGCTTGACAGCACAGTCCGTTTGACGCTGTTACGTTCGGCTATCTTGCTAGTACGGGTTCTTTTTGGTCTAGTGGCCTAACGCCATGGTGCGTGGTCCGAGGTGCAGTCTGTCCATCTCCGGAACAGCGGTCGGGATTACTGTTTTTACCTAACAGGTAAAGGTTATTGATTTCTTTATTTGAGGACTTTTTAGGTCCGAGTGACGTGCGAAGGCATAGGAGAGACGCAGGTACTTCTGGTGGTCGCTGCTTCGAGGTGGGTACCCTCATCCGAGGAAGGGAATGCCGCCAGTTGGCTCTCTTCCGGTCTTTCCTTTTGGTTGTTGTTATCGTTAATATTGGCAGTTCTCTAATAACTGAGGGTGACAAAACTGGTTGTATGGTACACCAAGAGTTAGAGGAAGGTTGACTGACCCCGGGTTACTTATTGATACTTATGCTACATTGGAGCGACTAAGTGTCGTAGAAGGCTTACAACATTTGTTCGATGAGTGACATGCTCATCGCGCTTGCACGCACACCAGCGGTTTGGCCACCGTGTCGGTGTACTTTTCCGGAGAGGTGGTCTGACTAGACCCGTGAACCCCACGCGGTGATGTGCGTGGGGGCCCCTTGCGGTTATTTGCGGTGCTGCATTCGTGCAATGGGGGGTTACTTTGCACCAGGTTCTGAGCGGGACTGTCCTTTTGCCTAAGGTCCTCGGACAGACATGGCGGTTTTGTGCTTTGGTTCTCAGGAGAGATATGATGGGTAGCAGGATAGGGTTGTGGATGCTCCGGGTTACGGTTCGGTTTATTATTATTATCATTTTTATGATCAGCACCTTTCTAGCTTCAGTCTTTAGCTTTATTTGTCTTTACTTTTCATGTCGCTGACTCCCACTATGTGACAGGTTCAGTCAGGGGTGGGGTCCGGGACGGCGGTGAGGTTGCGACTAGAGAGTATTAGCCAACCATCTGGCTGGTGATACTTTTCCTTCTCTTTATTGCTTATTTTAGTTGGTTAGTTTACTTCGCTTTTCGTTTAGTTATTGTGGATGATATGATGCTGAGATGGATTTATGACTTGTGTTTGGATAGCTGTATGGTAGGGCTTTCTCTCTCCTTATGCATTTCGAACGCGGCTTCCAAAATTTAAAAAGGGTTTGCGAAAAGCGTTTCAAAATCGGGTGTCACATAGGCACAACCTTTAAAACCCGTGGATTTATCCTTTCAAACTTCTATCGTGCTAAATTAACATTGTTTTACAAATAAGCATATTCTTCCTTATCTTCGGTTGTTGTGGTTAAAGTATGGTCATGGCAACTACGCCGTACATACGCAAAGGAAACTCTGTCTGTAATACAGAGAGAACTAGTGTATGGGGTGGGTCTGTACACGTGCCTCGCGGGAGTTGGTTTTGTTTTAAAAAAAAAAGAAAGTACTGTATTTTCCGCTGTATATCTACTCTCGGGGCATTACATCAATTTTCTTGGTTTTTGGCCTTACACATAATAATCTTTCTACAGCAAAATATTTTTTTTTTCTTTAGTTTTGTCCTTTTATTCTTTCTTCTTTTTTTTCCCATCCTCAGCATATCTTTTTCTCTATAAAAGATATTTTTTCTTTAGTTTTTTTTTTATTATTATTTCTTCGTCTTTTTCTTTCATTCTCTGCATATCTTTTTTGCTATAAATTTTTTTTTTTAGTTTTTTATTCTTTCTACTTTTTTTTCTTTTTATTGTCTGCATCTTTCTTTCGCTATCGTGTATTCTCTCTTGGCCTCTGTCGCAGCCATCGCCCTTGTACGACGCGCTTTTCTTCCTCGTCGTCCTCAAAACTTGCGGCACCGTTGTCACCATCGCCGTTGCTATCTGCGACCATGCGCTCTGCTGCAACCTCACCTTTGCGATTTACGCCATATCCAATCCGGCATCGGTGGAAGTGTGGATGAGATAAGAGAGCAGAGCTCGGCGTCGATGTGGGAACGATGAAGGAGGAGGAGAAGGGAGAGAAAATAGGAGAAGAAGGAGAGAGCGAAAGAAGAAAAAAGAACGAGAGAAAAAAGTGAGAAAAAAAAATTAGTCAATTTACTAAAAATTTGGATCGAATTTATAAAATTTAAAGCAATAACCTAATATTGTAAAATCACAAAATTGCTGAAATTTTTATGCAAAATGGCCAATTATTTTTCTATCAATAATTTTATTTTTACGAAAAAATTATATTTTTTTGTAAAACCAAGAGCACTTATGAAATTTTTTTATATTTTTATTGAAAAATACTATTTATACACTTTTTTGAGATGTATATCTAACACCCCACCTATCCAATGGATGATTATGAAGTGATCCTTATAACACCCCGTTTGGTTTGGATACAAAGGGGGTTATTCCCCCCCTTTGTACCCAAACAGACACGGAATAAGGGGGGGAATAAGGGGGAACTCTTGTTCCCCCCTTACCTGGTTATACCGGGGATAACCCGGTAAGGGGGAACAATAGTTCCCTCCCCCCCTCGGAACAAGAGAAAAGGGTAGTGCCCTTTCGCTTGTGCACGCAAACCAAGGCAACATTTTTGTTGCTCCTCTTGCTTCGTCTTTTTCTTCACCCTCACCGCCCTCTTCGCCCTCACCGCGATCCCCCTACCTCCTCATCGTCGCCGCGATCCTCCTTGTATCCCTACTGTCCTTCCCCAAACCTACGCTCCCTTTTGCCCCGAAGAGCTGGTAGATCCATCGCTTGCATCCCTACTGCCTTCCCTGAGATGGTGTTCTCTTGCCTCGAAGTCCTCTTGCCTCGAAGGTTTGTAGATCTGTAGATCTTCGGCGAAGTAGGTTTTACCCCCGGCTTCCCTCTTGCCCTGAGGTCCGTTTCCCACAGTCGTGTTGCTTGCCTCCTGTTTCGGCTTGCGGTTCTGTACATTTTTGCCTTATCTGTGTTTGCGTGGTGTTCTGGCCTTGCGGTGCTGTAGATCTTGGCCCGATCTGTGTTCCGGCCTTCGGTTGTGTAGATCTTGCTACTTTGTTGCTTGCCTCCTGTTGCGGCTTGCTCCTGTGTACTTGCGTGGACGCGGCGTCCCTCTCTCCCCTTTCTGTTCAGGCATGCCTTGTTGCTTGCCTCCTGTTGCGTCTTGCTCTTGTGTACTTGCATGGACGCGGCTTCCCTCTTTCACCTTCCTGTTCCGGCGTGCCTTGTTGCTTGCCTCCTGTTGTTTCTTGCTCTTGTGTACTTCCGTGGACGCGGCTTCCCTCTCTCATCTTCCTATTCCGGTGTGCCTTGTTGCTTGTCTCCTGTTGTGGCTTGCTCCTTGTATTGTACTGTAGTGTTTCTTGCCTCCTGTTGCTTGCCTCCTGTTTACTATAGCGGCTGCCGAGTTCCTGCTTGTCTGACTCTGTTCCTGTTGGGCCAACTTGTCTTGCTTGCTCTGTTCCTGGTGTTGCAAACTGTGAGTAAGCGGTATTTTCGGTACGCTCCGGACACTGCACATCGTGCTGATATCGTTGGGTATTGCATCTAAGTAATTCCGATAGCAAGGTTTGGTTGTCTATCATAATTTCGATTGCCTTTCACATGAGTTTATTCGATACAATATCACATATGACATGCTTAAACCTGTGTTGCCACTTGCCTTTCGTCATCCATGACTATGCTATGTGCTTACATTGAATAAATTTGTTGGCGGCAACATATGCCTGTTTGATCTGTGAAGAAGGATGATTCTTACAAATTTAGGCGATGATGACGGTTGACATAAGCGTTTGATGGATGACATGGATTTACAATCCACTACACCCCCATGCTTGTTGGAAACCACTTGAGCCAGTGTACATAACAAACCACTATTCCAATTATGTGCAAACAGGATGAATCTGTAAGAATTGAATCTTTCGTATGCCACAAATGAAAATTATTTATGCCAATTTTGTTATGCATTTTCATATTTATTTTGCTTCTCGTGTTTGTCATAACACTTACTATACATATGTTAATTTTATTTATGCCAATTATGCTATGCAATTCCATATTTATTGAGCATACCTGAATTTGTAGATCGACATGACAAATATATAAATTAGTACCTACATTACCTACAAATGCGTCCTTTTACGAAAGTATCTAAGACCGCTCACACCAATTGAGCGGACTTGGAGAACCCCCAAGGCAATATAGTTTCAAATGAATGTGGTAGCAGACCTCGCGCCCAAGCGTGGACGCGCACACAGAATTGGACCGACACATTGGATGCTTGTCTCCTATCGTTGCTGACTGAGGAACATACCTTAGGCAACAACGTAAATGGGTCTTTCACTAACCTTGCATGGGTTAGGATTGTTAGCGAAATAAATAGTAGAAATAATATCAACCTAACCAAGGATCAAGTATAGAACCGTCTAAAAGTTCTTAAGCGAACATTTACGTAGTACCACTGCTTGGTAAACAAGAGCGGGTGGGGATGGGACTATGTCCTCAACATTCCCACAGCTGGCGATAGTGCTGATTGGGAAGCTGTGATCGCGGTAACTTTAATTCATTTTGCTTTCAACCTATTATTACCGCATACATTCCTTATTACTAATATGATACAACTAACCTATGTCCAGGAGAATCCCGCTTATGGCAAATGTAGGGATAAGCCATTTCCTTCTTAAAAGGATCTTGAGTTCCTTACGGAGAAGGCTACGACCACCGATAGATATGGCTTTTCTTTTATGATGCCGCCCATCACGATCATAGTTAGCTCCTCCTCATCTTCCCCTGGTGAGGAAGATACTATATTAGCCCCAAGAATGTCAACATTATATCTCTTACCCACTCCATTTGAAGCAGGGTCATCTAGGCTACCTATGAATGATTTTATGAGAAGTACATACACGTCAAGGTCGCCTAGCCCTCACCCTACAAACAAAAATACAAGTGGGTCTGGGCACAGCTCTGCTGGGAAAAGGCCTCGTTCCCTACAACCTGACACTACCCAACGAAGAAACCTTTCGTCAATCGGTGGACGAAGAAAGAAAACTGAAGGCATCAGTATGCCGTGGCAGAGACAGTTCAGATTGGAAAATATAAGTTAGATCTAGTACGATATATGTATCATCAGGAATAAGGTCGACCAAATATTCCGAGTATCGAGAATTGTATGACCCGAGTCTATTCTCTGCCCGGGCTCACCAATTAAAAGGTTTTGGCTGCCGGTGATGCTTTGAAAGAAGACAAAAACTGACAACTTTTTATGACAATGAATGATGAGCTTGCACTAATGTGGGTTGAACGGCAGATTGCTAAAGAAAATCTAATGTTTACATAATTTTTTCCGGGCATGTAGTGAAGTACTCAAATGTGGACATTTTTATATTTCAGTTTAGTCATTTCTTTCGTATGTTGTTTTAGTAACCGGTAAGAATAGTATATGTATAATTTCATTAGCTTAAACCAGACTTTGTAATATTTAGTATCACACTTTGATTAGCTAAAGCCTGCCGTTATAATATTTAGTATCGCACTTTGATTAGCTTAAACCTGACTTTGTAATATTTAGTATCGCACTTTCTTAAGCTTAAACCAGACATTATTTGAATGTTTGTAAATGACTTGGAATATGTTGTGAACCTTCTTTGTAATTTATGAAAGCTGTGCACTTTGATGATTGAATTATAATATCGAGTGAATGTTTATCGTACATATCTATACAAGTTATACCATGTCTAGTTACTATCAAACTTGGCTAAATTGTTATAATTTCGTTGCAGCTGTAATGGATGCTTTAATTTATTGAACTGCATTTTTTTCGACTTTTGTTGCAAATTTGTTGACTATATTAGATGATGATGAAGCCTATTGGGTGCAAGTCTTTATCATGCTCAATGAACAATGATACATAAATTTTGTTAGTACAATAAGCAGACAACCATGTCGTACTCGTCCTTTTACTGGGCATCAATTTATTTGTGATATTTTGAATGGTCATCCAGACCGAGAGTACAATCATTTTAGAATGACGACAACGACATTCATTACTCTCCGCGATGAGCTTGTTGGAAAGGGGTTTTTGAATAGCACAAGGAATATGTCTGCTGACGAACAGTTGGCAATTTTCCTATTTTGTATAGGACACGGTGTTGCAAATAGGGTGATCGCTAAAACTTTTCAACATTCGGAGGAAACAATTAGTCGACATTTTAACGATGTACTCCGTGGCATTATTATGTTAAAAGATGAATAGTTAATTAGCCGTCTAATAATTGTGGAGTGCATTCAAGAATTAGTGAAAATCCAAATTTTTATCCTTTCAAGGTAAGGGATAATAACTTTTCTGAGGTGAATTTGGACATTACCAATGATGAATTACTAATGTAGTTTTTTTGTTGCATTTACATATGTAGAATGCAATTGGGGCGGTGATTGGAACACATAATCCTGTGATTGTAGAAAGGAGCAAACAACCACGATTTCGGTGTCGCAAAGAGTTTACATCTTAAAATATGATGCCTGTTGTATCCTTTGATCACAACTTTTTCTTTATATGCACTGGTTGGGAAGGATCTGTCGCTGATATGCGGGTACTCAGATGGGCGTGTGAAAGCGGAGGTTTTACAGTACCTGAAGGTATTATTAAAAATAAATTTTATTACATTTTGTTCTTTATTATCGGTTAAATATATATTTTCAAATACTGTCTATATTTTCATTATATCTACAGAGAAATATTACTTGGTTGATTCCGGTTACGCGAATACAGATAGATTTCTTGCGCCGTATAGAGACGAGCGTTATCTTCCGAGTCAATTTGATAGTAACACACGTGGTCGCATACATCGAAGTCCGCGAGACCTGTATAATCACCGGCACGCGCAATTAAGAAATATGGTGGAGAAGACTTTTGGGATCTTGAAGAAGCGATTCAAGATTTTAAATATTGCTACACCGTTTTCCTATAAAGTGTAGTGTCTAATTCCTATGACATGCTGTGTGATCCACAATTTTATTCGACGGCAACAGAAAAATGATAGATATTTTAACAAAGCGTTAGACCCACAGCCTACAGAGGATGAAAAGGAAGACACAACTACTTTCCCCCGGTACATCAGAGTCACGGTGGGAGAACGAATTTCGAACTAGTATTACTGAGTAATTGTGGAATAATAGAAGTTAGATCAATCCTTAAAAATGCCGACGAATTTTTAACGTTCCAATTAATGTGGTTATATTATATTGTATATATATCGATACAATTGGATAGGTTGTTAAATAGTTTCTTTTATTTATATGTGATATTAAAATGTTCTCCGTTTGTGGCTATAATTTTAATTATTAGTATGACGTGATAATTCAAATCCTACGGTAGTACATTTGTGGGATCGTTATTGTTTGATGATCAATTTAATCGACATGTTTGAATGATTTTATAATATGTATATTTAAATAATGTATAAATTCCTACTTATATTTAATGCTAATCACAAGCAAATATTTGATTAACGTTATTGTGTGCTAGCTTTTTTAATTGATTTTGTGAAATTATTAAATTTTCAATTACGTTGATTAATTGATTTTTGTAAAAATAATCAACACTTTTATTAAGTATTTTTTATTTACATCGGTATTAAATTTTAAATATTTTATCTTTTCAAAATATAAATATTTTAATTTTTTGACAATACAAATAATTTTTTATATTATTAAAATTAAATATAAATTTACATAGTATCAAATTTGTTAAATAATATATATAAAATTTATTATATTTAAAAAGATTAAATATAAATTTTTATTAACTTTTTTAAAACAAAACTAATAGGAAAGACATATTAGTAATTTTACACAAAATACTACTTTTTATTCATGTTATTCTTTATTTTTTATCCAACACGATATTTTTTATACATGATATTAATTCAATACCCAATCAAATATAAATTTATAATAATTTTAACTTATTCTAAATATTATACTTATTTTTGATCTTTTATAATCTAATGGGTCTAAAAAGGCACTCCACTATCAGATGAGTGGAATGTGTGTGCACGGAGCATCAATAGAAATAATAAAAGCAGAGTTTGTACGGCACGTTTCTAAGCGTTTGGAGCTGACGTGGCGTTGTCTCGCGTTGTGCGCTACTTCTTTTCATTTGCATTGCACATTGCATTGCACATGGGTCCTTCCTTCCTATTTCTTCTATTCGTTTCTATTCCCTTCTATTGATGTGCACATGGGGTGTTTGCAGAGCTCCCTTTCTCTCTCTCTCCCTCTCTCCTCTCTGAGGTTTGGCTTTCTCCGCGTTTTGCGCTTTGCATACCCTGTGCCCACATGGGTTTGTCTCCTCTTCTCTCCTCTTTCATCAATTTCTTCTCTTCTCAGATATTTTGGCACCCAAGCCGCCGCTTGCTCTCTTTCACATGGATGGACTCACTCTTCTCTCTCTTGCTCCCTACAGATGGCCTTCTCCACCGTAGGCCATTCTCTCATATTCTCTCTCTACCCCGCGCGATGAACGGCGAAAATCTCCCGGCCCCCTCCAGCGACGGAGAAGCGGTGGAGGAGGCGGAGAAGGTCGCCGGAGAGGAGGAGGAGGAGGACCGGTGCGGCGGTGGCGACGGAGCGGCAGAGGCGGAGGACATCGCCGGAGAGGAGAAGGGGGAGGAGGAGCGGGGCGGCGGCGCGGTGGAGGGCGGAGGGGAGGCGCTCGGGAGGGCGATCGCGTCGGCGCTCGGTGGCGTGATGAGGGAGTTCGATGCTAGAGCAGAAGGCGCCGCGCGGAGCCAGGGCGAGCTCGCTCTCTCCCTCGATTGCCTCACCCGAGGTCTCTCTCTCACTCTCTCTACAATTCAAATTTGGGCTTAGAGCGAATTAGGGTTTCAAGGGGAGGGTGGTTTTTAATCTAATAATTTTTAGTTAATTTGTTCAAATTCAAAATCGGAGAGGGAATTCTCAGTTAGGTGATAGTATTTGAATTTTTGAAGTTCAAAATCCTATTTTTATTTGATTTGTAAACGAGGTTCCCAATTAATTTCTATCTAAAGTTTGATATCCAACAGTTAATTAGGGTTTCAATGGGTTTTTAATTTGATACTATTTAGTCGATTAGTATTATTCTGGAGAGAGAATTCTATTGAAGCCAAAATCAGATTTTAATGTAATTTCTGACACGAACTTTGATTATTTAACATTTATTAATGTTAAAAATCTGATTAGAATATCATGGTTGAATCGAAATAGGGTTTCATGTGTTGTTCAATGTGGTTTGCAGCTGCTGTTATGTAAGTTTTAGGGGAATTTTAATTAATGTTCACTAGGAAATCAATTTTTGGTTTTTTTTTTTTTTAATTTGATTTGCAAAGATTTTTTTGAAACTTGCAAATAAGAATATATCTACCAATTTCATTTTTGTTCGAAACTGAATTTTGTTCAGCCACAAAAGTAAAAGGGTGTTAGCATCTCTGCTAGATCTTCCTGGGCTTTTGCATGAAATGTTGTTACCGCTTCTGTACGCAGCTCTACTCAAACATCATGTCTGCGTAAGTTTGACCAAATTTATCATTCTATGTCGGTAATTTTCGTATTGAATATGTTTATGTACTGCTTCGCCTTCGCTTGCATCATATGCCATTTATTTCCCATGTCGCGAGAGCGTCGATGTAAAGCTGCGAATTTGGGATTTGAGTCGATATGTTCGTGGTTGCTAACGATTTAGCATTTCACGCAGAGCTAGACAAACTGTTAGAAGACGCACCATCGCTATTCGTTATGCAACACGCGGCCAAGATCTCCTTTATTCGTAAGAGAGTTGCGGCTCTTAATTTGCTCTTGGGGTCGATACAAAGACGCGTAGATAACATCGACCGGATCCTCTCTACAGGCATACCGAGTGGTATTTCCTTTGGCAACTTCTACATATGTCCCTGCAAAATTATCTATTTACGCACATAATCTATCTTATTTTCATTACATACGTACCCTTTAAAATCTGATTTTGTATGTTTAAAGTTATATATGTTAAGGAATTTGGTTTTCGAAGGGCATATATGAAAATTCAGATTTTCCAGAGACATGTACATGGAGATAATTTGAAGCGGTGTGTATGTGAATATATATATATATATATATATATATATATATATATATATATATATATATATATATATATATATATATATATATATATATATATATATATATATATATATATGTGCTCCAATCGTTTAGGATTTAGGATTGTGTGTCGCTAACTCCTCTCTCACCAATATTCATAATGACTGTTCTCTTCTCTTACATATGCTGTTGATGTTACCCCCTTTACGTAATTAGTTGCAGATGATTGTTAGTGCTATTAAGATGGATTTCCTGGGGAATTGATTATGCTTCTAAATTCACATGATTACCTGCATATTTTCCTGTGCCCAAAAAAAAAAAGAAATAGCTGTTCATTAACTGCCATTATCTTGAGTGATTTGGTGTTTTGGTCAAATTTTGAATTTATGTATGGTATTCTTCTTTCCTCGTGGTAAGGCACTTTGAGTAAAACAATTTTTTTCCTATTTTTTTCCTTCTACTAACTGTTCTCTTCTCTTACATGTTTTGTTGGTGTTATCACTTTGATGCTCTTACTGCCGCACTACGGAAAAAAAGGAACCGAGAGGACAACCTATCTAACTAGGGTGATTGGAGGTTAGTGCAACGTGACTTAGTCGGTGCTTACCTACTGTGCTCTAGGTGAGGTATGCTCTTTTGACCTACTTACTTTCTTTTGCCTAACTTCGTGTGTTTTAAACTTACAATTCTCCGCATACATGTGTATATATTTTTAAACGGGAAATTCTATAGTACTTAGGATTGTTTATGCAACGGCTTCATACGACTTAGAATTTAAAACTCCTTTCTATACTTACTCTGTACTCATTTCTTTGATTAGTTATGTTTTGTTATTTATTTTCGCACTCTTTCGCTTGCAGCTCTGCATTTTCGCTTATAATTCTGCATATGCACATGTTTCCCGAATTGTTTATTTCTATAGTTGCTTATTAGAGGGTTTGGGTTGCATCTTAAATTTATTTAAGATTTTTGTACTTAACTTTATTAAGTTTGGGAGGAGGAGGAGGGCACGGTCGAGCTCGCCCAGATCGGGGCCGAGCGCACCAAGAACGTCCTCATCCTCATGAGCGACACCGGCGGCGGCCACCGCGCCTCCGCCGAGGCCATCCGCGACGCCTTCCGCATCGAATATGGCGACAAATATAAGGTCGGGACTTCCAGGATCACCGCCTTAATTTTTTTTCCCCTTTTTTTCCTGATCTGAAAATTTGTGGTTTAGATCTACTAATTACTTTTTCGAATTGCAAGGGGATGATGTTGAAAAGAAATGTGGGATTGATTCGTCCATTTGATCTTTTAATCTACATATATATATATTTTGGGTGGAATTTGTAGGTGTTTGTGAAGGATCTGTGCAAGGATCACGCGGGGTGGCCGCTGAACGACATGGAGAGGTCGTACAAGTTCATGGTGAAGCATGTCCAGCTGTGGAAGGTGGCCTTCCACGGCACCTCTCCCCGCTGGGTCCACTGCTTCTACCTCGCCGCCCTCGCCGCCTTCTATGCCAAGTATGGATTCCTCCTCTCTCTGCGTTTCTGTTCCTTCTCCTTCTCCTTCTACTTTACTCATTGAAATTTCCTACGCCCAGGGTCTGTTTCTGTAAAACTCTTGAATCTATGTGATTGCATGCTCTGTTCCAGTTATTATTGGTCAGCAAAGGAAAAAACTAAAATTAAAAAATACGGTTACCACTAAATTATTTTCATTTTGTTCTGAACATCTAGATGTGTAGATAAAAAAGATCCGCCATTCACCGTCGCATTCAATTCGATAGAATTTGAGATAGAAGAAAACAAAATAATAGTTGGGTAGCTAAAGCATTAGTCACTGATTTAATTTTCAACTTCAAGTGGATGATCTATGATTGCTGCAGGAAAAATATTATTTTACTTTTCAAACTCAGGTTGGTGCCTTAAATTTGTATGTTCTTCATACAATGCTTCTATCACTTGGACTCATTTTTTCCAGATTTAAGGCAGTTGGGCTGTCACAGTCTATCGAAGATTGACCATTTGGACACCTTGGAGTGATTTTTCTTAGATGTCAGCACTTGTGTCCTTATTCTCTGATTTGCTGGGAAGTTTAGGATTTTTTTAAATGCTGAGGCACTCCCTGTAAGTAATCGATTTCGACCCATAGGATCCGGACACCTTGGAGTGATTTTTCTTAGATGTCAGCACTTGTGTCCTTATTCTCTGATTTGCTGGGAAGTTTAGGATTTTTTTAAATGCTGAGGCACTCCCTGTAAGTAATCGATTTCAACCTGTAGGATCCCTGAATTTGATTATATTCGGCACCGATTGGTATTGTCTACATTTTTTTATAATTTATGAGTTAACAATAATAATATAAAATTTGAAGAGACTAGGAAAATGACGTCTATATAGCAAAATGACAAAATAATACTACGATATTTACCGTTTGAAGGTAAAGAGGGTGTACCGAAATAGCGATTAACTGAACACAATATGTAGTAATAGCAACTAATAATATATTAAAATATTTAAAAGTATGTAAAAAAAAAAAGTAATATTCTCATATCTCTTAGAATTTTCTAATAAAATTGATTTTTAAATGAATGTTCAGATAATTCAAGAATAAATTTAAAATTTTAAATAGTGGTTACGGATAAATAAGGAAAGAAAATAAAATATGATTATGATGAACTTCTCTCTTCAATAATATTTGTGAAATTATACAGGCCAATTCCCAAACAGTAAAATTATTTACTTGATTTATTTCTTCCATTCTGTGCAGTACTTCGTAGCTTACGAACTATAATTTTTTTCCCCTTTATCATCCCAATGAGTTGCTACATATAAAATTACTCATTTTACTTCTTTGTGTGATAATAATTCTCAACCATCATTTGTTTAGAAAAAGTTTATACAATTTTGTTCTGCACAAACATTTTTGGATTCAAAGTTGGTATATATTGTGATGTCCCTAAATATTAAATTGATATTAATTTGAGTGACGCATACCTATTTAAGAACTCAACAATTGGTGCTTCAAATCCTTCTTAAATCTTGAACAAAAGTGTGCCCACTTGCCTACAAGAATGTTTAAACTAAATAGAACAAAACTACCATTTTCATGGAGTTAAGCAGTATAGCAATACGTAACAAGAGATCAATAGGCATGCACAGGAATGTATTCACCACCCCCCCCCCCCCCCCCCCCCCCCCCCCCCTCCCCCCCCTCCCCCTCCCCCCCTCCCCCTCCCAAACCCCATAAAATGAATCATATATAGTTATTGAAAACAAATTAATTACTTAAGAGAAGGCAAAGTGATGAATAGGGGTACAGATATGTACTTTGAGGCTATCTGAGAATACAAGGCTTTGTTGCATAGAGAGTTCATCAAATGTTAATGCATCATGATAAGGTTCAAAAATCTCTATTCCTCTATTCTTCTTCATAGCTTTAGTTTTTATACACCTCAATCCTATTTCTTATCTATTCAAATCAACAAGGAGAACAAGATAAGCCTCAATTTCTAATTTCTGCTCATGTTTATGCATTTCCATCTTATTTCTCACATTATGTTATGTCTTTCCAACTTCAGCAGCTCAAACTTATTTATACATGATTCCGAACATCGACAAAAAAATGAGACAACTTGGTAATGAATGAAAAAAAAGGTTTGTTCTATTGATGACACCTTTTCTTCTCTCAAATGTTGTGTTTGCTTACCCTCTAATCGAGATTTCTATTGATTTTGATGTAAAGTAATTATCTTTCTTCTCTCAAATGTTGATTTTAGTTTTTTATGATATATAATCTGTATCATTTATTTTACTATGTACTTCTCCCCGTTAAGCCTAATATTTTATAAATGTTCTTCTATAAGTTTAATCCTGTTTCTCCTATCTTATTTTACTTATGTTTGTTTCCGATTTTTGAGGCAATGATGTTATAGATGCAGAAAAAATAAGTTCTGGATGGTCTAATACTTAGACAACCAACTTATTAATAATTTCAGACTTCTTTCAATTTTTGGAACAATTAACCAAATCTTAATTTTTTATCTTTGTTTTCCCTTTCGCTTACCGCCCAGATTTACTATTTGTTTCACACTGTCTAAATTTGTTGTCTTCATCAAGCTCTGTTGCTATTTGTATTTTTCTGTTCAGATTTGTCAGGTTTAACTAAAAGAACCAAATTTTGATCTGATACTTACTATGAGTTGATTACCTGCCACTGCACTTGATGCAATTCCTATATCTGAGCCTCCTTTTTAAATTTTTTTCATTGTAGTTTCCTCATAATGATTTTTTAATTCTTACGCAATCAACTCATTAAGATTTTTTGCAATTGTTTCGCTTCTGTGCGATTTCCTGTATTTATATTCCTTAGTGTGAACTGATTATCTGTCACTACACTTGATGAATTCCCTATATATAAGCCTCCTTTTAAAAAAACCTTTTGTTACCTTTCAAATTGAATGTTCTTTACAGTTTTCCTTTTTTCCGCCACTCATATTTGCTGTTTTCTTTCACTGTGCAAATGTGCCGCCTACAGTTACAGACAAACAAATCTCAAACTTCTATTCCTGACAGTAAACCGAGAATTCATTGCACTCAAAATTGAGTTGCTGTTTATTTCTGCTGCTCACATTTGTCTCTCTAACTAAAACAGCCAAATTGAATGCCCAGGTTTACCTTTCGTTCACCTAGAGATGCCAACAGGCCAGTTTCGAAGCAGGGTTTATAAAATTTTTAATGCAAATTCAAATAAAGAAACAAAATTCGAAACAATACTCGAACTTGGTGAGATGTAGAAATTCAAAATGCAAAGCTAAACCCGAATAAAAAACTAAAATCTGCAATTTTGTTTCCATTCTAGATTCATATGTGAATTGATATAACGTTGATTTATTTGAAACAGAAATGGTCTGCATACCCGAAATAATTGTTGTGCTTTGTCAAAATAAGTGGCATGCAAATTATTTTGTGGGGATAGCACAACTGATGACATGCAACATGTTTTTAGCTTGGAATCTATACTGGTGAGTATTTCCTTATGCTACATGATGGCCAGTACAGGATTGCTTTTACCTTTTGTTCGAGCCCCATTCTTTTAGACCAAGTAAAATGCAAGGAGAGTTGCTGTCCTATCCCAATATGCTTCTTAGTCCTTGAAGTTTTCAATTAAACACTTCAGTCACTTTCTTATCCGTTGTAAATCCCTCCCTGACAAAATGACCAATTTCTGGCTTTTTCAGTATACTTGAAAAGAGGTATGAAAAGATCATTTTGTAGGAATGTGTTGGCAGACTTTTTTACCAGGTTAGGGTTGCACTTGCAAAGAATGAGGAAGATCAGAGATTAAATTGTTTAAAGTGGAAAGTTCAGGGGTTAAGTCGAAATATCTAGATAGGAGAAAAAGAGTGAAGGGCCATTGATCTTACCTATTTAGAATTACTGTTATCAGAATAAATTAGTAAGGAAATTACTATTGATCAGAAAATTAGTATTCTGGAACTAACTACCTAGAGTTATAATTCTTAAATGTAAGTTGTCCTTCTGAGAATTTACCACCTATTCCATTAAAGCGATGTTTTTTCCCAAATTTAAACTCCAACTTTGGGGGTGCTAGAAAGACTACCATGAATCATAAATGCCAACTAACTATTTCAAAATATGTTTCTAGGCATGGCTATTTAATTTTGATGCTTAATCGGTTTCTCTTTATTTCCCTATTTGTAAACAAAAGGCGATATATGATCTCTAATTAATAGGAAAAAAAAAAAAGGGCTGAAATTTTGGTTGAATTCTCTTTTATTGATCTTTTTTCCTTCCATAATTTAGGTCACTTTGGCTACATAGAATTGCCAATACCAATTTATCATCCATCTCATGTAAACGAGCTTAAGCAAATCTTCAGCTTGGTTTGTTTGGAGTGTCTCAGAATGAAGAAAGGAAAGGTATATACGAAAAACAATGAGAAATCTAACTTACTTGGGTTTTTCATGTATATTGCATTGTTCTTTCGTGTGAGAACCTAATGCAGCACCAAATGCAGATTTTCGCGAACCATGCAATGCTTTCACTCTAAGATTCATGTCTATTGCATTATTCTTTGCTTTTTTTTTTCCCGTCTATATGAATCGGCATGTTTATTCTTTGCAACGCCCAGGTAATGATCCCGAGGAAGTGAAGGCAAGGGTGAAGTGTTGGGCTCAAATGATCCCATTGGTGTTTCGGTTGGTCATCATTTGTATCAATGATCAGGTTATTTGATTTTCACATTGCATTTTTATTTACTTTTGGAGAAATTATCTTACTGGGGCCAATTTTATACACAGGTCATCTTTAGTACCCGGGTGATGATGACATTATTTATCTCTCTATTGCAAATTAGAGCATACATCCAGCGGATTATATGATGTCCCTGTGTGCAAGTTGATAATTTATTCACATTAGCAAAGAGTAGAGATTAATAATAAAGACAAAATATAAGGAAAATGTGAACAATTAAAACATCTTAGGAAAAGAAGTGAATTGGTCATGTCGCCCATAGTCCAAGAGAAAGGCTGCAGCAGCTGCTCTCTGAACCAACCAAGCTGTCCAACTGGTTGCTCAAACAATAGGCCATCCAAAGTTGGTTCTTTTTTGCATTTTCATGATTGCCAAAGGAAAAAAAATTACCCACAATAAAAAACCACAAAATGGCCCCTATTCAATGTGTAAAATAACAGTAGGGACCTAGGTATTTCCTAACCATATTAGAACATGTTAGTTGACAAAAATCAAGTATAACCAAAAAGGCAAAAGGAGACAAAAGACAGTATGTATTATCTGAATTATGCCTCAACACTATGACTTGTGGATTTCAATATGGAACAATGAAAATCAATAATAAGCTGGATCTCTGACAAGGACTGGTATCGCCTTATCCAGTTCATCCACCTTTTCGCATGAAAATGTAAAAGCTATGCAAGCAAAACATGATCATGAACCGATTAGGCAGCTCGGGTGGAAAATTTTAGTTGTTCCACTTTACATGTTCATAATCATTAAGATGAGCTCCGTCAGTGTTGTTCTGTTTCTTACATAATCATGATCATGACCTAGAAAGTGTAATACTCATCTTCATGATCATGATTTTCAATGACCTACCATGATCATGATACTTTACTAAAGTATCCCCCAAACCGCGAAGTTTGAGCTATTGCTTTGGAGGCTAAGAGTCTGATTTCAACTTCTTGCCACATCAAAACTCCATATTTTCTCTTTACAAAATGCTTGACTTTCGGTAATTGCTATTCGGAGCAAAAGCAAAAGCAAGGCCAAACATGCCCTGCGAAAGCAATGTGCTAACTTATTAGAGTTTATATGGTTATACGAATGGGAAGATAACCAATTAGCACATATAATATTATGTTGATTAGTAATTTTATAGAATAATGAAAGAGAACTTTAAGATAATGGATCGTGTTTTATTCTGGTTATTGTCTTAAAGGGAATGTCATGTAGGAGTAAATCTGCACCTATATGAAGATCTGACATTGCTTTAATTATTTACTTCAGTTTTGTAAGCTTCAATCCATGCTTTCTACTTATTTTTGTTGCCAGAGCTTACAATGGTTTACTTTTTTAATTCTGTTCACTACATATTGTAAATCTGCACCTATATAAAAATCTTACAATGCTTGACTTCTTTATTTCATTTTACTCAGCTTCAATCCATGTTTTCTACTGCATTCTTCTTAATCAATCCATGCTTTAATATTGGTGCAGTAGAAGCATGGATTGAAGCATGTAATGAAGCTCTGCATATAGGTGCTATAGTTCAATTAGGTGCAAAATTAAAGCATATATTGTAAAGCATTGTAAGTTCTGCACCTATTGTAAGCATATATTGTAAAGTATTGTAATCTCTTTACAAAATGCTTGGCTTTCGATAATTGCTATTCGGAGCAAAAGCAAAAGCGAGGCCAAACATGCCCTACGAAAGCAATGTGCTAACTTATTAGAATTTATATGGTTATACGAATGGAAAGATAACCAATTAGCGCATATAATATCATGTTGATTAGTAATTTTATAGAATAATGAAAGAGAACTTTAAGATAATGGATCGTGTTTTATTCTGGTTATTGTCTTAAAGGGAATGTCATGTAGGAGTAAATCTGCACCTATATGAAGATCTTACATTGCTTTAATTATTTATTTCAGTTTTGTAAGCTTCAATCCATGCTTTCTACTTATTTTTGTTGCCAGAGCTTACAATGGTTTACTTTTGTAATTCTGTTCACTACATATTGTAAATCTGCACCTATATAAAAATCTTACAATGCTTGACTTCTTTACTTCATTTTACTCAGCTTCAATCCATGTTTTCTACTGTATTCTTCTTAATCAATCCATGCTTTAATATAGGTGCAGTAGAAGCATGGATTGAAGCATGAAATGAAGCTCTGCATATAGGTGCTGTAGTTCAATTAGGTGCAGAATTAAAGCATATATTGTAAAGCATTGTAAGTTCTGCACCTATTGTAAGCATATATTGTAAAGTATTGTAAGTTCTTAGATGGTTTTTATGGGTGCTCTGCTTTTCTCCAGCCTAACTGGTTGTACATGGTATTTGGGTATTGTACATGGTATACCGGTAGAAAAAACTGAGACGTCGCAATAGTCTTTACCAACCAATTGCTGTATGCAAAATAATGATCAGTTTGACGGTCAAACATAACAAAAACGATTATTAGGGATAGACTAACGAAGATCCTAAGTCTGTGATTCCCCACTTAGTGAATCCAATCGTGTATTGTTCATAATGGTTTGGATGCAAGAGAGACCAAGGATGTTATAGTATCAATTTGGGTAAGTTTACCTAGAGTTTGGCACACAAAGCTTTTGGATCAAATGACTCGAACATTCACTTCAGGCTGATGAAACAAGAAATTAATTCATTGATAGAGTGTGCTTGATCAGGAAACTCAATATGCCTATTTGGTCTGATAGTCTGGGGAAGAGTAGATCGGTTAACAAATACATGCCGAGCAATCAGCCAATTGAGTAGGATTTTGATCTGTAACTTTGACATAAGTTGTGTATATCCTATCAATGTAGTGGATAAATTCATAGCTCTTGATGCTAGAGGACTTTTTAAATAAATGAGAGAGAGTAAGAAGAACAGTTAAGGAAAAGATGATAACACCAATGCCTTCACTGCTCAACAGCTCAGAAATTCACTATTATCAAATGAAGGCTGCTTGAAAGTTGTAGCTTCACATGGTTCATCTGGACACCCGGTATCAGAGTTAAGATTAGAGTTAAAAGCAAAATAAAATTGCTAATTCAATTGGACTTGTGACTATATTTTGAAGAATTTACATATTAGCCCAATTTTTACAAAAGTGGGCTGTAAATATTTCTAGAAAGCCCTTTTCATGCTTAATCACTTTCCAAAATTGGATTGAATTGTTTAAGAGAATCCTTTCCAAACTGGACAGCATTTTTGCATGGAATAAGTAGAAGTTATAGCTTCCCATAATACATTTGGACGACATATACAAGAGTTAAAAACAAAATAGAACTTCTAATTCAATTGGACTTGAGACTATTTTTCAACAAATTTACAGATTGGCCCAAAGGCCCCAAACTTTATAAAAGTTGAGAAGAAATATATTTGAAAAGCTCTTTTTATGCTTAGGTGGTCACATTCCAAATTTATATAAATTTTGTGAAGGGAATCCTTTGCAAACTGGATTATGCAGAATTTACATGGAATAATGCAAAAATGCTTGCAGGATGGGTCAGTTGAATAGTTGAAATAGATCATTATTTTTCTCTTTCTGTTCTTCTTAAACTTTTGAAGTGTGCAAAAATCATAGTCCTCTGTATTGGCAGTAATTTGTATCATGAGGGACTAATGTTAAGTTGGGATATTCATGAAAATATTCATAATTTCATATATAGACTCTTGATGAAAAGAAAAGAAAACAATCAGAGCAATTCACAACAGTTCTAAGAAGTAAGGAACTCCTTTGTGCTATAGTTGTTCCAAATTAATCTACTATTTCTTAAAATACACACTATTCCTTATGTTGTTATAGTACAATCACTGTATGGAGAAGTTTGATGCCCTTGCAGTTGCTTTCTAGAGCATCAAGCAGCAAACTCTCTTTATTCTTAATTATTTTTATTTATCAATTGTCTAAAAATTCTAACATTTTGTGCTGGTTCTCTTTCAGAAAAAAAAAAATTCAATGATAACTCCGGAGCTGTTTGGTTCTTAGGAAAAGCATGGAAGCCAAGTTTTCTGGAAAAAAGTTTTACATGGAAAGCTTATTTTTTTTAGCTTTTTGGATTAATTTGTGTCATTTATCATGCAAATCATATAGAGGTGAAAGTACATAAGCTCTTTCAGGTTTGAGAGCTGGTTTCATGCATCACTTTGATTATTGTACACAAATTCCAGGTTTGAGAGCTGGTTTCATGCATCACTTTGATTATTGTACATTGCAGAACTGTGCCTAGGCACTACAAAGGTAATTACTGACCACAGGATTATTTATATTGTCTTCTACATCCTGTCTCTATTAAGTTAGAAAGTTTATGTTCCTTATCTATTAATTGCCTTATACGTTGTGCTAAGGAGCGTTTCACAAGTCTGGTTTTCAACCAAGAAGACCCCTGGAGGTAATTATGTTCACATCAGGAGAACCTACACGCGTTGGCATCAGCTGTTTGGCAAGGTTGAACTTTCATCTTGGATTCAGAACCTATCTTTTATTCAGCATGTTCTATATATTAACGAGTTAGAAAACAACCTCTTATGTTCGCATCAGAGGAACCTACACACTTTGGGATCAGCTGTTTGGGGAGGTTGAACTTTCATCTTGGATTCAGAACCTATCTTTTATTCAGCATGTTCTATATATTAACGAGTTAATGTGTAGAAACGTAAACTGATGTTTTCATATTTGGTTGAATGATTGGTTTTTTTTTTTTTTTTCCCTCTTTTTTTAATGCTGTGCTTCCAAACAGGCGCTTAATGGCAGGGAGTGAAGCACTAGCTAATTCCTTGAAAGAAATTGCTGACGGTCAAAATATTTCCAGGTGCATCTCCCACTTTACAAAAAAAGGTAATTAGTGACTGCAAGATTATTTATATTGTCTTCTACATCCTGTTTCTATCAGATTGGAACAAGAAGGAAACCAAGCAATGAACTTGGAAAATGAAGCACCAATATTTAGCTTTAAATTTCTTAAGATTGCAATATATTAATTTATTTTTTCATGCGATGAGTCTTCTCTGTCCTACCAATTATATACTTTATTCTTCGCATGGTAGAAGCAAAATCTTTGGCTACGGAATGGGGGCTTCTCTGATATATGTACTGCTTGGATGCCTTATGTATTTGTATAGATCCCTACCACTGTATCACATTGAAGCTTGGGCTTAAGCAAGCTGTGAGCTTTGAGTAAAATATATATTTCATTGAGTTGCTCTCAGCTACAGGTTTGCTTCTTAAATTTTACACGTTATTTTTCATGCGATTAGTCTTCTCTGTCCTACCAATTATAAACTTCATTCTTAAGCAAGGTGTGAGCCTTGAGTAAAATATTTCATTGAGTTGCTCTCAGCTGCAGGTTTGCTTCTTAAATTTACAAGTTAATTAGTGTGTTTGTTGTTTTAGGCCATATGATAATCAAGATTTATGTTTATAATAATATCCAAATTAAGTATCAAACTCGCATTGATGTTCATGAAAAATAAGTATCTTAATTTGTAGGTCATTCTCTGTTTCTCAGAACTGTCTATACTGCTTGAATGCCTTATGTATTTGTATAGATTCCTACTACTGTATCACATTTGGAAGTAGGCTACGTTTCGTTAATCTAGATACAATCCTTTACAGCATTTCTTGAGTAATGATTTTTTTATCTGCCGATCATATCCTGCAGTTGCTTCCTCGGTATCTTCCTTATTTGGATTGTACACGACAATCATGAGGGCTTCAGGGGCAAACAGGAGAGTTTTTCAATCTCTGCTCATTTTACACCAGCCCAAGTACAACCCACATATCCTTTTGTAATTTTTTCCCCATTACACACCAACTTTTTTTCCTTTTATACAAAATTTTCCTGTGTTCTTTTCCACTTTATTTCTTCTTAGGCTATGGAAGTGAAGAGGAGCCAAGTCTAAAGATGGGATCTTGTGCTTCAACTGACAAGAATCCAAGCTGCTTAGTGGTAGTATCTCGGTTTGGTTTGGGCAATAAATCCAAGAGGGTTTTTGATCCATCTCCAGCAAGTGAGAATCCTGTAAATGGAAGAGACTTAGTTGGTGGAGTTGATCTCAAGGAGAAAGCTTTGGAGCTTGGCCTTGGTTGTAGGAGCACAGAGTTTGGTATAATTTTGTTACCTTTGAGTTTATGCCTTTTTTCCACTTTCATTTCACTCTTTTTAGGGGACAAGTAGTGGTGGGTTTTTGCTTTTTGTTCAAACGAGGGACTTTTTTTTTTGAGTTGGTGCATATTTTTAAAAAATGAAATAAAAGAAAGCAGTTTTATTGATTCTTTTGAATAAATTAAAGGCTACTCATGTATTATAAATCATATCTAAGTTAGGTGTTCTTGATGCTTTGGTGTTGGTGTTTCTACTTGATGATGCATGGGTAATTTATGTTCTTAAGGCTTGGTTTATTGTGTATTTCTACTTTTGGCAAATGGAAGTTCCATTTTTTTCCCTGATATGAGTTAGTAGGGAAGTAAATTACTGCTTCTATTGTTGGCTGCAATTTGTTTGGATATGTAAATGCTGCTCTGCACATGATCTGATGCAATATTCTGCGAGTTTTTTTCGGTGTTTTCTGATTTATTCTGATTTTTTGATGCTTGTGAACTTCTGGGTACTAAAGAATTGCTTGGTTAGTTGATTAAACTTCTCTTTCTTATAGTATCAGGAGTCATACTGATCTCAGAGATTGTAAGCATGTCAAATACATTTGAATCTTCTTATGAGTGGGTTGTTATCATACCTTTATACGTTACTCACAGTGTGGGCATATTTGATCAATCGTTGGCATAATGGGCTATGTTAACAATCAATTTCTTTGATGCTCTCTTCATTTTATTAATTAAGGAAAAAAGGGCAATTTACATTGTAATGTTTAATAGAATTATTTATATTGTAGGGCAATTCTTAATGTTCTATTGCATATAAAGTGGGCTGCTTCAACAACTACCCCGAAACAAAAATCAGGACTGCTCCTCTTTGTGCATCACCTGGTAAAGAAGAAACTAAGCAATTTTCAATAACATGGTAAACTTCATATCCTTCTGAGTGCATCATCTGCTAAACAAGAAACTGTTATCTCCAAATATGTTGAAATTTGATCCTTACATTTGCAAATCACTTTAGATGAAATAACTAAAATCAATTTGAACTTAGTTTTCAGGGTACTTCTCAACCCACTGCTGGTAACAGAATACAAGCATACAAGGACGAGGAGAACAAAAAGAGAATGATGATGGAATTGAAGAATTAATCAAAAAACCAGCTGCTGCAACTACTGGTGCTTCCAACTGCTGATGCTACTTCTTCTCCCAGCTACTGTTGATTCTGATGCTGCTGAGCTCTTCCTGGTTGAAGAATACAAAAGAAACATATTGCCCAACCTACATTTCATCCTAAAAATTTCGTTTAATCCTAAAATATTAGTTCCCAAATGTAAGGTGGATTACATTGTGAGAAAGTACTTTGCGGAAGCATTACTTTGTGGAATGGATTATTTTGTGCTAATGATTATTTTGGTGCTTTAAGTGTTTATTTGTAAATTCATAAGTTTATAAGCTTCCAGATGTTGAGTCACTGATACTGTAGTTCTCAAATATAAAGGAGATTTGATTGTGAATAATTACTTTGTGGAAGTATTACTTTGTGTGATGAATTATTTTGTGTGGATGATTATTTTGATGCCTTAACTATTTATTTGTAAATTTAGTTCCTTATTACGATGGTCCTTTCTGCTTAGTTTACTTATGTTTCTTCGTGTTTAGTTCCTTATTACAATGGTCCTTTCTGCTTAGTTTACTTATGTTTCTGTGTTGGTACAATGCAAAGTTATTTTGTAGGTTAAAGAATATTTATCGAAAAATATGAAATAAAAAATAATATTTATTGAAAAAATTATACCCGCGGCGCAGCGCGGGTACTTCACTAGTTGCTCATTATTGCTCATTTTTATTTTAGCTTTTGTTTCGGCGTTCCCGCCTCTCGCATCTCCCTCCCTCCCCCTCTCTCTTTATTGCCACCTCAATGTATACAGTATACATCGAGAGAGACTGAGAGATCACAAAAGGGAGAGAGAGAGAGAGGATCCGGAGATGCCGACGTGGCAGGTCCTTCCGGCCGCCGACGGCCACCTCTGGTGGGTCGCCGTTGCCGCCGCCGACGATCCCTGCTCTCCACCAGAAGCGCCGCCGCCCCCGCCGGCGGAAACCCTAGTTTCCGGGGACGATAACCATCCCATTCCAAACCATAGGCTCCCCTCCATGGCCGACCTACTCCTTCAAGGTGCTCCTAAACCCTAGACATCTCAATCGACCCGATCTCACTTTCTCAATCTCATGTTATGCGGGGTTTCCCCCTTTGTCTCCTTTAGCTCGCCCGAAGCTTCTAGAAGTTGGCCCGGAGCAATCAGTTGCCCGAGCTCCTCCGATGTTCCGCACGGGGTCGGGGGGGTCGGTGTCGCTGAGCGAGAGCTCGATTTGGAAGGCGAGGGCCGTTCTAGAAGGGGAAGGATCTGAAATGAGAGGTGAATCGGATGCAATCTAATGTTTTTGGAATTAACGATGTGTGCACTTCAGGTTTTGGTTTATTGATGTAGGCATGCATCTGTTGTTTTACTTACATGATTTGCTGTGTGCTCTCTAGGAGGTGAAGGGTTGGGAGATGGGAGTGGTCGATTCCCGATGTTTCGAACTGGGTTGGGGAAATCTGTTACAGTGAAGCAGTCTTCAATTCGGAAAGCGGCATCTATTCTTGGAGGAGAAAATGAGGAGAATGGTAACAGTAGCATTAGTAAAGATGACAACTTCTCTTTTATTTTATTTCCCTTTGCTTTGATGTTTAGAATATTTTGTTTTTTAAGCATTTTGGTATCTGTAAGCTTCAAGTTAGCAACTTGAACTGTACCATAAACTCTGATTAGTGTTGCCTGTTTGCCTCAGCCCGAGCTTATGCAAAGTACTGTTTAAGAAGAAGTAATGATTTTTTAATCAAAAAATCCTAAACAGCTTGCCACTGCACTGAAAGTAGAAGCACCAAATTAGGGTATCTTTGAGTGCCCAGAAGGAAAAAGCTTATTGTTCCCTCCTGCAATAGCGAGAAGTTCTAACCGTTCATTTCCCGGCAATGTCTTGGCTTCTGCTTGTGTAGTTGAGAAGTTGTTCTAGGAGTCAGACCAAGAGCCACTCATTCCAGATACTAAAACCTTCTCGCCGATTTGTTTATGGGCGTTTCGACTTTTCAAATTCGGATATAAAGTCACACTACTAATATTTTGTGTCATTTTTATTTATTCAGATGTTGGAACAATTCTAGAGAGCGGTGGGGGAAGCGGAGACTTTCCCATGTTTCAAACTGGGTCAGGGAAGCCGGTGACTGTGAAACAGGATTCATTTAGGAAGGCAGTTGCTATTCTTGAAGGAGAGGATATGAAGAAAGGTGTTCTGATGTTTCTTTTTCTTTCTATCCGTTAAACTTCTTCAATGCATGAAAATCATAGAAAGGGTCTCAGTATATAATTTTGTATGGAAACTTATGCTTGTGTATGTTCTCGTCATCTCTTTTGTCTATGTACATTTCAAGTTCCTTTTTTCAAATTTGCACGTTGATTCACTCGATTCACATCATTGATATTTCCTTGAAAAATTTTAGAGGGCGATTTGGGCTTCGGGGTTTTTCCCATTTTTCAAACTGGATCAGGGAAGCCAGTGCCTGTGAAACAGGATTCATTTAGGAAGGCTGTTACCATTCTTGAAGGAGAGGATATGATGAAAGGTATTCTGATGTTTCCTCTTCTTTGTATTTTGTACACTACTTCAATTTGTGAAGATTATCGTAATTGTTTCAGCATATAATTTTAGTATGGAAACTTTATATTTTCTTAGATGCTTTATTTAATTTCTTTAGATTATGAAGAAACTTTGAAGGGGGCTGGTGGTGGTCACATTTCAATGTTCCATAATGGACAGGTCAAAGCATTGAATGTGGCACGGTCATCAGTTCGAAAGGCAACAACTGTTCTTGCCAAAGAGGATGTGGAGAAAGGTGATTTGAAGCTGTTTTATTTTTAGCCCGTTGGTACCCCTTTCTTGTTTCATTGCTCACACATTGTCATTTTACAACAACAAACTTTTTTAGTTCTCTTGTAACCCATGGATCATGACTTTAGTGGAATGCAAGTAATCTATCTGATAGTTGTCTTAGAAGTCCCAAAGAAGGTCATATTTTAGTGTCGAGAAGAATTATATGGGAAGAGGTGGGACTTGGGAGAAGGAATAGACTTAAAGAATCTAGTTCGGCCATTGACTAACTTAATCAAACTTTACAGTCAGCTTTTGCTTAGCCTAATGTATTAGAAACACTGTTGTCTAGCAGCTTAAACTATTAGAGAAAATCAGTTGTTTAACCTAGTTTTAATGCTGGATGTTTTGAGTTTGAATCCCACTAGACCAATCGGCGATATTGTTGAAAAGAATAAACCAACAATCTAATATGAAGTTCACAACTCGGGACAATATATAAATCTTGAGCCCAGTCATGAGTGCGAGTGTAGAATAAATGATTGAACACACTTTTCTCTATTAGCTTAAGCTGTTAGAAAATTGTAAATTTCACAATCTTCCTGTATTGACCTTGCTATTAACCTACACTGCTGTATCCATTTTGCTTGTAGATACTCCAATTTTAGAAGGCCGCTGGGGTAATGATGGTTTTCCTGTGTTCTGTACTGGAATGGGGAAACCAGTTAATGTGAACCAGTCTTCAATCACGAAGGCAACAACTACTCTTGAAGGAATGGATATTGAGAAAGGTGTACTGCTGGATTCTTCTCTTTGGTTGTGCATCAATATTCTTAATGTTAACTTTGCTTTGTGTGTATTTAAAGAGAGAGGAAGCATAGGATCTATCATGGTGCATGAGGGAACCTCCTATTTAAACTATTCAAGCATTTCTCTCTCTAAATAAAGATTAATATTTTGCTAATACTGATAGTTTGCCTCGTACCCCAAACAGTAATAACTTATATGTTTCTAGAAGAGACTCTGATTTTTTTTTTTTTTTTTTTGTTTTTTTTGTTTTTTTTATCCACAGAGAGACAGAGGTTATGTAGGAAAAGGAGAGTTGAGAGAATTATGCAGAATTGAATACTATCCTTCATCCAACTTATGTAAAATGTCCAGAAAACATAAACCAAAAATCACTATTGATGTGGAAAGATATATTAGCCTTTAGATGTGAAATGTGTTCTTTCTCTATATTTGGAACTGCAACATTATTGTCTCTTATCTGACATTGTGCCAAAAACTTCTTTGAGCCAATCCTGCACTGATATTCTATTTAGCAGGCACCTTTTGTGGAAAAGAGAGCTCCATAGTACACTTTCTGTTTGGTTTCTTCTTATTATCTTTTATCAAACCTTATTAGGTTGATTCCCAAATCCCTAACCTTCAGGACATTAATACATGCATACACAAAAATCTAAATTCTCTGAATAATTGGCATTTAACTGAACCCTCACTTCAATATGGTTAATTCTTTCTTTTCACATTGTACTTGATAGAGATCCAATCATGGTGATGTGAATCAGTGTAAATTACACAGTATAAATCTGAAGCTAATCTACACCCTTAATCTTAATGGTGATAACTAAACTATGAGTTTCCACTAGACTTACCTTTTTCAAACAATAGTTTCTATTGTGGCCTCTGCTAATTTATGTGCTGGATGCACCCTTCTGTATAATCAGAAGGCTAAAGACAATGGCTAGAAAATTTTAGTCAACTCTTATTTGGTTTCTTGTTTCTTTCATTGTGCATATATAATTTGATTTGATGTTCTATATATATTTGTACTTCCTATGTTGAAACTATTGACCATTTGGTTTCGTGTTTCTTTCATTGTTCATATATAATTTGACGTGATGTTTCTTTCATTATGCATCACTCTTGAATTTTTTTTGCTAATAACTCAATATTGCCTGCGTGGATTTTGAAGAACTCGGAACAAACCCTCTCATTATAATTTGGTTTAACATAATTTTCTTCATTAATTGATGAAGTGGGTTAACCTTGACATGTTAATGTCTAGATGAACTACATAAATGCAACATAAACGGACAGCTTTTCCAGACAAGCTTGGTGAAAGCAGTAAATGTTTCTTCCGCTGGCCTCTCAAGAGCTACTGCTTTGCTGGGTTTGGAGAGAAACGACCTTGCTAGCACACAAAGTTTTGGTCATTCACAGGACCAGTTAGGTACCAAAACGAAATCCCAATTTGGAAAATTTACTTGACAGGCTTTCTGTGCATGTGAAACACAGGTGTTTAACTTTTTTTGTATGGATTTTGCATATATATACTGGCAAAGTTTGTATTGGGCACATAACCCTAAAAAGCTTTCTTGATTTGCACATGAGCTCTTGCCGGGGTCTGATGCACAAATGGTTTTCCCATAATTGCCCCTGGCAAGGACATTGGTGTAAACAAATATGGAATTTGAGGGCATAAACACAAATGCCAAGTTTGTAGAGTATTTGTTCAATTTTTTGAATACTTGTGGGAGGTGTATACCAAAAAAAACTCTAATATTCTTTCTTTGCCTTCTCTATTATGCTCAGGGAACCTAGTATTAAGAGATGCTTGCCACATCCCTCAAGGGTCTGAGGAGCCTACATTTGTTGCCAAATCCCTCAAGGGTCCGACGGCCCGGCCTCCCATCATGTTCCAAACCGCTAGTGGAAGATCCGTATCTATTTCTAACGATGCATTACAACGTGCAAAGAGTCTTCTTGGGGACTCAGATTCGGGTGTCTTGCAGAATGATATAAAAGCAAGTCAGCCATTAACTTTTGATCCTAAAGATGAGAAATCATTTGATGAGATCTCACACAACAAAGAAAACATTACTTTCGATCCTTTCCAGGAAAGTCCTGCAAGCAAAAATGTGTTGACAAATTTATCATATTTTCTGCCAGTACATGACCCAGACCAACTGAGTGCCAATGGAACTCTTCTGAAGAGTAGAAACTGGCCAAGTAGCAAAACTACTCCTGTGCTGAATCCTCAGCACAAGGGCTTATATACAAATAATGTAATTAGCACTGTGAAAATGACTCAACAAATCCGGATACCAAGTGGACCCCTAGTTGAAATATCTAATCTCATTGGTGTGGATAATGGAAAAATGGATCGGTTTACTACTGAGAAGAGAAGGCTTGGAAGAAGAAACTCTATCTCTACATTTAAAAGACCACGCACTTCTAGGTTGGTTGGAATAGAGCTTTTCGTTTTCAAGTTGTACAAATAGGCACATGCATGGACAATCGCCGTACTATGCTGATATTGTGACTTCTTGAACTTTTTACTTAAACACTTGGTCCACATCCTATTCATATTTTGCAATTCCATCCTAACTGTAAAAAATCTTTGTGCTTGCAAAATGGCTATTTTACCTTTTCTATTGTAAATGTCTGCTTATCATTGAGACGGGGTTAAAGGTCATGTGTCAGATTCTTTTTAGCAACCAGGGATGATATTTTTATGTATATGATAAAGCAAGGATTAATTTGGTTAAGAAAAAAATACGTGGACCAAGCCACAATATTTGGATAGTATTGGGACTATCCATACATTTTACCGTTGCACAAGTCATCTCCATCTCATGCTCTTGAAGTTTCCTTGTTGAACTTGTTTCAGGTTCACGACTCCTTTAAACAGCAGCTCATCTTTCTTCTCTACTGGTAAATGATTGAATTGGAATACATTTCTTGTAACCAAACTTGTGATTTAATTAGCCAATGTATTTGGTTTTCTAGGTTCTTCTGAACTATCTACAATACATGAGGGCTGCCGCCGAACAAGATTGTCTACTCACTATCCATTTCATCAGAATAGGAAGAATATGAAAGAATTTTTTGGTGGGCCGCCTCACGAAAACCGGGTACTATGTAGTTCCAGACTTTTGGTTCATTTCTACTTCTATCATTTTAATTAGAAGCTATATAGTTATGTTTTTATGTCATTCAGATGTGCGGCATACCAGAAGAAGTTAAACATATAAATGCTGATAATGCAACAAAGTTTGAATTTCATAGTGCTTCTGGTTGTGCTGGGATTGGGTTAGAAGCATTTCAGCATATGCTACTTCAGTCTGGTGGTTCATTATCGAGCGCAAATAAAGAGTTGAGTGGAATCATTCTTTTTGTTTTGTTTATTTTAGTTTGATACTTATAAGAATCTTCTTTTCTCAATTTATTTTAAAATCGTAAGATAATTAAATAGTCCCTTCAACTAAAGCTGCTATGTTGCTCTGACATGGATACGGGATATGGACACGATACTATACAGATAGGGTAGTACAACAAATTCTAAAAAGATAGGATACGATACGTGAGGGATATGTATATCAAAAATAATTATATTCATAATTTAACCGAAAATTAACATCACTGTATTATGATATATATCAAAAAAATTATAATTTTCTGAGAATATATAGCAATGATGTAGGGAAAACAAGTTGTTAGATTTTTGTTGATGGCTAATTCGATATGTGCATTGGGTTTGGATCAAATCCAACTTCAAAATCAAAACATTATGCCTTCCTGTATACTGCTTGCATCCCTGCCAACCAGCAGTATCTCAGACCTAGTGGATAATTATTTTCAATTTTTTAGAACGTCGGAAACTTCTCAACTGTGTCCGACCTCTCTAGTGGGTCTCGGTATCCTATATGAGTTGGACATGGCCATGACACTCAAATACAAGAATTTGTGCATCGTAGTTAAGCTGCTGCTTCATTATATACCTTCCTGCAAGTAAAATTTTTATTCAACATCTGTTCAAGTCAATGACACTTTTCCAAGTGTCATTTAATTTGTTTTCTTTCAACAATTCATACCTGAATGTTGTATATCTTAATCCTAGATTACTTATTAGGGTGAGAAATTTATCATTAACAGGTATTGTTCTACTTGCCAAAATTTTGAAACTTAATTGCTATTTGCCATTTCTTGGTCGAAGCGAGGATCCAAAATTGTGGGATCTATTTTTGATTGAAATGGTGATGGTTGAATTGCTGACCATTTTTTGAATTGTATGAACAAAATGTTGAAGGTTTAAGTTTGTTTTGGTGTTCTTTTTCTCACTCCTTGGGTTGCTTTTAACCTCCTTCAAACTGCAAGTTATCATTTTTTACAAATTTTTGACTAAGCTTAGGGCATGTTTGTTTCACTCCACTTCACCGTAATTGACTTCGCCCAATGGTAGGGCGAAGTCAATTTCGGTGTTTTAGATGAAGTGGACATTCGACCGTATTAATTTACGGTGAACCAAACAGCGGAAGTGGATACCATTGGGCGAAGTCAATTACGGTGAAGTGGAGTGAGGGAAAAAAAATAAAATAAAATATTTAGGGAGGAACTTAATTATGGTAATGTTTGGGTTACATGTTTAAAATATGATTACATGTTTAAAATATGATAAAATTTGGTTAGTTAAGTGTTAATATATCTTTTATTTAATTTATATATTTAAAATACGATGAAAATTAATTTGTTAATTGTTAATAATTTTTTAATTTAGGATTTTATCTGTTGCATTGTTATAATTTATATATTAAAAAAATAATATAATTATTTTAAATTTTATTTTATAATTGCATAGAAATATAATTATATTATTATTTATTATTATATTATAATTTATTATTTATTAAGTTACAAAAGAGACAATAATGTCATGTGGGAGGTAAGTTTACTAGCGGTGTGGGAATTGAATAATTTTTGGTGAAACAAACAGAGAAAATAGAGAATTGCACATTTTACATCATTCATTTTTTACCAAACAAACAGCAGAAATGACAGAATTTCACTTTCACAGCTATCAAGACAAACAGCGGAAGTGAAGCAGTTTTCACCCGAACGCTAGTTCAACCCCAAAGTCCACTTCAATCCAAAGTCTATTAATGTCGAAAAAAACCGACCCTTAACGTTTTATGTATTGGCAACCTACAGCAAAAGTACCTTCATTGTAGATTTTGGGCAAAATTATTTTGTATTATTGGCAGTTATCTTAGCTAGCCAATAATGCAGGAACTATATAAGGTTTTACATAGTATTTTTAGTACGTTGCACTGTGGCTTGCTAAATTTATCTACTTACAATACTCATCTAAATAGCTAAACTTATATACTTACAATTTAGCATTAGAACTTTAATGGTATGTTGGGCTCTTCTTTGGGTTGTAGTGATGCTGTTTGATGATGTGCTGCTTTAGTAGAGATATTAAAAAAACAATGTGCTATAATGCCCCGTTAGCTCTATAGTAGAAGTAGAAGCACCAAATGGAGCTTTGCTTTTGGGCCCAAGAATCTCATTCTGATTCTTGATGTAGTAGAAGCTCTAGAACTTTTCTTTATGCCAAATGCTTTACTGAACTGGAAGTGAATGTTAAAAGCAGAAGTAGAAGAGCAGCCAAACATGCAGGTGCTAAGTATCAGTCTACATTACTTAGATGCGTTAGATGGCAATATGTGCGATCCGACCTATTATCATATTGGGTAGACCAGTATTTCACTGTGGGTATGATTGATAAGGATGTGTTGGCCAGTACTATTGGTATTTCATACTGGGCATCCACTGTGGTGCTTTTGGAAGCACGAAAACCTCCGTGCTACCAAGTTGTTTTCGATAATGGGGCTTTGAATTGACGATCCGCTTCGCTACACTTGATCTAAAGTATTTAAAGTATCTAGAAAACGAATTTTGTCATATTTTGATATCATTTCCCTAGTGATAGAAAGGGATCAAAATCAACATTTTTTCTGTTGCCGTTCCTTCTTCTGAATTTCGAGCTCCTTGTCTATTTTTTTCTTCAAATCCATTGATGCTGGGAAAGAGGAGCTTTTCAAAGGCCTACCTTCTCCTAGCACATAGGAGAATTATGCAACTGTCCTGTGCCTTGCACCAATGTTTGACCTTATAGAATGTAAATAAATATTTAAATAAGTGTATTTTGCTGTTATAAGACATGGGACAACCAAGAATAAGTTAATATCAACCAAGAATACTCAAATAAGCATGAATGTTGTTAGAGGTAGTTATATCAAACTGCTTTTTTCATGCTTTTTCTGTTCTGTGCTTGATATCGACTGCAACATTCATGTCTGATTCCTATTTATAGCAAAACAATAAATATTCAAAATTTTCCCTTGTACAGAACGATTATTAACTTAGCTTTCTCATTCTAAAGTTTTCTAAAAATCTGCCTTTTAGGTGGGTTGCAAACCATTACAAATATATTGTCTGGAAACTTGCTTGCTTAGAGAGATGCTATCCGGCTGTAGCTGGTGGCAAGTATCTAACAGTTTCTAATGTTCTTGAGGAATTGAAGTATAGGTGAGATTAAAGTGCACCGTCCTCATATTCTGATATGGAGGCTTTCATGCAAATATACAAAGCTAAAATGTAGTCTTTGGATGTTAGATATGAAAGAGAAGTCAACTATGGGCATCGATCAGCAATTAAGAAAATTCTAGAAGGCGATGCTTTGCCAGCTGCAGTGATGGTTCTGTGTGTTTCAGCTGTCCGTTCTCATTCTGATCATGCTGCTAAAGTTGATCTAACTGATGGGTGGTGAGTGAAAAGCCTACCGCCATCACACAAATACTTTAAGCTGTTAAGGAACTTGAATCATTTGCTATTCTGCAGGTATTCGCTTGATGCTGTTTTAGATGTATCACTTTCAAAACAGCTACAAGCTGGGAAGCTTTTTGCTGGACAGAAGCTTCGGGTACTGTGGGCATATTTAATGTACAATAGTAGTTTATATAGCGTCCGGCTACAATGCTATTGATAGCACCAAGCATTTTGTGCTACCAAATTTTCCGCCGTTAGATCTATCATTTTGACCATTTTCATCTCTTAAATCATACTATTCCACCAATCACCCACAAAACTTTAGGAGTTTACTATCATCCAAGGGCCGAAAACCTAATAGCACCAATGACTTGGTGCTATTAATAGTATAGTAACCTAGTTCAAATATATATATATATATATATATATATATATATATATATATATATTAGTAGGGCTTATATACTTTCAAAAGCACAAGCCCAAATATGCTTGTGAATTTTTTACCATTGGATTTGCATTGAGATTTGTGCTATTTACTTTTTCTTTCTCTCTTTAGTTGACTTTACAATATTACAAATCTCAATACAAATCCAATGGTAAAAAATTCACAAGCATAGTTTGTCACGCCCCGAGTTCGGAAAACAGCCTCTTAAATTTTTTTTTTTTAAATCAGAGTTTGAAAACAGCCATGGCACGACAGACCGCCACATATATAGAAAATTCTCAATTCCCTCCTTGGAATTGAGCATTTTCTATACATGCACGGCTAAGCTTTTGCAACAACATCAGAGTAACTAAACTACGTATAACTAAGCAATTTAAATTACAACAGGTTATGATTACAACTCTTTTACATAATTTGCGGAATAATTAAAAGTAGCGGCTACCATGGGTCGATTGCTAACACGGAACCTCACCAACACGTCCCGACATCCCAACACCCGAACGACATGAAAAATAGTCACCCAGGGGGTGTGAGATACATCGACAGTGTATCCCAGTGGGCACGACGAGCCGAGAAATAGCTAATCGTACCTACTGGATACAATAATCTGCGGATAGTAATAGATCAATAGGTAACAGCTGATATATGAAACAAAACTGGCAGGAAGCATAATCATGATGCTGAACATAATGAGTACCATAATACAGGACTATAGCATACTGAAATACGATATAATGAACTATGCCTCGGTGATGGAACCAAATACCCAATCAGTAAATAAAGCAATGGTACTGATAGATGATGCTAATCAAGCTGTAACTGACAAATCAAGCTATAAATGCCAAATCTGATAGTCCTGTAAATCTCAATCCACAAGAGATACTGTTGAGGGAAAATATGATAATTCACAAGTATCGGTGCTATAAAAGAAAGGTACTACTAATCTGTGCCAATCATACTAGATGAATGTATCATAATCATAATGCTGTGCATATACGGGTACAGAAATATCAGAATCAATCATGGTGATGATCAAATATAACTGAGCAGAAGTAGGTACTGAAATAAAGCATGCTAGTACATGGAAGTATAAAAGCTATGCATCAATCACAAGAATATCAAGTACCCAATCAATGCCACTATTGGTCACGAGGACCTCAGGCTCATGCCACTATCTGGCACCTATCTGGCTGACATTACCCCGCACCTCCAAGTGCTGTCTGGGGGCTCATGGGTCTTTCCTCTAGACCACTTTACCGGTAAAGAACACTGTGACGGTGGCCAAACCGTCAGTGTACGTGACGTACAGCGGTGCGTGGCGATCATAATGCTATGCTCAAGCTCGCGGTCCAACGACCGGGTAGTCGGCAACAAGCCGAGGATCCCAACAGGGAAGCAGATGTCCGAATATCTCAATCACAAGTCTATCATGCATATCTGGAATATCAAAGCGTGTATAACTGGAAATAAATGCAGTGGAATATAAACAACTGGCATGATCAGACTGTAATAACGACTATACTGTGATATATGAACAGGGGAGCAAGCATATAGGCGAATAGCAGATAACGAACATCTATAAATAAAAGACAGGTATGCATAATCAGGGCTAAGTCAAAAACAGGTGTCCAACAGGACTAAAGCAACCAGAGGGCCGAAAAGATAAAGCCCGGACCGAAGATAACCCACCTGAATGTAGGCCGATCCCGAACTCCCGCTAGACTACTGGGAAGCTAGTGCTGAACAGCTGTGCCTTGAACAAAACTATGATCAGAAAAAGACTCACTCATACCCATCCCGACAACACTACAATAGCATGTCGCTAATACGGGGGAACTTAGCCGAAACTAGGCTCTTACCGGAAATTCTGGAAAACCACTAAAACACCGGAACTGACCCGCCGACAGTCAATATACATCCTAATACTGCGGAAGTACACCTGCTAACCCTAAACATCAAAACATCGACGTTCGGGCAGACGGGCAAAATCGTAATTTCTGATGTCAAGATGTTGCCATAAACACTCGCGCGACTTCCGAAAGCCCAATTCGGCTTCGGAGTCTCCCGATGAAATACCAAAAACACTGGACCAGCCAGGACAGTGTCGGGAATAACCAGAGGCAACAACTGACAACCAGAAATCTAAACCGGAATGCGGAACTCGCGCCGGAAACCGTAAAATCGACAATTTCGCCGATTTACGAAACGGGATCCGATTTCCGCTCAACGAAAACCTACGGAACTCTAACAAAATGCCCAAAAGGTGTGAAAATACTGTCTAAAGACAGCCAGCATGTCACAACTGCATTTAGGTCCTTGATACATTTTAAAATTGCATAAAAACATTAACTTGATTAATTGTTTCGAGCCGTTCTCGCAATCCGGGAAGCTTTAGGCAGTGCCGTAAGTTTCAGCACGTCTACGTCGAGACGAAGCTCGTGCTCACCAGTTTGGGCTGGCACGAGGCCCGAGGGCAAAGTTGGCTATTAAACTATTTAGGTCCAAAACGACACATTGCTACAACTTGTAACATTCTTAATCTAAGTGTGATTAAACTTGAGCATGACACACAGGTTGGACAGAGAAAGGTTGTGCTCACCTGCGGCTTGCCGGAGAGTGGCCGGAGAGTTGGCCGGAGCAACCCCAATTTCAAGCTAAAGCTCGGTTTGGACAGGGCTTGATCAAACCTAGGTCATAAAGCCAACAAAGGCAAGAATTAGTGCAAGGGCTCTCTTAGAAGATGCTTGGTCACTGCCTGACCCATCGCCGGTGGCCGGAGGAGACGGCGGCCGAAGAAATGCCCATCAAAAGCAATTTCATATGAAGTTGGAGCAATTTAATTTGCAGAGCCTCTCTGTCCAAAACAACTTGATGGAAAGCTTAAATATAGTCCTTACAACTCACCTGGGTAGTTGGCCGGCGACCAAAGGCGGCGGCGGCGGCCGGCGGTGGAGCTCGGTTACAACAATGGTGCAACTACAAAAACACGAAACCCCACGTTAAAAGCTTCATGCAAATGCATGCAAAGCTTCTACGAGACCTAACTATCTTACCTGGGTCACTAGCCGGCGGCGCGGAGCGGCGGCGATCGCCGGAGCTCAAGTTCGGAAGATCCCGAGGTGCTCTAATGGCGGATTCCGGTCCGAGGCTCTTGAGGTCTTGCAACTTGGACCAAATGGGTCCCCTCGGTGCCGTGAAGCTTTCCAAGACGATGGCTGGCGGCGTGGGGGAGCGACGGCGCCGGGCGGCGAAGCTTGGCCGTGAGGAAGACAACTCGAAAGCTAGGGCACGGCTGCAAGACTTCGATCCTCAACCGATCGCGCTCAAACTTTGTGGAGGCTTCCCTGGCGACCAACAGAGTATTTCCAACGTAGCCGATCTTAGTTCCGACGGTCGGATGGAGCCCGCGCGCAGATCTGGTCGGAACTTGGTTTCCGGCGATCTTCTCCCACCCGCCGGCAACCGGAGCACGGGGCTCGGGACTTCACAGGGATGACCCTCTCGACGTCAGAAAATTATTGAATGGGTTCAAGTCCCAGCAAAATCAAAAAAGTGGCAAAATCTTACCTCGCCGGAAAAACCCAAGGACCCCGCGGCGGCGCACGTCGGAGCTCGATGCCGGGAACCCTATGGCTCGATGTCTGCAACACAGGGGAACTCCCAGATTAAGTTTGGATCAACTTGAACCTTCCCAAACACCTCCCTCACCAACAATCGAAGAGGATGCCTTCTTTAATGGTTATCTTGGTCCTCTCCGGCGATGGGAGGACGGCGGCCGGCGGCGTAACGCCCGTGGAGAGAGCAGAGGGAGATGAGAGGTCTCGTGGGCGCGGCTGGGTGCTTAGGGTTTTGGGTTGCTAGGGTTACAAAGAGAACCCTAATACTATATATATACAAATGCAACAAAATGCATCTTGCCCCCTCTACACTTGATATTTAGACCTAGGTCCCTCACTGTAGCTTAATTTCACACTTAGGTCCTTCTCCACAAAGCAGCACGCAAATCGGAGCATAAAATATAGGGGTTATTGCGTAAAATACTGCATTTTTCGCTGTTTTTCGCATTTTTCGAGGCATTCGAGTCGTCAAACGGAAAAACGGACTCCGTCATGACGTCCGGCACGTCGAAATCTATAAGGTTGCGATTTTCGTTTTTCGACAAAATGCCCGGATAAATTCTCGGTCCATAATTACTGTCCAATTATACAGTATGGCACGTTTCTCGAAACTCTAAGATTGTCAAACGAAAATTCCGTCAGCGCCATTGCGCTCAGAATGTCAAAAATAGCTAGAAAAGACTACTCATACTACTATATTTGGGGTCCAGACGGCGAAATGGCCGACGTTGGTCGAGAGGGGAATTAAATAAGGGATTACTATTCACAACTTAAGTTGTGGGCCCCGCTCGCTTCTTCGCTGATTTCTGGACGATCCGACCGTCAGATCGAGAACATATGAATATCAATCTTTCTTGTTTCGACGAGACGGTCGCAATAGTGATCTCGAATTTTTGAGATCAGGCTCCGATCAAAAGTCGGTATTTTCGGGCCACAATTGCACTACTAATAATCCATTCTTGCCATTTAAATAATCCAGAAAATTATTTAAACTTAGATTTTGGATTTCAAAAATCATGGTTACTACATAGTTGGGCTTATACTTTTGAAAGTATATATATATATATATATATATATATATATATATATATATATAGAATTGAGCTCCTATGCTTTTAGAAGTACCAAGTCATTGGTGCTTGTAGGTTTTTAGCCCTTGGATGAAAAGATGTGTGGTTAGGATGATAGTGGGTCCCTTGGGTTAAGTGATTGGTTGGTGGAATAGAATAATCTAAGGGATGAAATTAGTCAAAAGAGTAGATCTAACGGTAGAAAATTTACAAGCACCAATTGCTTGGTGCTTGTACAAGCATAGTAGCCGGACTCTCTCTCTCTCTCTCTCTCTCTCTCTCTCTCTCTCTCTCTATATATATATATATATATATATATATATATATATATATAGAGTTAGGCTGATATGCGTTCAGAAGCATGGGGCCCTCTGTGCGTCCAAGTTGTTTTCGATATTGGGACTTCCGAGTCGATGATCGGCTCCGGTAGACTTGATTTAGAGTATTTAAAAGACTTAGAAAATAAATTTTGCGATTTTTGGATATCATTTGCCTAGTGATTGATGGGGCTTAAAATCAACAATTTTAATGGTTGTGGTGAGCCGTTTGCAAGTTTAATGGTATAGAAATATCCAAATCAAGTGAAATTTTGATAGAAAATTTTTTATACTATATAAAACAAGATCAATATTTTTGATCTAAAATTTTAGTATCATATCATTACATTTTGTGAGATTTTTATTTTTAACCGTTGATTTTGAGCCCTTTCGATCACTAGGTAAATGATATCGAAAATTATAAAAATTACTTTTTTGGTACTTTAAATACTCTAAATCAAGTCCAACGGAGCCGATCGTCGATTCAGAAGTCCTAATATCAAAAATGACTTGCAAGCACGAAGGTCTCCGTGCTTCTAAAAGCATACCAGCCTAACTCTTTCTCTCTCTATATATAGAGAGTCCTTCGGTTATTATGCTATTGATAGCACCAAGCACTTGGTGCTATTAAGTTTTCCGCCGTTAGATCTATCCCTTTCACCATTTTCATCCCTTAGATCGTACTATTTTTCCAACCACCCACTAAACTCTAGGAGATCACCATCATCCTAGCCGCACATCCCTTTATTCAAGGGTCGAAAATTTAATAACACCAATAACTTTGTGCTATTAATAGTATAGTAGCCTAGTTATATATATATATATATATATATATATATATATATATATATATATATATATATATATAGAATTGAGCTCCTATGCTTTAAAAAGTACCAAGTCATTGGTGCTTGTAGGTTTTTAGCCCTTGGATGAAAAGATATATGGTTAGGATGATAGTGGGTCTCTTGGGTTAAGTGAGTGGTTGGTGAAATAGAATGATCTAAGGGATGAAATTAATAAAAGGGGTAGATATAACGGTAGAAAACTTATAAGCACCAATTGCTTGGTGCTTGTACAAGCATAGTAGCCAGACTTTCTCTCTCTCTCTCTCTCTCTCTCTCTCTCTCTCTCTCTCTCTCTCTCTCTCTATATATATATATATATATATATATATATATATATATATATATATATATATATATGTAGGAATTTATTGCCACCAATATCAGTCATCTAACAATTACTGTATCTTGGCAGGTCTGGGGTGCTGCTTTATGTGGTTGGGTTGGACCTATTTCTTTTCAAGAGGTTTATTCACTCTTCAAACTCTGTTCACACACCTTTCTAATTTCAGATCTAGTCTTTAAAAATAATGATTTCTTTTTTTCCCCAGGCATCAAATACTGTCAGTTTATTGATACATATAAATGGGACATTTAGAGCGAAATGGGATGAGCCACTGGGATTTTGTATGTGCATTTTATTTTTAATTATTAATTCTGCTATAGTTTATGGATATATTTACATATGTACATGCAAAATTATCTTTTGGTAATATAGCAGTGTGAAATCTGAGCTTTCATTATAGTTCTACCCAAAACTTAATTTCTAACTTATACACCATTCTACTTAGGAATGGCAAAAATTCAGGTCCGGGTCAAAATCAGGTCAGACAATCATTAGGGATAATGAATGTACATTGTGTCTAGACCCGACCTGTACTTGGATTTCGAACAACATAGTGTCCGGATCCCAACTTAAAATCAAATGTCTGTATCCAAACCCAGTTGGACCCGGTTTTTAGTAAAATTCAAAAATTTTAAAAATATGTATTAAATTTAAATTTAAATTTTGTGTATTCAAAATAAAAATATCATAATCTTAGAGACATTTCATTTATCTTTTATAACTGAACTATTTAAAAATAAAAGAATAACCTAAAATAATTAAAATTTACTATTTACAGTTTTAAACTATTAGTGTGAAACCAGGTCTTTGACGCCATTTGTTTGAATTTCATGTTGAACTCCGACATGGGTTTTAATCTGGACAAAATAATTTGTCTGGAGCCGGTTTTCCGGACAGAATTTTTTGTCCGGATCTGGTTATTTTTGGGTTCGGACCCCGTTGGTCAACTGGGTCGGGTCATATTTTGTCGTCCCTACTACTTACTACTAGCCAAATTCACCTCTTTGAAAAACTTTTTATATTACAAAACCAACTTTTGAGATGAACTGGATGACTAAACTTAGGACAAAGGGTTTTTTTTTTTTTTCCTTTTTCCTTTTGGGGTAAAAAGATGCACTTTCAAAGGCATTACATGAAAATTTAGATTTTATAGGGGTATACACATAAAAAGATGAATTGGCAGCTATATATATTCAACAGAATGTCCTAAATTTTATTTCTTTTCAATTCTGCTCTGTGTAATTGCTTCCTCATACATTTTAGGTAAGGGTCCTGGGCCTCCATTGGCATTTAGGTGCATTAAGAGTTATGGTGGTATAGTTCCTAAGACATTAGTTGGTGTTACTAGGGTTTATCCTCTTCTCTATAAGGAAAGGTACGTAACTGAATCACAAACTGAAAATACTCGCCAAATATTACGATACTTATCTTGTCGGTATCTGAGAAATGTATTATCCAGGTTCCCTAATGGTGGTTCTGTTGTGAGATCAGAAAGGATGGAAAGAAAAGCACTTCAGCTATGGCAGCTGAGGTACTCGCTTTTAAGTACTTTATGAAGGACAGTTCATTTATTTGTTACTTTTCCTCTTCTAGACTTTGTAGATCGACTTCCCACAAGAATTGTTTCAGTTTGAATGCTAATGGAGTTGTGATTTATTTGTTAATGTCTCTGTATATACTTCATCTTGTTTAATAGTTTAAATTTGCAAATTAATATTGTTCAAACATTTGCTGTGAAGTACTTTAAGCATGGAGATCTCATCTTTTGTGACTGCCGTCTATTCTCATGCTAGATAGACTGAGAATAGAAATTAGCAGCTACAATTTTTATTGCAATTAGTAGCTTGTTCAAATGTTTAATATGAAGTACTTTGAGCACCAAGATCTCATCTTTGGTGACTGCTCTCTGTTATCAAGCTAGATATATATAGACTGAGATTGGAAATTAACAGAAATAGTTTTCATAGTAATTAGTAGCTTATCATACGAAGCATCCATTCATGTATTTCTAACTAGAAGCTACTTAATCTGCATTAGCAATTGCTTTAATATTGAATCTGTTTGTTAAGTAGTGGCACTTAGAGGACTGAATTAAAAAGACTCTTTAGAGACTGAAGCACTCTTATGAATATAGTGGACAGGTGTTAAAAGACATTTAGTTGGTCATACCTCAGTATTATTATCTTTGTCATCACATAGAATTCTTGCTTGTAGTTAGCAATTATTTATTTGAGCAACAATAAAAAAAGGAAGAAAAAGAGAAAATGAGTTCTGCCACAAGGCTTTGCATGAAAGGTGGCCTACATTCTTGTCATGTGATGAAAATTAGTGTTTTCTTTTTGCCCAGTGTACTGTTCTTGGTATAACAAGGTACTTTTCCATATACATCCCCACAAATAGTCTATTTACATATATACCATGTAAAATACCTGAAATTTTAGATATAGCCTCAATGTGCACCTTCTTACTAAAATACCCTTACCTTAAGTTCGGGAGTTGTCCAATTCTTATGGAGAAATTGGTTGTAGTAGAAACTTCTACGAAAGGGGGAGATTCTCAATAGCATATTTTTAAGTTAGTATTTGGAGAGTATATATGCAACTTTCAGATATTGCAGAGAATGTTATTAGATAATTTTGCAGGGTTATACATATAAATATCTCTATCTCTACTAACAACGCTAAACATTTCTATTTTGTTGCAGGAGATCTAAGATTGCAGAGGACATTATGTCTGAGCAACAGGAACATTTTGAAAACATAAATGATAGCGATGAGGGTGCAAAAATATGTAAGATCCTTGAGAGTGCCGCTGAGCCAGAAGTAATAATGGCCGAAATGAGCTCGGAGCAGCTGATTTCTTTCTCGTCTTATCAGGCAAAGAAAAATGTCTGTAGTTGTGTATTGTTAAGTTACTGTTTCATCTTTTTCTAAAAATTTTTTATGTAAATTTTTTCTAAAAACTTTTTAGGGGGGTGTGCTGTTTTATCTTTTCCTAAAATGATCTATATATTTAATTTCAATTATATCTCTCAAAAACATCATAATTTGGCACACACCACTAATTTAAAGGTTTGAAATATCACTGATTTCCTGGAAAAGCTACATCAGTAAACATCAAATTTTTTGAACAAGTGCATTTTCAGCATCATTTATGATGTTTTCAAGGGTCTTTCTGAGTATTTTTTAGTACAGATGCATCAATGAATTCGTATATAATTTAAGGGTACAAATGAAATTCTGGCTTTTTGTTCTGAAAATAGCACCAAGTGGTTTCTCAAATGCAGGCTATCAAGCAATCTGATGTTAATAAGAAGATTGAAAAAGCTCTGGAAGATTCAGGACTTAGTTCTAGGGATGTCACTCCTTTTATGAAAGTTAGAGTGGTGGGACTTACCAGTAAAAGCTCGAACGGAAAGTGCCGCACTAGAGAAGGCTTGATAACTATCTGGAATCCAACAGAGAAACATGTATGGATAAGCTACTTTGCACCTACTGCCTGCTTTTAGAGTTTCTTATTAAGAAAACCAAGATGTTGTCAAATAGGGTTTTTGACATACAATTGCCTGCAACTACATCTTCTAATATATGTACTGAACATGGGTATAACCCTTGAAAGTGCAGTTTTCCGACTCATGGGCAGAAGTTGGTTTTGTAATAAAAAGGTTGTGAGGGAGGGGTAGTTTGTAAGTAGAAGGGTGTATAACTATATATGTAAGAAAAAGAGTTTAAGAAGCATTTATGGTAATTCAGATGTGCAGGTACATGTATGTGGATGGATAATTTTGCAGGGGTACACATGTAAGAATCTTAAACTGAAAAGAATGTAGCAAGATAATAACATGAAGTTATAACAACACACCCTTTCAATATTATGGGATGTCTTCTATCTTATGCCTGATTAGTTTATATAGCTATTTTCTTTGCTAGGAGAATCTTCTGACTAATGTTATCATATAAAATCTTTGAATGTTTATGCTTAAATATCATTTGCAACGATGTAAAAGCTAGTCTTCTTATATCCGAACCCTTAGGCTGAATTCTCTCATGCTTACTTTAAATAACTAGTTTCAAGAACAGAGTATTGCCTTACTTGTTGCTGTTAACAGAAAATTGATCTGGTAGAAGGGCAAATATACTCAGTTACAGGACTCACGCCACTGGACTACGCCAACGACATCCTGCTCTTGCGAGCAAGAGGATCTTCTACAGTATGGAGACCTTTACCTTCCACAGATACTAAAAATTTAGAGTATGCAAATATTCTCAAGCTTTTTGCATATATTCCCACTGTTAAGATTGCAAATATCTCTGCAGAAATTTGCTCTCTATCAAGGATTTACGTGCCGTGGCACGGGCTTGTGCCAAAAACTTGCCGGCACGGTGCGTGCCGGACTGTGCTGTGCCTGTCACAAAAAATATGTGTGTCGACAAATAATAGCATAAAATATTTATTTTTTTTAGAAACAATTTTTTTTTTTTAATTGCTTATTATTTATCTTTATAAATTTTTTTGAATTTTATTGAGAAAATTATTTAATAATTTAAAGAAAAGAGGTTTTGAGCTGTGTCATCGGCACGGAGGTTGTATCGTGCTGGTATCTTGTTGGCACGATGCGGCACGGTGGATACGGCCAGTACCAATAGGTACTTAAATCCTTGCTCTCTATCCAAACCCCTCAAACTGTATTTGTTTTGCATTCATGCCACTTCCAGGGGTGTATATATGCATGAATGCCCCGCGGCATGTGCGCAATTAAATAAGGTTTCAAGTGGCATGCATGCAAATGCCAACTTTGCAGGGGATTTTTGTGAATTTCAAGTACTTGCAGGGGCACTATACAAGAAAATACTCTCATCATTTAATCATTAGTACTGTTCTAGTCAGATATTTTTTTTTCTTATTATTGCAGACCATTTTTCAGCCCTCGCAAAGCAGTCCTTTTGTCAAACTTAGGCGAGGTTCCTCTTGCAAGGTTAATAAATCTTTCTACATTTTTCTTTCCTCTTTTTTCCTTTTTTTGCTGCTTTTTGAAGCCAATTATTTTTGTTGTTTCAGTGAGTTTGACATTGCAGCTGTAATTGTGCATGTGGGGGAAGTTTATGTATCCGAAAACCAGAAAAAGCAGTGGATCTTTATGACAGATGGATCTGGATCCACATCTGAGATACAGTTTGAAGAAATGTATAATTGTCTTCTGGCTGTTAGCTTTTGTTCGCCAAACACTGATAATGATTCATCCGCATTATTTACCAACACCCTTTCAGGGACCACAGTATGTGAGCTGAACATATAGCATGAAACTTTTGAGTAGCCTACTTAAGAAATTTATAGAATTTTTTCTTTGATTTTATACAAAATTGCTTCCACTAGAGGTTATGGTGGTTAGGATGTTGGTATTTTTACATTTTCTGTTCTGGATTCTGGTTTGCGAACTTACATTGGACAAACTTGTAAGTTCTAATTAGATTTGCTTAACACAAATACAGGTATATATTGGATATTCGATATTTACATAATTACATTAGTATCAACCGGAAATTTCTTAGTAAATTACTTATAGAGGATAAATGCGGAAAAAGTTGGTTTGGGAATTTAGAGAAAAGCATGATTGAGTTTAGCTACTTTGCACTATTCTTCTGTTATTGAGGAGATATATTGAAAAAATCAAGTTGGGAATTCTTAGAAAAGCATGATAGGTTTTAGCTACTACTAAACTAGTGTTCCTGTCATTTAGAGCGATTCTAATATAAATGGAATAAAAAAACTTATCCCATATCCATGTTTGGATGACAATATTTGTATATGAATCCTAATCCAGCTTTGAGCCGGATACAGAAATGGCCTATATTCATCTTGCTGAGCTCTGATATCTTGAGCCATATGAAAAGGATACTATCCATTTTAACCATAATTTCTGTAATGTTCTTCGGCCATCACAACTTATTTTGGCCTTATTGCTCTGATTTAGCATTAGTGCTTTGACTTAGCATGAATTTGATATGAAAATAAATTAAAGCTGGAATTCTTCTCAAATATTATTATTTCGCTTCACCTCAGGTTGGATTATGTAATCTTATCAAGCGACCAAGAGATCAAATCAATCATTTTTGGGTAGCAGAAGCAACAGAAAATTCTACTTGTTCTATTTCGTATAACCTTCCTAGCAGTTCTCATCTCAAGGAAACTGCTGTCTCTGCTGAGAAATGGGCTAAAATATCTTATTTGGTAAGATCTTAATATTTTAGGGAGATTGCACCTTTCCTATGAATGGTTCCTTGAGTTGCTACGGTAGCTTCTTTGTATGTTCAATTGTATGCAGACCATTCAGAAGATGAGGAAGAGGGTTTTATGTGTAGTTGGTGGTCGTGGAAGCTAAGTTCTTAAATGACATGGCAATTTGGCACAGCAGGTAAGATGAATCTTTAAATCTTGGAAGTTATATAATCAAAGACTAACTACTGTTGAATATGAAAATATGAAAATATCACTATCTTGCTTCAAGATAATTCCTTGTTTTTATGGTTATATGAGGAACAAATTGCTTTTCTTATTGTTTTTTGGGAAGGGTACATTTCAGATTCAGCAACCACGAACAGAATATGCGAGGTGTGGCTTCGAACGGATAACTCAAGTACTGTACAATACACATTTTGGATTTTACCATCAACTTGATGCAAGAAGAGAAAGGTGGTTGGAGTACAACTACTACCGGGCTCAAAAAAGTTAGTGATCTTATTCTGATAGGGAAAAATATGGCAAGCAAGCCCCATTTTTTTTCCAGTGTTCAAATTTTTGGGTGTTTGTGTAGATTTTTGTGCCAAGGAGCCATAAGAAAAGCTGATGCTTTGTCCATAGAAAGGCTAGAAATCGATAGGTTGGAGCTAATGATTGATCTGGATTCAAGTATCTTGGGTTCAGAGAAGAAAGAAAGGGTGCAATGTATGGATAGTCCCTATATTATCCTCATATTGTGACTTGGTCTGTATACTTTTCACGTAAACACTTTTCCCTAAACTTTATGGTCCAATATTTTAATTCTCGACCGTCAAAAACATCTATTTTTATAAACAGGCTGAGATGTAAATGACTCGTTTTAGTTTTACTTTGACTACAGTTAAAAGGTCCATTTTACAGCCAAATTCAAATACTTTTTGACTGTCAGGAACTAAAGTGAAAAATATGTGAAAATTCAGGGATTAAGGTGTTTAAATTTAAAGTATAAGAACTGAGTCATGATATTAGATACTGCCGGGGTTGCCTGCATATTTTACCCTCGAAAAAGGTGGAGATGTTATCCTGATATGTATTTTGGCATTGCATCACCTGCAATAGAGTATTTAACAGTATAAAAGTAGCAATAATATTTCCTTATTCTGTTTGTTTCTCTAGTCTTCTGGAAATTCTGTTTTATCGTATTGATCATTAGTCGGTTAATATGATATGTTTCCACTGTACTAATGCTTTTTCTCTCTATAAATATTGCAGAACTACTGACTTTTTATGTTCATCTTTATGAACGTTCTAGTTTCCCAATCCTAGTATAAAATTGACTTGATATAGAGTACTGTAACATTAGTGATTTTCTCTAATGGTGTTTCTCTTCGTGCTTCCACTGATTTCATATTTCCAACATCCTCATATCTATTAACTCAGTTTTCTAGTACTCCCTTTCATATAACTTGCAACAAATAGAACACAGCAACTAATCTAGAAGTAGATGGGGTGACAAAGTAGAATAAATAATGCATTAGAGCCAAGTATTTTGTATTTAGAGAGATGCTATTACATAATTAAGAATGTTGCTTTACCTCTTTAATTCTAAAGCTTTCTTAGAGCCCATTCGACACTAAAATTTAAACTAATTATCTGCCAAGCATGCATCCGTTTGAGAAATCTTGCATAATTAATGTTGTGAAAAGAAAACCTTAACAGAAAATCTAACAGTAAAAGATCATGCCAAAAATAGAACGGAAAATGTGGAAAGGGGGGGAATCACAAACCCAGTGTTATCTAAACTAGGGCAACTAAGGAAAGAAGAGCTTGGAATAGAAGAGCTCATTCCAGGTATCTTGTACACCAGGAAGGCACCAGTTATGGCAATCAACATAGCTTATAGGGTTTACGAGATCGCGAGGCACGTGCTCGCGCTCGACCTTCTTGTAGATGGAGAGGTGACCGTCCTTGCGATACTCGGAGAGTTGGGTTATGTTGAGGACCTCTATTGGTACCTTCGATTTCGATAGAACTTGTTGGATTACGCGCATGAAGCCTTTTCTTGATCCAACTCCCCAGTATGTTGGATTGTCAAGGATGGGGGTTGTTTCATTGTAGCAATTGCCTTTTGCTTCTGCTCCCCACTCCTCACTCCTACATGCAATGAAATACTTAGATTAGAGAGTAAGGGATTAATTTATAACTAAAACCATGATGAGATCTCAAATCTTTCATGAACCTTGTATCATTAAACCAGTACTTCTTGCTAAAAACCAACACCCATCTTAATAGCCTACCCAATGTTAGAAGCTCCTTAGATTAGGAAGATTGAGAAAATTTTAGGAAATTTTAGAAGATTTCATAGGGCATGTCCTTCATTAATTTTTCCATAAATTTCTTATAGTTGCTTGATTATTCTTATAGTATAAGTAATTTTCACCATGCTATCACATCATTATTGGTGTTTTAAGCTTGAGGTTGAAGTTGTGTAACATTTGGTATGCACGATTACATTCTCTCTCATATATTAAAAATTTTAAAATCGGCTATGATATATATAACATAATATAAAACAATCGTTATTCTTTACAAGTTTAAGCATGTTTTAAATATTTACATTCAACACTCAAGTATTTGGTAGATCTATTACACGGACTTGAATCAAATGAGAGAAAATTAGAAAAAAATTAAATAAAACTAAAAGTCTAGTATAATTCAAACACATGACCTCCTGTTCTTATATTATGTGAATAATATAAAATAATTCTTATTCTTCAAAATCTTAAATTGTTAGAGAATAATGTTTTTAATATTTGCATTCAACAATATTTTTTTGGTCAATTATATCTAAGCAGAAATTACTAACAAGCAAGCTAGTTTAGAGTAAATTCATGCCAATGGAACAAATGAGAGGTGAAATTACCACAAAAAGAAAGAAGGGGACAAAAAATTGAAAATTGAAAATTCTGGTTGGAGGGAGAAAAATCTTACAATTCATGAGAAGGTGAGATGCTTGTAAAGAAAACCCTAGTCTTCTGTGGATCCAAATTCTCCTCCACCCACCTCACCAATTCCTTCATTGCTAACTTATATGCATCCTCAGTTTTCATCTCCTGTATCTTATTCTTCCTCATTTCCCCTTCAAACGACCCTTTCCTGTAAACAAATAATACACACAAACACATGCTATGAATTAGTTAACAAGTATTGAAGAGAACAATGCAACATAAGAACTGCTAAATAGTTTATGTAATACATAGGGAATGTTGCTTGAATAGTCCTTGTATTTTTTAACTTTTTTTTTAGGACAACATCTTACTTGGAACCATTTCATATATCGTAAGCCAACCAAAAAAAAGAAAGCAGAAGTTTGACTTCTATCAATATGTGTACTCAGCATGTGATTTTTTGTTTACTGTAAATGAACATTTTGTCCTTCCCTCTTGAAAATTGTTTTTTTTTTTTTTTTTTTGAAATAGGGTTAAAATGATAATTTTATAAGTAAGCGTTTGATGCTGAGCACATGATTTAGCGAACGCCACTTACTGACCAGATGGCCAATGATGCGATTATAATATTTTATAAAACTCAAAGATTAGAATTCTTAAGTACAACGTCAGGAACTATATTAAAATATTGCAAAAGTGCAAGGACTATTCAGACAATTTACCCCTACTATTCTGGACGACATAAATGGCTAGATGTTGTATAGTGATACATAGTAAGCATTACAGTATCTTAATCTTTCCTCTTGGCAGCCACCAAGTGTAGGTGTTCAACAGCAAGATATCAACTCCCCTCCAATGGCGAGCGTGTTTGTCGATCGATCCCGCGCGTATTATCTTCTCCCTCAGGAAGCGCCGGCTCCTGTGCTCACGGTTCGATTCGAGGAGGAAAGGAGAGTAGTAGAACTCAATTGTCATGTTGTAGTTCTACAAAGATATAATGTTAAGAAGCTTTGTGCATTAGTTTTTTTTTTTGACATGATCCATATATTTTGTTTTTTTTATAGAAGAGTTTGAAAAAGAAGGTATACTTAAAAACTTAAGTTAAAAGTTTGTTAATTTTGATTAATCTTTCAATGTGAGAATTAAGCGAGCAATTGAAGTAGTTTCTAAACATTTCTACATATTTCCCTTTGTGAAATATATAGGAACTTTCATACTCAGTGTGTGTTACAAAAAGACCACAATATATCTTAAGTAGGAGAATCCTCCAATTCATAGAAAAAAATGGTATTAAATTGAACTTTTGGAAGAAAAAAAGGGTATTAAATTGAACTTTTGGACCTTATAATTTATTTTTGTAATTATAAGAAATGATTATTTACTGAAGCTCGGAATGTGGATTTTGGTTTGACTGTCTCGAAGGACTGGAAGGATTGAGGGATGGAACTCTGAAGGAGACAAATCATGGAGACGAATTGGCCGCGGTGGATGTGATCGCCTACGAACATCACGCGCTTGTTTCGCAGCTTTTCGAGCATGAATGTTGCATTAAACCTGCAGACAATTAAAAGGAAGAAGAAATTGATGTATACATGAGAGAGAGAGAGAGAGAGAGAGAGAGAGAGAGAGAGAGAGAGAGAGAGAGAGAGATAGATAGAGAGTTCACTGGACAAGGCCGAGGTTCAGTAAAGAAAAAGAGAAGCCACTACAAGACTTTTAGTACTGCGCTCCTGCTTTAATCTGCAGCTATGCATATCTGGTGGAGAGGGAGAGCATGACATAATAGGGGAGGGTTTGGAGTTTCGGGTGTACTGGACGAAAATATTGAAATGAGTGTGTGAGCACAAAAGTAAAAGCACTCTTAGTTTTCTTTGTATGTAGTCCAATGAAAAAGTTATTAGCACTTCTAATTCATATTTCTAGTCAAACTGGCTATTGAAGAACTAATTTCTGGTCCAATTATTTATGCAATTAATGCCTACTAAGATTTTTAAATTTTTATATCTATGTTGACACGATAATTAGATATTCAATGCAATTTAGGAGGTATATAACAAATATCATAGCCATAGCTAAGTAAGCCGATTAGAATTTGTCTTATATAGTAGTTGTAGAAAGTTGTAATTAAAAACCATATATATATATATATACCCAAAAATACGTGATAACTCTAATTAAGCACAATGTTTACCTTGGAAGAGAGCACCAATGAGGTTGCCATCTCCAATGTAGATATTCCTTGTCGAGCCTTCCGTTTGCTTGACACATCACCTTAGGCTGGATATAAGGGCATTCCGACTCACCATAAAGAGGCCGTGCCGCCTCTTCGTACTCCCACCTCCCTCCGAACACATCGCACTCCTTCTCTGTCTCCCCGACGGCAAATGGCTTGATAGCTAATTTTTTTTTAAAAAATTTTAGTTTTCGTGATAAACTGGTTTAACTGTATTTCGCTCTGAAAATTAGCTTGAGTTTGATTGATAAATTTTAATAAATGGAAAAAAAGGCATGAGCGAATAAATTTTGCCACGTACCTTTCGAGCATTTTTAGTAAGGTTTTTTTTTGTTTTTTTGTTTTGTTTTGTTTTTTTTTTTGGAGAAACGTGGAGGGCAAAGAATTAATAGCATGAACAAGAAATTACATATAGTAGTTGAAAAACAAAACATGAATAAGAAATATTGCACATGATAGATCAAGTATGAAGCACACTTTATAACAAGTATGAAATCCTCAACTTACTATTGGACAAATATATATGTACTGTACAGTTTGTAGACACGTAAATTATAACCTTAACTAAGTTACTAAAACTCCATTCATTCAAATGCTTTATGTTTTGCTTTCCTTAATTAATTTACCTTGCATCAAGATGTTTTCTTCTTCTTCTTGTTGTTGCTCTTCTTGCTCTTCTTGTTGGTGGAAGTTCTCAAATTCGAATTCTTCGAATTCGTGCCATGGTGATGGCTTTATGATGTGTGTGAGCTCCTCCTCGTAGAGGATGGCTATGAAGATGGTGAAGGAGAGGGCAAAGAGTAAGAAGTAGAGGGTCCTTTTCCAATGTGGGGAGGTGAGAAGCCTCATTTTGGAATCACCTTTGAGAGAAACCATCTCTCACTAACATTTTAATTTCTATATGAAAAGAAAAATGACTTGGTGAAGCCACATCATGATGAATAAGTGATTTCTAATATTTGTTACCATGTGGTTGTGTGTGTGTGTGTGAGAGAGAGAGAGAGAGAGAGAGAGAGAGAGAGATAGTTTAGAAGTGAGATGATGCTCTTTCAACAATGTGTTTTGAAACTCTTCTAGCAAATAATAAATGAAGAAACTTCCATGCTATTATAAACATTAGGAAACTACAAATACGTTGCTATATATGCTTCTTCAAAATGAATGGTGTTTGAAACTCCCACTTAATTAACACTCATCTAATAAAGTGGGAAACCTCTTAACAGAGTAATTATACTGTTGGCCATTAAACTTTTGTAGTGAAGTTTCTTTTAGGTTGCTGCGCTTTAATTTGTTTTAATTAAATTACTAAATTTTAAATTTTATTCCAATTGGTTCACTTTATTAGTTTTTCTATAATTTTTCAAGCAAAGTAATAAATAGTTTAGTTATCATGTCATACCGTAGAGATGACATGTTATTATTTTATTATTTAGAAACGATCTGATAGCTAATTCAGTTATCAAATTATTTTCTTGAAATAATATAATTATCGAATAATATAATTATTATAGTAGTTAAAATGACTAGAAAATATTGCCACGTAATATTATGGTAGCTGAAATAGGTGCTTCATCGTTACTTCATTACAAAAATCAATAAAAATTCAAATAATGATTAAATTAAAATAAAAATTTGTAAGACTCGTGAAATTTAAATACAAAATACAACCTAAATGGCTGTATACCGATGTACAAATTGCACAATTTTTAGAGCACTATTTCTATCTTTCAGATCCGAGTATGATATCGAAAATCTGAAATCGCCAGCGTGACCGTCTTGTTAAATCGATTGAAAATGTTATAACTGATTTTCGATCCGACGGTCGGATCGTCCAGAAATCAGCGAAGAAGCTGGTGGGGCCCACAACTTAAGTTGTGAATAGTAACCCTGATTTAAATCCCCGGCCGGCCAACGTTGGCCGATCGACTGTCTGGAGTCCGAATCTAACGATCCAGGGAGTCGATTTTAACCGCTTCATCGTTCTGAGCGCAGTGGAGCCGACGAAATTTGCGTTTAACAAACCTAAAGCATCGTAAAGCGTGCCAAACTGTATAAACTATAGTATTTTATGGATTTTAAAATTATAGGGGATCGAATGCGACAAACCAAAATCACTACTTTATAGATTTCGTCGAGCCGGACGTCGTGGTGGTGTCCGTTTTTCAGTTTGACGACCCAGTTGTGTCACGCCCCGGGATCGAAACTGCAACCCCGGGCCCGCCAACAAATCCGCCGCCCATACGGTGAACCCCGTATGGACGAAGCGTCTATCCTGCAATAAGAATAATACTACAGCTATACAGATATCAGAGCTGAAAAGTAAACTACTGAAATAAATAATACAACCCAAGTCCTCACACAAATACATAAATCTCTCAATAAAAAGAAAAGTACAAGTGAACCTCACCACAAAGGTCTCTCAAAATGTAACTCTCAAAATAGTAAGGGGTACATCTACTCTCTGGACGACGACTGGTAGGGATCTATCTCGCGACTCCCTTACCTCGATCAGCCGGAGCAGCAACAAGAGTAGCAGGAGCAGGAGTAGAAGTCCCTGGGGAAAAATACACCACGACGGGTGTGAGAACTACATCCCACAGTAGTTCTCAGTGGGTGCCGCCAACAAGCCTGACGGTCTGCCCACTAAGTCTACTAGAGGCATAAAGTAACAATGTGATACTGACAGAAAGGGGCTGGAAAAGAATGACTCTACAGCTACTATGCCTCTATCTATATGCTCAAAAAGTGGAACAGATGTAAAACATGATGCATCTACTACTACTCAAGTATAGTCAACCAATCTATACTGACTGCCGTATAGGGTCCAGTCAAACCTACGCCCACCTACTGCCGCACATCCTCAACAGGACGGGTCTACCGTAGGGTGTCCGTGACTGCCAAAACTGGGCCAGCCAGAGGGACTGCATCGACAAGTCGCGATAGCAAGTAACGGGCCCAACTCCGGAGTGGCACTCGAGGGGCGCGACCCCACCGAGGAAAGTATCCGCGCATCTCTGTCGAGCTCAATATGGCTCATGCAGGCTGTAGTCCAAATCTACGATCAACAAGGCCGACAGTAACTAACATCAGCTCTCAACTCACTGGCTAGAAATACTCACAGCCGGGACCACCGTCAACCCAACGGTTCCCACGTCAAAACACTAAACTCACAAATAACACAGAAAGGACCGACACCATAAGGGTTCGAAAACCCTGATAGGTCGGCGCCTAGAACCCCAATCAAACAAGAACAGACTCCAGGCTCCGCCTATCGAGGTTCCCGACTCCCTTACAGTTCGGGAACACGACAACCTCGGTATAACATGCGGAAAACACCAACCAGGGTCCGAAAGTTCCGGAAGACCTACACCTACAACCCTATCAAACAAGAACAGGTTCCAGGCACGGCCCCCGTAGCTTTCGTCCCAAAAAGGAACGGCCCCTAGAACCCAGATCACCCAAACTCTCTCGAGTGAGGAAGTGGTAATAAAAAGATGACAGTTATTACTGAAAACTATTTTAAATCTGAGAAACCCAATTTAATATATTTTAGTTCTTTTAAGAAAATCCGTTTAAATAAGTATTATTTTCCAAACCCCGAAGGGCTATTGCCATCACCCAAATCAAACAAGAACAGGCTCCGGCGACCCCTCGAGATTTGGAAGAAAAATATTAATTTACAGAAATCATGTGTGTCTAAAAGCAGTTCGGGTCCTAGGTCCTACTAACACGGATATACAACTGTCGCTAACACAGTGGCGACGAATAAAACAAGGAAACAAGACATCTCGGGACCGCCGTTTACCCAAACGACTCCCGCCACAGATACAACACCAACTACAACTACCAGACTCCACTCTGCTCCCAAGCACGAGTGTAAAATGCATCCTACACTAAAAGAAATTCGACCCCTCGGCCCACTATCCGGGCGAGTATAACACTATGTCCAGAAAGAAATAAGAAGTGTGGATGTCTAAAGCAGAATAAACTTAGTCCAAGTTGGAGTTTTCTACTGGTCTGGTTACACATGCAGCATATGACGGGGTGCTAAGTCAAGTTCCAAGATAACAATAATTTAACCGATGGTAGGACGCAAAAGATCACATGCTAGATAAATATCACTAAGAATATCAATTCTCACAATCATGCATGGTCCTACTATAATAGAATTAATGTCCAGTCCATCAATCTTGAAGACAAGGCCACCCACCTGATGGTGCTAACTGTCCAAGGTACCACAGCTGAGAATACCAGAAAAATAATAACTCCAATTCCAACAGGTCCAGGACTATCTGCAAAGCCTCCTGGGTACAAAAATACAACCTAAACTTACACTTAATTCCATAAAATCCAAGTTTTATAATTCTGCTGTGAACAGTCCTCTTCATCTGAAATTTTCACCTGTAAAATAATTTTCAAAAATTCCAGTAAAAATATGACAGCGATCTTCGCGAAGAGTAGATGTCGATAGAGTCCTTAATCGTCGAATTCCGATGTCCGGTTGCGAAGATAAAAATCCGACAAGGGGCTGCTGTCCAAAAACTCCACCAGCAAAATAGTGGCTTAGAAATGTCTCAAAAACCGTGCCATAAACTCTGAATCAAGCAAGGTGGTCAACACAGAAAACGAAGACATACCTCTCGTGAATCCAGCGCCGCAAAAATCGTCCAAAAATACTATCGGAGTAGCTCTGTGGACCTCTCAGACTGAAACGCGACGATAACGGGCCTCCGATGAAAGATCGTCGCTCCGCGCTACGATGCCGAAATCGTCAACGCCGCGGCTTCCAAAAATTCTGGGCCTCTGCCAGAAGATGCGCAACACGAGGATCTCCAACTTTGCTAAAGGGTCCAAGGGCAAGAGAGTTCGGGAAAAGGGTGAAAAAGCCCAAGCAAAGGGCCTATTTATAGGCCCAAACACAAGAAAAGAGTCAATTGGGCTTTTGGGCCCAAAACCGGGCGCCCGAATATTTCGGGCGGCTACAGTAACGGGCCGGCCCGTTACTGTGCGCGCCCGAAATCGCAAGAATGCGCCACGTGTCCCCCGGGTCAACGCTCCGCACACCGCGCGCACGTGGGCGGCTTGAGCCCGCCACTGAGATGGTGCCACGTGTCCCCACGTGGTTCACGCGGCGCACGCGGGCGGTCCACGCGCCGGGTCTTCCGGAATGTGTCCACCAATCAGGATTCGCCACGTGTCACCGACCAGCCGCCTTCATTGACGCCGCCCAACCAATCAGGAGATGCCACGTGGCAAACCCTGTTCTCGGTACTCCCGGTGCACGCCTCGCCCGTGGACCAGTCCGCCAGCGCGCCTGCCCGCGCCTGCCCGCGCTGCCCGCGGCCCTGCTCCGCCGCTGCGCCGCTGCGCTCAGCCGCGCTCCGCCGCGCGCCGCCGTCCGCCGGTCGCCGGAGTTACTGTTCCGGCGTGAACAGTAACTTTTGGCTAAAAATTCAAGTAAATAGCCCGTTTTGATCGTTTTCGCGCGCTGAGTCCAAATCCGCTGTCCGTTTTTCGAAATTCTCATCCGAAATTTTGCCGGAAGCCCCCGGAAAAGCCCATTTGATTCGATTTTCGCGCCGGGTTCGTTTCTGAGGTCCGATTTCGATCCTATAAGCTTCATTACACTGTGTAAGCTTCCAGAAGTCACTGTTAATGCTGCGAAAGTCTCTGTGGGAATCCGGGTCATCACAAGTTGTCTCGAAAAGTGTGAAATATATAAAAATTTGCAGTATTGTGCATAAAAGCCCAATATTTTATGTGCCAAATGGAACCAAACTTGTGGAGGAGGGATTTCTCTGCGACTCTGTACTACAGCCAGGGACCCAAACTTAAATACCAAGTAATGGAGGACTTATTTGCATTTTGTTGCAAAAGCTTATATATAGCAAGCTAGGGTTTCTTCTTTGCAACCCTAGCCGTATTCACCCAGCCTCCACGAGAAACCACGACTCCTCCTCTTCCTCTGCTACCTCTCCCGAGCAACTGCGTCGCCGGCCGCCTCCTCCCCTCGCCGGAAAAGCAAGGAGCATTCTTGATCTCGGTTTGTAGGGGAAGGAGAGCACCAAAACCCTAGAACATGTGCCTCGACCTCTTTGTGGTTGTGTTCTTCATCCAGAAGACAAGCCAAGGTGGGCTGGTGCACCGCCGTGGCCGCGTGCCTCCGGAGCCACCATCTTCTTCTTCCTCGGATCCGACCAAGGTGAGATCTCTTTCTCTTTGGTTTTTCTTGCTACCTAGACACCCTGAGCACCTCCCTCACCTCTTGGTGAACCTCCCAGCCGAGCCCCGACCCTCGGGGTGCTCCTGGTCGCCGGCGGGGAAGTTGCACCCGCCGGAATGCATGAATGCTCCGCCTCGAGCCAACACTCCACCCGATGGCTTTGGATTTGATCTAAATTGATCAGATCCTTTCTCTGGCACTCTTTACCATCTCCATGAAGTTTTATAGCATTTAGATTAGTGTGCACTTCGTAGATCCTAGCCCTAGTTTCGGGATAATCTTGCTCCGGCCGAGCTTACTGCTCCGGCGTCGGCGCCGCTCCTTGTCGCCGACCAAGGTGCCAGTAGTCTTCCTGTGGTCGAGAAGGACCCATGGAAGCCTTTGCATGAGACCCATGTTGATCGGTTAGTGAAGCGCCATTATTGGCCATTGGAGGCTTGGCCGGGGTTGCACCGCCGCCTCTCGCCGCCGGCCATGCGCTCAGCGAGCTTCGTGGAGTCAGGAAGCACCTGCTGGTGCTTTTGCATGTGACCCAGAACCTCTGCAATGGAATCCACCATTAATGACCTCAAGGTGGGCTTTGTCACCTCCTCCGGCCATCCGCCTAGCTTGGTGGCCGGAGCTTGGTTGGGTTGTGTTCCTGCCACCTTTTGGAAGCTTCCCAAACCAGTGCTTGCCTCAGTCGAGACCTGAGCTCTTGTGGGATGAAGCTCGGCCAAACCGAGCTCAAGGTGTTCGTTGAAATGCCCAAGTGGGCTCCAACCTTGTTCTAGCTATTTGTCGACCACCCAATGGTGAGCCCTCGACTCCTGCAAGCCTCCTGAGCTTGATGCTCACTCTACTTCAGCAAATGACTGAGTAGATGGAGAGATCTGGCAACCGAGCTCGACAAGCTTGAACTTTGAGCTATTTTGTTCCGGCGATGTTTTCGGTTTCCCCGCGACACCTGGTTAGTGAGCCTCTGAGCCCTTTCGACCTACTGAGCATGATGCTCGTCCTAAATTTGGGTTTGGTCGA
>CM054950.1:7818018-7837239 GCA_029168755.2 Tillandsia fasciculata
TATATATATATATATATATATATATATATATATATGCTTGTGTGTTTTTAAAATATGGAGGCCTCCGTGCTCCCATGTTGTTGAAACCGTGAATTTGAATTAAATTAAATTATTTGAATTTTTGGCTTAGTGAGTTAAGTGTGAATAGTAACTTGAAGTTTTCGGGTTTATTTCCTCGAACTTGCCCTGATTAGCCGATCTGAACCTAAACGTGATGTTGCGTACACTCGTTTTGATCGGTCTCAGCGAGCTGAGCACGTTGGTGCGATCCGATTTTGATTTCGATGAGCCTAGGGCCTCAAAAAGCATGCCAGATATTGTTGATCTTTCTTGAGGATGATTTTGTCAATTCTCGAGACCTAATTTTTGACGAACCAAAATGGCTATCTGATAGGTTTCGACGAGCTGGACGTCGTGGTGTCGTCCGTTTTTGTGTTCGACGACCCAATTACCTCGAAATACATGATTATTAATGAATTAGGACATTTATGTAATTTTACTCTTATTATGTTGCATGGCTGCGAGAGAGGAGACTTGTGCAGGGTGTTTTTGGTATTTTCTTCTTACTATTTTGGACCTTGCCGTATTTTTTTGGTTGGGAAGGGCTTGATAGCATTTTATGCTTTTGGGTTGTTGGAATGCAACCACTCCTCACCCGTTTCCCCTGGTCAACTGCAGTCACTTCCTCCGCGTTCTTCTCCTCCCTCTTCTTCACCTTCCACGAACAGCAGCACCCCAGGGCTGGAGAGAAGAAGAGTGTGGCATCTCCATTGTTGGACCCGGGTTGAGGAGGAGGAAGAAGTTGTTCCTCCATTTTGGTTCACCCATCTCCTGCTAGAACATCCTGCTATCCTGTGAGGGGGAGCCCGAGGAGCTTGGTTATCGGACTCCACCGCCGCACGCCGAAGAAGAAACCTGCTTTCCCTCATTCTTCTTGGATCCGAGCCGAGGTAGGTATCTTTTCCTTTGACCCTTCTTTGCACCTGAGCCCAGCAGTGTGTTCTCTACCTTCCAAGGATGCCCTCCACGTTGTGGTAGTGCCTGTGTTTCCAAGGTTGGCCGAAGGGGAACGTAAAGCTCGCCGCAAACCTAATAACGGCCGGAGCTTATTGTACGTTTTCTTTAGCAGTTTTTTCGGGCGATCAAACTTGCTGAGCTTTCTCTGTAGACCTTTAGGAGGCCACCCAAGAAGTTTGAAGGCGTTTGGTTTGGGATCAACGCGCAGTCTTGAACCCTAGTTTGTGGGTTTTTGGACCTCCCCGCCGGTCGCCGCCATGGCTTCCCGACCCCGGCCACCCCTCTAGTAAGCTTCCTTACACCATGGCAATCCTCCCTGTATCCTTGCATGTGCCCATTAACTCCTGGTTTAGATTCCGCCATTGTTGCTCTTAGGTTGGCCGCAAGCTCCAGCTCCGGCCAACTACTGCCCTCTAACGCCAGCACCGGGTTTGGCGCTGCTCTAGGCACTCTTTGGGACCTCCCCTAGCTACTGCATGCTTCTTGGTGGAACCCCTCTGCAAGATCCCTCAGCTCGAGCCTTGGTGCAACTCGGTTGGGCCAAGGCTGCTCCGGCGCTGTCTCCGGCCACCCCGCAGTACTGGGTAAGTGAGCCTGGATCCTTCCTTACTCCCAGGTGAACGATGCTCATCTTGTTTATGGTTGGTTTGGCCGCAGTGTGTAGTGGGCATTTGTCGGACACTAGCTCAAGGTTTCTTGGCCGAGGGTGCTTCTCCTACTGTTCCGGCGACCTTTCGGCTCAGGCAAGGTGAGCCTCTAAACCTTCTTGGCATCCTGAGCATGATGCTCGATGCAGTTTTTATTTTGGTTGAGTCTTAGCATAGTAAACCCAACTTAGACAATTGTTGTTTTTGGTAGGTTGGGTTTTATCTCTTCTTGGACCTCGTGCCACCCTCGGACAGTGAGCACGGACTCCAGCAAGTCGAGGGCCTATGATTGGAACCTTTGGATTGATTCGAAACCCTTTGGATTCAGGTATCGACTCAAAACTCTAATTGTACGTTGTTTTTATGCAATTTGTGAAAAGTTTAGGGACCTAGTTGCAATTGTGACATCGCGTATTGTCTTGGGCAGCTTATTGATGTTTTCTGAACTTTGCGTTCATGATCTAAGACTTCTGTTGTTCGAGAATTGTTTTTAAACTCGTAAAATGATAAACCGGCGGTTAGCGACAATTTGGCATTTTTGGACCTTGGACCTTATCTAGGGTTAGTAGGTTGCCCAGATATCTTAAGTAAAGTGTTCTGGGGCAACACATCAAGTTTCACTTATTTTGGTAGCATAGGCTCTGATCGGATCAATATTGATTGATTGGCGGATTACCGGATTTTAGGCGGATCCCGAGACCGTGAGCGGTTTAGGTGTTACTACACTGTATTGATTATGGATTCGATACGAGTCTTTTACTAATTGATTGTTATGGTTCATGCCCGAGCATTCAGGAGCCGCCTCGCCAGTCGAGGAGCGGATATCGGGTGTCGCCTCGCTAGTTCAGCAGCGGATATCTGGACCGCCTAGGTTGAGGTGGGTACTCCGATTCGGGTATCGGTATAGTGTAACCTTGGGTACCGTGATTGACTGGTCCCAATGGTTGCCTTGCTAACCCTACTTGATGTTATTTTACTGCTTTGATATTATATCTATACTCAGTGGAGTTGCCACTCTTGGTATAGTAGCGTTTTATTGGTTCATATTTTATTTATGCCATGCTCAGTGTTTCAGACCCTCTTAGACTCTGTTGTTATATATCACCTACTGCTAGACTATATGTACCAGTATTTACAGTTTTACATTGCATGATAGAGTAAGTGGATATCTTGTTATCACGGCATATTTATTGATATATTATCATGTTTGATCCCGATTGGGAGTTCTAGGCTGTTCGCCGTATTCCGGTGTTTTGACCGCGAGCTTGAGCATCTACATTGAGACCGTCATGCACTAGTTGGACATCTTCACGTACACCAGCGGGCTGATCCCCCATAGTGGTGTTCTTTACCGGTAGGGTGGTCTGAACGGCCCGTGAGCCCGTTTATATGGTTGCACCTGTGGGACCGGGCGATATTGGGCCCCTTTGATAGGCAGCAGGTGTGGGGTTCATGTCAGATTTGGATTTGGCACTAGCCTGAGGTCCTAGTGACCAACAGTGGCATATGGTTGGATATAGCGGATTACTGATGAGGCATTAGTGTAGTTGATTTATATTAGTCCATTCACGTACTTTCATACTTGCTGTTATATATGCTTTCATATCTGCTAGATATCTGTTTTTCTTACCTGCTATATACCTGCATTATTTCCAGTTGTTTTATAACATGTTTAAGACATTAGTTTTGTTGGATTAATTGTAGTAGATGTTTAATTGTTTATGCTTTCTCTAGTAAACCTTGCTTTGAATATTAAGTATTTGTTTTTGCCTAGCCGAGTATATATATATATATATATATATATATATATATATATATATATATATATATATATATAATTTTAGACCGCTTTTAAAATTCGGGGCGTGACAGATTTTATGGTAATATAACAAGATCCGGCCCACTAGCAATAATAACTCGTTAGACCCAAACCACAACCCAAAATGCTTAAGCCCAGTTATTATTAGTAGTGTCCATGTCTTATATATACCCAAACACATTCACATTTCCATCCGATGTGGGACTATTGGGGTGTCACAGACTCTCCCTGTTTAGGTCTGACGGTCTCGTTAGTCCAAACACACACAGCAGCTCTGTTACGGAATTTGAGTTGGCGTATTTCGTGATTGTTTAAGTCTTGAGGATTGAAGATGAAGAAACTGTGGATCATATACCTCAATCTCAAGAAAGAAGAATTCAAAAGGATCAGGTACGTTTAACTAAATAATTTTGATGATCCGAATACTTCTTATAGTGTAGAAACACTTGGAAGAGGTTTTAATTGCATATTCATCAAAAACTGAACATGGGACATGTTCAGGATCCGGATCGTGGACTTTCAATCCGGATCCCGAAAGGTGTTCGTTCATACATTGCTGCAATCCGGATCACAGCTTGGGCAGTCCGGATCCCGAATGGGGTGTTTTGTGAAAATGTATGAACGATCCGGATCGTGGATTATGATCCGGATCCCGAACAGGCGATTTTCTGGAAACTGCATTCTGTGCGTCTGCGATCCGGATCGTGGCTTATGCAATCCGGATCGCCGTCGGTAAAACTTTCCAGAAAAGTTTGTTTTTGATCCGAATATTCTTCCTAGGGTTTCTAACCTATATATAGCCCTCCTATTTCATTTCTAGGGCATCGGAAAATAGAGCCGTCATTTTCAAATATCATTTTATACGGCCTTAGATCCACATATAGAGAAGAACGGAAATCATTAGATCTATTTATGGTTCTTCATCTATATTGATTAGTTTGATTCTAGGTTTTCATACTCATATCTTGAGTTGAATCAAACTAATGAATACTTAGATGGTATTTCCGATCTACTCTTGATCTAAGTATTCGGCGGATCATCACCACCCAAACAAACAACGATTTACCCCAAAATCGGCGCGTGGACTCGCGTGGCCTTGTGGATTCAAGGTGTTATCGCTCTCGTGGATTCGGAGCGAGGTGCGTTCGTGGATTCGAAGCGTGCCATTGGGTGAAGACCGTGGATTCGGTCGGACGTCGTGGACTCGACGTTGGACGCTGTGGATTCAGCGTTGGGCGCGGATCGTGGATTCGAGAAGCGTCGTGGAGCGAGCGGAGAAGATCGACTAGGAGCGTATGGTAAAAGGTTGAGTCGTCTGTGAGTACGTTATATCACCTTGTACGTGTGTTAACTCTAGTGGATTTCGCCGTGTTATCGGTCCCGTGGTTTTTTACTCCGGTTTGGAGTTTTTCCACGTAAAAATCTTGTGTGTTCTTTTATTTTTCCGCATTGGGTTTTATCGCACAATGATTTTTGAGTGTTTATTGTTTACACCTATTCACCCCCCTCTAGGTGTTTTTTCCCCTATTTAGATCCTTATTAACCTAAACCCAACAAGTGGTATCAGAGCGGGAATAGGGTTGTAAACAATGGTTGAAGGTGGAAACATCAATCGACCCCCTTTCTTTGATGGAACTAATTATGCGTACTGGAAAGTACGGATGAAAGCTTTCTTAATTTCCATCGACGAAAGGGTGTGGCAATCAATTGAATTAGGATGGTCTAATCCAACTGAAATTTTAGATGATGTTCGCACCTTAAAACCTAGGTCGAAATGGACCAAGGAAGAGATAGACTTATCTTCTTACAATGGCAAAGGGATTAATGCTCTATTTAATGCTTTGTCACAAACTGAGTTCTCTCGCGTCTCGGCATGTGAGACTGCGAAAGAAATCTGGGATGTTCTTCAAGTTACGCATGAGGGAACTAACCTAGTGAAGATTCAGAAACTGCAAATGCTTACGAGCAAGTTTGACTCTATCTCTATGGCAGAGAATGAATCTTTCACTGACTATTACACACGATTGCAAGACATCGTGAACTCATGTGCTAACTTGGGAGAGAAGATTCCAGAATTTAAAGTTGTAAGAAAAATTCTAAGAACTCTTCCTGAACGATTTCGCCCGAAGGTTGCAGCCATTGAAACAATTAAACACCCGGACGAAATGCGTGTAGAAGAATTAGTAGGTGCTTTACAAACTTATGAAATGACTTTTCCTACTAACTATTCTTCTGGAAAGGCATCCTCTTCTAAGTCTTCAGGTTACGCATTGAAATCAACTAAAGAAGAAGACGCGGATTCATCCTCCTCGGACGACGACGAGAACATTTCTATGGAGGACTTTGAGAAGCAGCTCGCTCTCTTGACAAGGAAGTTTCGCCGCAACTTTCGAAGGGGAAATTCAAGCAAAACTCCATCCTTCGGAAAGTCGAAGAAAGGCAAGGGATTCTTCAAGCTACAAGTCAAGAAGCAAGAGAACTTCTCAAAGGATAAGAAAAGTTCTGAGGGACAAGTTCAGTGTTTCAAATGTCGAGGCTACGGCCACATAGCAACTGAATGTCCCAACAAGAATCCGGCTAAGAAGAAAGCGATGCAAGCAGTCACTTGGGATGACAACTCCACGTCAAATGAGTCATCGTCAAGTGATGAAGAAGACAACGCGACAGCTTTCCACGCGTCCACTACATCTTCTCCTTCATGTGCTTAATGGCAAGTACATCCGACTCATTGTCCAACTCCACTGTGGAAAAGATTGCAACGGACGATGAGTCAGATAATTCGGAAGGTGAAGATTTTGTTTTAGCCTACCATAAGCTTTTGAGGGATTCAAAGAAATTGGCTAAGCAAAACAAGGGGTTGAAAGAGAGATTACTGGATCTTGAAGATGAAGTAAAAAGAGTAACCTCTATCTCAACCGATCTTGAAGTGGAAAGGGACAATCTGATTAAGACAAATGTTTCCCTTCAAGAGTCCAATGAGCATTTCGAGAAGAGTTATGTAGACATGGTGAACAAAGCGAATTACTTCTTGAAGCTCAACGGCGAGGCCCGACAGGAAAAATTGAAATGACAGAGACCATACGCCAACTAAAGGATGACTTACAGAGATTTTCTTCTGGAAGGAGCAAGTTGGACAGACTCCTTGGTCTCGGTCAAAGAAACAAGTTCGGCCTCGGATACACTCAAACTGGAGACATTCCAAGTTCGAGTGGTACGGTATTTGTGCCTCCGTCGGTATCTCCTCCTCCGACACCGGTGTTCACGCCAAGCAACGACAACGAACCTACTACATCATCTTCGGAATCGACAAGAACCAAGGTATGTTTTCGTTGTGGCATTTCAGGGCACATCAGAAGAAACTGCAAGACTGGAGCCAAACGCACACCTCAAGAACATCTTGCAAGCAACTACCAAAAGGGCTATTCCTCGGAAAACAACTCCAACCAATTGACGGAAAAGAGCCTTGGTAGTACATCGCTCAAGACGACATCATCAAGGAGCAGCAATTCTTCAAGCAAGACGCCCTCACCTAGGAAATCAACTTCACGAGCATTACCGACGCATACCAAAAAGGTTTGGGTGCGCAAAGGTGAGATCTTTCCCTGTCTTGCTACCAATGTTTCCTTGCATGCATATGATAGTTCGTCTTGGTATCTGGATAGCGGGTGTTCCCGTCATATGACCGGCGATAAAAACTGTTTTCAAACTTTTGAGAAAAACTCCGGAGGACTTGTTGTTTTCGGAGATGGTCGGTCTTCCAAAATTGTTGGAAAGGGAACGGTAGCTATTCCAGATGGCCCGGTTCTAGATAATGTATTATTTGTTCATGGCCTAAAGACTAACCTCATAAGCATAAGTCAACTGTGTGATAGTGGTTATTCAGTTAATTTTTCATCTGATAAATGCACTGTAACTGACTTGAACCATGCTTTCTTTTTAAAGGGGGTTAGATCAGAAAACAATTGTTATGTAGTTCCTTCTAAAATTTCTGAAAAATGTAACCTAGCATCTTTGAAAAATGAAACACTTTGGCATGAAAGGCTAGGTCACATAAACTTTAAGGAACTTTCTAGAATTTCAAATAAAGATGTGGTCAAGGGGGTTCCGAAACTTTCTTTTGAACAAAACCTTGTGTGTGGCGGTTGCCAAAAGGGAAAACAGTCTAGGACTGCACACAAGAATTTGAACCACATAGGTACAAAACGGCCTTTGGAACTTTTGCATATGGACTTAATGGGGCCAACTCGTCAACCATCTCTGGGAGGTAAATGGTATATTTTCTTGTTGGTTGATGACTTTTCTAGATATACTTGGGTAGCCTTTTTAAAAGAAAAAGCTGATACTTTTGATTCTTTTCTCGAAATCTGCAATCGTATTATGATGAAAAGAATGAAAGGATTACTCGAGTTAGGAGTGATAGAGGTGGTGAATTCATAAATTCCAAATTCATTGATTTTTGCACTTCTAATGGCATTAAACATGAATTCTCCGCACCTTACACACCTCAACAAAATGGTGTAGTCGAGCGCAAAAACAGGGTCGTACAGGATGGCACGTGTTATGCTTCATAGCCGGAACTTCCTTTATATTTTTGGGCTGAAGCGGTGAACACGGCTGTCTATGTTATCAATCGAGTGTATTTGCGCCCGGGGACTTTTAATACACCATATGAACTATGGTTTTGTAGAAAACCTAACATCAAATATTTTCGTATTTTGGGAGTCGGTGTTTTATTTTACGTGATCGCGAAAATCTTGGAAAATTTGACTCTCGAAGTGACGAAGGGATTTTCTTAGGTTATTCTACAAACAGTAGAGCATATCGAGTTTTTAACTTAGAATCTAAGACGATCGTAGAATCGATAAATGTTAAGGTAGATGAAGCTTTTCATTTTGAATCTGAAAAATCTACCCTCGATATCTCTCTTGATGATGATACACCTGCTAATGCATCTTCTTCTAACAATTCTTTCGATAATAATGTTGATGCATCTAACGGTTCTTCAAGCTTATCTGATGTGCAGGAATCATCTCGTGTACCTCCGCCTACTCCTCTACCTCAAACGTTACGCATCTCCAAGGATCACCCTGAATCGAACATAATTGGAGATCCACAAGAAGGAGTTAGAACACGGAGACAATTGGTTTGCGGATTTGCATGCTATGTATCTCAAATCGAACCAAGGAATGTTGATGAAGCTCTCCAAGATGATTATTGGATTAAAGCAATGCAGGAAGAGCTCCATCAATTCGAGCGAAACAAAGTCTGGGAACTGACGAAGCCTCCGAAGCAACACAATGTGATAGGTACCAAATGGATCTTCAAGAACAAGAAAAACGAAGAAGGTACTATCATCAGGAACAAAGCAAGGTTAGTTGCTCAAGGCTATTCTCAAGTAGAAGGTATAGACTTTGATGAAACCTTCGCCCCTGTAGCTAGACTCGAGTCCATTCGTATATTGTTTGCGATCGCTTGTCATTTTAAAATCAAATTATTTCAAATGGACGTTAAGAGCGCCTTTTTAAATGGATTTTTAAATGAGGAAGTTTATGTAGCTCAACCGAAAGGTTTTGTGGATCATAAACTACCTAACCATGTTTTTCGACTGAAAAAGGCTCTTTACGGTCTGAAACAAGCACCGCGAGCATGGTACGAAAGGTTGACAAAGCACCTTTTGGAAAAGGGCTACACTCGAGGGGGAGCTGACAGGACTCTCTTTGTGAAGCATTATCAAAACAATTTCATAGTTGCTCAAATCTATGTTGATGACATTGTTTTTGGAGCAACGAAGAGATAATGATGCTTCTAAATTCGCGGAGACCATGGAAAGCGAATTTGAGATGTCCATGATGGGCGAGTTGAATTATTTTCTTGGATTACAAGTTAAGCAAAACGATGAAGGAATTCACTTGTGTCAATCCAAGTATGCACTGGAGTTGGTCAAAAAGTTTGATCTTGAAAATTCTAAAGATTTTCCAACTCCAATGGGAACTAGCCATAAGGGACTTGGAAGTGAATCACAAAGTGAGAATGTAGACGAGAAACTGTACCGCAGTATGATTGGAAGTCTACTATATCTCACGGCTAGTCGCCCGGATATATCCTTCAGTGTTGGGATTTGTGCGAGATATCAATCAGCACCGAAGGAGGTTCACCTGAAAGCGGTGAAACGGATCATCCGGTATATCAAAGGTACAATCAATTTCGGAATTTGGTATCCTATGGGAACGACTTTGGATATTGTTGGATACTCAGATGCCGATTGGGCTGGATCGGTGGATGACCGGAAAAGCACGAGTGGTGCATGCTTCTATCTCGGCCACTGCCTTGTTGCATGGCACAGTAAAAACAGAACTGCATAGCACTCTCGACTGCCGAAGCGGAGTACATTTCTGCAGGAAGTTGCTCAACCCAATTGATTTGGATGAAGAGCGTGTTGAGCGATTTCCGAATTTCAACATCTTCGGTAACCATTTTATGTGACAACACTAGTGCTATTAACATTTCTAAAAACCCTGTGTTGCACTCTAGAACAAAACATATTGAACTTAGATATCATTTTCTTAGAGAGCTAGTTGAATCAAACATTCTTCAACTGTCATATATTTCAACTGAGGATCAATTAGCCGACATCTTAACAAAACCTTTGGATCAAAAACGTTTTATTCACTTGCGTAAAGCAATTGGCATGCTTTCCTTGAAATAAACTCTTTTTGAAACCTTTGCTTAGATTAGGTTTTGTTTTTGTTCTTGTTTTTGTTTTGTTCTTTATCTATGTTCTGTACATAGCACACTAATTGAGCATAAATCATGATTGACTTTAATTGCATCCTTTTATGCATTTAGAAATTTATTATGTTTTTGATGTCATAATGTTTCAATGTTGCAATGATCATTTACGTTAATTAAACCATCTTTCTGTGATCAAAGTCAATTTCTCTCTCAATGATCTCTTGGTATAGTCATTATCATATTTGATTGCTTAGTCGAGTATGAATTCGAGATCAATGGTTTGGTTGAATACCTTATATATTAAATAATTGATAGCCAATTGAGGGGGAGTCAATGAAATGTGAAATGCTCAAAAGATGTGGAAAGAGTTACATCCCAATGAGGAGTGTGAAAACTACCACCACATGGAGAAAATGAAAGAAAAAGATACTCCATGAATGAAAAGCAAACTTTTGTTTGAAAAATTGTTGATAAAACTCATATTGAAATACTTGACTCAGTCGTATTTCATGGTTGGTATAAGGTGGGATTTTTGATTTAAGATGCTCAAAGAGCCACTCCTTCAACAGATTGTCTAGATATATTATCTAACTTATCTGGGATTTCAAACATCTATTGATCTTGGTACTTCATTTTCTTTACTGAAATTGATGATTTGATAAAGACATTACACATAGGATCAAGATAGATGTAATTGAAGTTGTTCAACTTTAAGTGTTTTAACTTTCGTAAATTTTCGTTTCATTTTTGGATATTTTTGATAGATTTTTCATAATCTATTTCTTGTTGTGTGAAACGATGTCATTTGTTTAAAGTTGACATGATAAAGTGCTTACATACTTTTTCTGGATTTTATGTATTTTTCTAATTTTTCTGAAGAAAAAGGTGTAGCCGATCCGGATCGTGGCAAGTGATCCGGATCCCGAACGCAGGATTTTTCCTGCGTGTGGCCGATCCGGATCACATTCTCGGCCGATCCGGATCGCGGCTAGGGTTCTATATAGAAACTTTCAGATTCGAGATTTCTTTACCCTAATTTCTGGTTTTCAAGCTTCTAGAGTTTCTCTCTCTAGATTTCTTGCTTCCTGGTGCTTCAAAACTCAAAGTTCTTTGGATTCAAGTAAGTTTTCATGATCAAAACTCGGTTTTTCACAGTTTTTCTGTTTTTTCATCAAACGTGAGTTGAAAAGTTGGAATTTTTTCGTTTGTGAATGGTTTTTGATCAAATTTCTTTTGAAATAAGAACTCTGGATCAATTAGTTTTACTTTTATGCTGGGATTTCACTTGATTAACGAGTTTTTAGGCTTCGATTTCTAAAAATTCGGTTTTAGGGCATAAAAGAGGAATTTTGTAAATCATGGATTTGATCTATTTTTAAAATTCTTTTTGGAAAACTAATTTGATTCTTGGCTTCTCTATATGATTATGATTGTCTAGGTACAATTTTTCAAATTTTTCAAAATTGACGATTTTTCATATGTTCTTGAGTTGGTCTTCACAGGACATTTTCTAAAAACTCAAAGCACTGACAAAATGGTGATCACCTGGATCATTTTCCTGCTCACTGCCATGGTTCATGTGAAGGACTCTGCAAAGCCGAAGAGAAGCAAGAGGACAAAAAGAGCAAAAGCTGACTCCGATACTGAATCGGAAACTGAATCGATTGACTGGGACACAATTGAAGTTGAAGGGGCTGTCCCAACTGCTGCAAAGGGGAAGGCTCCTGCTGAAGCTCCCAAATCTAAACCTCCTCCTACTGCAGCTGAGAAAGGAAAGGCGCCAATGGAGCCTACCGGAAAAAGAGTGAAAACCTCGGCAAGGAAAAGAAGTGGTGCCCAAGGCATTTCAATCAATGAACCTATGGACAACCTGCCACCATTTCAGGGATTCGTCAGCTCCACACGAATCAAAGATTTTGAAAAGAGGGAATGCATAGGAGAACGACATGTCAATGTACAACAGATGAGGGATAGATCTGCAGAGTTTGGAGCTCTGTTTGATCAAGTTGGTCTTGGTCCGATCTGCAACTTTTCTGAGAAAACTGGGTACTGTCCACACTCAGTTCGGATCTTCTATCAGAATGCAGCAGGTCTTTTGATGAAGCTGATGGACGCCGAGAATTTCATACCTTTGTAAAAGGTATCAAGATCAAAGTCACTCCCCAACTGATTGGAGAGGTGCTCGGTATGACAGCCATCTCAGACGGAGTTCATTATTTGAAGACTCAGGTCTTCACAGCCAAATCTTGGAGAATAGTAGTAAATGGAACCTGCTCTCCGGATACTACGTCTGCCGGAAATTCAGTTTACTCCAGGGAACTCAAGAAGGAGTACAAGTACTTAAACTTCATTATTTGCTACAACATTCTTCCCAACATGAACACGAAAATCGTCCGATGGGATAGGTTGCTATTTCTTTATCTTCTTGGAAATCCATCTGCGACAATGGGAGCAAACCTGAACATCCCCTACCTCATTTGGAATAGGATGACGCGGTATGTCGAACACTCACATCCCTCTGAGCGACTACCATATCCAATGATTATAATGCGCATCCTTAGGAGATTTAAGGTGGATACGAGCGCGAGTTCGTATTTGTATAGTTTGGGGACAATAAATGAGACAACCATTGTCAAGTCTTTGACAACAAAGCAGGATGATCCCCCTTCTCCTCCAATTGGCCAACGAGTTCGAACTCATGCAACTTCTTCCACTGCCCCCGTTCCTCCGAAACAGAAGGCACCTGCATCTACTTCGGACGATGACGCCTCGGTGACATCCATCTACAAAGAACAACAGCGGCTTTCAAATGAACAAGAACGTATGTCCGCTGAATTTTCTGAAATGAAAGGCGATCTTCATGTTATGAAAAATGAGATGGAAATTATCACAGCTTCTCAAGTCACTTTGACCAAGTCAGTTTCTTCAGTAAAGAAACTTGTGAAGAAGCTGTTTGCGAAAATGGGTTGCACGACCTCGGATGACTCCGACTCTCAGGAGTAAATCTTTGTTATAATCATTTTCCTCTGACTTTGTTTTTTGTTCTGTTTTGCAGGTTTATGATGTGTGTTTATGTTGTTAACTCTCCTTTTGTTGTAATTATTTGGCTTGTTTTTGTGACAAAAAGGGGGAGAGAGTTAGCGAAAACAATGAACAATGATGAATGAACTTTGAACAATGATGTGAATATCGATGATATCAAGGTAAGTATGATCTCAACTCAACTCAACTTTGGTTTTCTTTTGTGGATTGTGACATGCTTCTATACTAACTATTTGACTAACTATTTGGGCATGTAATATGACTAACAAGTTGGTGTTGGACTAACATACTTTGACATTTGGTTTTTCAACTGCTTAGAAGATATGCTGGTTTTAACTATGTTTCTTTCACATATCTGATTTTTTTTTAAATGTCATGGTGAGATCAAACTCTATCTCTGCACTTTGGTTTTGTATGTTCCAATTCTTGAGGTATCTAACGAATTTGTTTGTCAAGAATGTTTTCTGTGTGCAGAGGTTACAGATGTCTAAGTCTAGAGTCTGTCTTAGGAGTTTATCTCATGTTTTTAATTTCTGGAACTCTTTTGTAAATTTTTGTTGTATGGTGATAGCAACAAAAATATCTTTTTGAATTTTCTTTGTGGATCTGTGTTTTGTCACGAAACCGCCAAAGGGGGAGATTGTTACGGAATTTGAGTTGGCGTATTTCGTGATTGTTAAGTCTTGAAGATTGAAGATGAAGAAACTTTGGATCATATACCTCAATCTCAAGAAAGAAGAATTCAAAAGGATCAGGTACGTTTAACTAAATAATTTTGATGATCCGAATACTTCTTATAGTGTAGAAACACTTGGAAGAGGTTTTAATTGCATATTCATCAAAAACTGGACATGGGACATGTTCAGGATCCGGATCGTGGACTTTCAATCCGGATCCCGAAAGGTGTTCGTTCATACATTGCTGCAATCCGGATCACAGCTTGGGCAGTCCGGATCCCGAATGGGGTGTTTTGTGAAAATGTATGAACGATCCGGATCGTGGATTATGATCCGGATCCCGAACAGGCGATTTTCTGGAAACTGCATTCTGTGCGTCTGCGATCCGGATCGTGGCTTATGCAATCCGGATCGCCGTCGGTAAAACTTTCCAGAAAAGTTTGTTTTTGATCCGAATATTCTTCCTAGGGTTTCTAACCTATAAATAGCCCTCCTATTTCATTTCTAGGGCATCGGAAAATAGAGCCGTCATTTTCAAATATCATTTTATACGGCCTTAGATCCACATATAGAGAAGAACGGAAATCATTAGATCTATTTATGGTTCTTCATCTATATTGATTAGTTTGATTCTAGGTTTTCATACTCATATCTTGAGTTGAATCAAACTAATGAATACTTAGATGGTATTTCCGATCTACTCTTGATCTAAGTATTCGGCGGATCATCACCACCCAAACAAACAACGATTTATCCCAAAATCGGCGCGTGGACTCGCGTGGCCTTGTGGATTCAAGGTGTTATCGCTCTCGTGGATTCGGAGCGAGGTGCGTTCGTGGATTCGAAGCGTGCCATTGGGTGAAGACCGTGGATTCGGTCGGACGTCGTGGACTCGACGTTGGACGCTGTGGATTCAGCGTTGGGCGCGGATCGTGGATTCGAGAAGCGTCGTGGAGCGAGCGGAGAAGATCGACTAGGGGCGTATGGTAAAAGGTTGAGTCGTCTGTGAGTACGTTATATCACCTTGTACGTGTGTTAACTCTAGTGGATTTCGCCGTGTTATCGGTCCCGTGGTTTTTTACTCCGGTTTGGAGTTTTTCCACGTAAAAATCTTGTGTGTTCTTTTATTTTTCCGCATTGGGTTTTATCGCACAATGATTTTTGAGTGTTTATTGTTTACACCTATTCACCCCCCTCTAGGTGTTTTTTCCCCTATTAGATCCTTATTAACCTAAACCCAACAAGCTCAAGATCACTAAGTGATGTGAGACTTGTCTCGCTAGCCTTGTCATCTAGACCCAGGCTTAGTCGAGACTCGCCACACACTTCCGGCTGGTTATTGGCTCTGATACCAAATATAACGAGATCCGGCCTACTAGAAATAATAACTCGTTGGACCCAAACAACACCCAAAATGCTTTAAGCCCAGTTATTATTATTGTGTTCATGTCTTATATATATCCAAAACACTTCACATTCCCATCCGATGTGGGACTATTGGGTGTCACCAAGTTGTTTTTAATGTTGGACTTCCGAATGGCGGATCGGTCTTGTTAAACTTGGTCTAGAGTATTTAAAAGGTCCTAGAAAAAAAATTTTGTGATTTTTGATAACATTTGTCTCGTGATCAAGGAGGCTCAAAATCAACAATTTTAATGGTTGGTGTCACGACCCGAGTTTCGAAAAGCAGCCACCATTTTTTTTTTTTTTTTTTTTTTGAAATCAGAGTTTAAAACATCTCAGGCGTGAACAGATCGCCACATGTATAGAAAAATTCTCTGTCCACATGGACAGAGCTTTTCTATACATGCACCGGCTGAGCACTTACAGTCAATACCAGAGTAGTCTAAACTACACATACAACATCAATCCTTTTGTAATATCAAAACATAAATGTGAAGATAAAGTAAACTGGTGACATAAGGTCAGCACTATCGCAACAGCCTCACCAACGCGTCCTGACATCCCAGCACCCGAACGTGACCTGAAAAATGGTCACCCAGGGGGTGTGAGATACATCGACAGTGTATCCCATTGGGTACGACAGGGCCGAGAATAGCTGATCGTACCTACTGGCATACAATAACTAGCGGAAGTAAAGATCAGTAGGTAAGGCAGGTATGAATCAGATAACTATAAACATGGTTAAGCATGTATATGTGTACAGCAATACAAGGCTAACCATGTATATGAGTATAACAACATAGGCTAAGCAGTGTGTATGGGTATAACAACATAGGGCTAGGCATGTATACGGGGTATAGCAATATAGGGCTAAACATGTATATGGGTATAGCACATAGGGCTAAACATGCTGAATATAAAAGAGCTATCATCATGCAAACAGATATATAATAAATGCCAATGTACCCAACCGATGCTGCCATTTTGGTCGCTGGACCTCAGGCGATGATCTCATAGCAGAACCCAACACATTGGAATCACCTAGCAAACTGACAGCAACCCTGTGCCATGGATATAGCTAAGGGGTTCCTCGTACCCATAGGTACAGACAGAGCGAAGAGAGAGAAGTACCCCATATCCCGCAGCACGGCCGAAAAGGCTCCCCGTACCCAATAGTACGACAAAGGGGATGCTCACGGGTCAACTAGACCCTCTACCGGTAAAGAACGCCATGATGGTGGCCAGACCATCAGTGTACGCGAGTGAGAAGCAGGTGCCTGCGATGATGATGATGCTGATGCTCCTACTCACGATCCACAGACCGACAATCGGCACTAAGCCGGAAATGGATGCATGTATCTCAAACCTGTACAATAATGGATGCAGGATGCACTAGCTAACTGAATATGTGAATGGCTACTCATACACATGGCAATGCCCAGATATAAGCGAAGCATGATAAATGATCAGGTATAAAACTGATAGCTACCTAATGTCCAATCAGGCATGGCAAAATGTCCATATGCAACAGGTATACTAAAGCATAAGTATAAGCTGGAAATAAACTATCAACTAGCAAGGGCTCAGGGATATAATCTGGGCTAGCAAGAAAGACAGGGATCCAACCAACTAAGGTACCCCAGAGGGCCGAAGAGATAAAGCCTGGACCAGAGAGAAAACCCCACATGTGTGTAGGCGGACCAACGACTCCACCAGAAGGCTCGCGGCCGGAGTCAGACTGTAGAGACCTGAATCACGAACATAGGTCAGGGACGGACTCAACATACCCCAAACCACAGACTTCCAGCAAAAGGTGCAAAGATCACGTGCACGCTCTCTACAGCAAGCCTCTAAGTCCTGTGGGCCTCACCTGACAGATTTGGCCTCATTCTTTAGTTAAGTCAGACCCACCGTTCAAACGCATAAGCAAAGCCGTCATTGGGTCCCTCACCTGACAGATATTGGGCCTAACCCCATCTTTACTCCGCAGCATCTTATGCTAATAGAGTGGTTGCGCCTTTCCAATGCAACTGTAACCAGCCGTGCCAATCAACACCAGAAAAGACGCCCGCACTTCTACAACGGTGGAAGACGCTCGACTTAAATTTTATGAGGAGATTTGTATTTAGGTCTCATATTTATTTTATTTATTTTTACATCTCATGCAAATAAAAATAAACTGCAAAAAAAAACTAATATAATGCAACGGTGATGATCATGGATCTAAAAAAAAGATTCGTGCTGGCCACTGAGCGGAATCGGGGTCTAGGGGTCATAAATACAGCACACGCACGTCATTGGTTTGATCGTCCTTCAACTTCTTGATCCAATCCGGAGCTACAACTTGATTCGATCACCATCAACTCTTTGATTCGACCGCCATCAAGTGCTCGTCTCGATCTGGGCTTGTTGTGTGCTAACGGCTTCCCACCAATCAACCAATGACGTGCAACCATACATAATACAACCCAATTAAAGAATAAAATAACTTTTATCTCTAATCTATTGAGACACGCAGGTCTCTAAATAAAATTGGCTCGTGCTCGCAGGCACCCACAACAGCCCTAAACAGAGTCCTTAATTTAAACAAATTTAAATTACAGGATTCCGCATACACATCATACATCACATGTCCATACAAAATAAATTGGTTGCTATCCATGATCATCACCCATATGGATCTCATACATTACAATCACAATAATTAATTTAGGATATTTTAATTACCATTTACCAATTATCTAAAAAAAAAATAGGTGATCAAATTACCATAACGATACGATCTTATCAATCGTTTGATTTAACTCTACAGTTAATTCATATAATTTTGATCAATATTTTAATCCGCAAAAAATATCTATTTGATCTCATCAATTATTCACATCTTATGTGAAAAACTATATAAAAATTGATCTCATCAAATTTTACATAAAATAAATTGATCTAATCAATATAATAAAATTTTAAAATAAATTTTGATCTTACCAAAATTATATGTGTAAGAACTTGAATTTTTGTAAATAAATAAATAAATGAAATTGATTTGAGTCAAGTTGAATCTAGATCATATATGGCTCAAATAGCAATAGTGCCCCCTTTCCTGCAGTGTATTTTGCACAGTTAGTGGGCAGCAGAAATGTCGCTTTTCAAACCCACCGGACTGATCTCGAAGATCGGAGACCGCGAGTGCGACCATCTCGTCAAACCACGAGTGAAAACCAATATTCAACTTGTCAGATCTGACGGTCGGATCTTCCAGAAATCGACGTTGAAGCCGGCGGGACCCGCGACTTAAGTCGCGGGTATAGTGAACAGTAACCCTAGTTTTTAATTCCCTCTCGCGCCAACGTTGGCCAATTTACTATCTGGATTCCTAAGATAGTGATTCGAGTAGTCAATTCTAGCTATTTTCGACGTTCTGGACGCAATGGCGCTGTCGAAAATTCTGTTTGACGACTCTGGGATCTCGAAAAGCGCGAAAAAACTGTAAAAGTAGACAGTTTTTATGGAACGGAATTTTATCCGGGCGTTTCCTCGAAAACAAAAAATCGCTACCTGATAGGTTCGTCGAGCCGGACGTCCTGGCGAAGTCCGTTTTTCGATCTGACGCACGGATCTTCTCGAAAAGCGTGAAAAACGTCGAAAAATGTGAATTTTGCACTTAAAACCCTATATAAGTTGCCTCGAAAAGCGTGCCACTGCATGTGGAGGGACCTAAGTGCAAGACTAAACTTTTGTGGAGGACTTAGGTTAGAATACCAAGTGTAGAGGGACTACATTGCGATTGTAGCAAACCCTATATATAGATCTCTATACCCAAGCTAGGGTTTTTCCAAGAAACCCTAAAGGCCAAGCCCTAGCCGCTTCTGCAACCACCCTCCCT